>CATQJL010000305.1:22191175-22193675 GCA_958299035.1 Cylicocyclus nassatus | reverse complement strand
CGATTGGTGCACGGTCTGAGATGTTTTTTGCATTTTGGGAGAGGGGAAGTGAACACAATATTCGTGTCCTGTACTCGAACCCACCCCTTCTAGTAATAAATAGGTGCTTGAAGCTACTAAACAAACAGAAGAGGGGAAAAGCAACAACGACGGCATCATCACGGCATGTTCGCATATTTTAGAACTAACCACACCCAATACCACTGATTACTCCCCCCCCCTTCCTGGAATTTCAGAAAAATCGCAAAAGGATTCACTTGCTGCCGTACACCCACGTCCTCTCTCCCAAAATGCGAATTCATCTCAGATCGTGCACCAATGGTGCCCCGAGAATTACGGTAAGGCAAGGTACCAAGAGATTCGCCTTAATGAGCTGAGTATAACCCTTGCTTCAGATCCAGAATTAATGCATTCCGAAGGAAGTTATGGCGATATTCCGAAAATTCCGCGAAATTCCCGGAATGTCGCGAAATTCCGGAAATGTCGCGATATTCCGAAAATTTCGCGGTCCTTCGCGGATTTCCGGGGTTTCCGCGACATTCACGGAAATTTTGCACGTTCTGAGAGCGGTATTGTATCTAGGAATATGCGATAAAGCCTATTCATAAAAAAATCAAAATTCCATCCGTTGCTTTTAGACGTACTACTAAGTTCAATTATTCTTGTTTTGGACTGTGCGTAATCAGAGCAATTCCTTTATATTCTAAGAGTTTCTGAGTTACAAGTATTGTACAAAATATATCTTGGTATATTAGAATCCCACTGTGGATACCCATTAACTTTGAAATTGTATGCGTCCGTTTTATTGTACATGCTGAATTTTATCGTGTTTTCACAAATTAGTACATTCAAGTCAAGGAAATTTGCTTCCTTCAAACTAACGTTGGTCTTTTCTATATCTGAAGTTGGGGAATATATTTCTTTCAATCTTCGTTAAAACTCTGATGCATCGTTGAAAACGTGTAATATGTCATCTATATATCTATATGTGAATTTATATAAGATAGCGCCACTGTTTAGTGTTCTTGTTATCCTTTTCATGAACTCAAATTCCATGCATGCTAAGGTAAGATATGCCATTTGCGGGCTGCATGAAGCACCTTGGGGTATACCTTTCACTTGTCTATAAATGACGCCACCAAAAAATAAGTAGCTAGATTCTAGTAATGAGTCTATCATATACATTACGTCTTCAGTTTGGTAATGACGGCCTTGGTTCGTGTCTGTGCTAGCATATGTTACCCGTCTTCCATGTACCTTGATGTATTTGTAGCCTTTCATACATAGGCTGATAAGTTTTCTAAGATTATTTCTTACGACATCATGTGGTAAGTTTGTGAAAAGGCTAGAAAAGTCAGCTGAATATATTTCTAGGCTACCATGAGCTGTTGTTAGCTCCTTCAGCACTTGGATATTATTTTCTATGGCCCAGAAATATTTCGTTTTTGTTCTTTGCCAAATGACTTTGCAGTAATTCTGAAAATGTCTTCTTATGTGGGCGAGTATTAACTGTAGAATTTTAGTCAAAGGCTTCAACGTACTTCTTTTAGCACCAGTAATGAATCTAAACTTTACCGGAGTTTTATGCATTTTTGGGATGCCATATATTCTAGGAATTATGTCACAATCGTTTTCCAACTCAGTGTTTAGGCCACTCAGAATTCTTTTATGTTTGATTATAACATCATCTTCTTTTAGAGTAGTGGGCACATAAGTGTTCCCATTCGAAGCCGATTGTTCCATTTCTTTCTTCATCATTTTCAAGTAGAATTTCTTGCAAGTAAAACTGTAATTTGACGAGGCTTTGTCTCCTGTAGTTATGATAAAGTGTCTTTGTAAATCTCTCAAGATTTTCATATCATGTTCATCGCATTCTACCTGTTCTGGACTATACAAATTGAATAACTTAGGTTTGATTTCTTTCTTAATGTGTTCTTTCAGTTCATATGTGAGTCTAAATTTGATGGAATGGGTAGCTTTGTATTTTCTTATGTATTTCAATGCTAATTGTGAACACAATTCATTTAATACTTCTTAAATTTCGCTTTTGGTAATTACCACATGCGTTCTATACTTTGTTCCCTTTTCAAAAATCTTTCTTAACTTTTCATTCTGCAGATATTCAGATTTTCTGTGCAAACATGCCTGTTGTAGTTATCAACAAAATCGATGTAATTATTACATTCGCATTCTTTTTCTTCTATGGACTTTATGGTAGACTTGTCAAGTCTTCCGAGAAAACTATTGTAATTAAACATGTCCAGACCTGCCGGTTTACCAAGATTGTACCTTATGGACACTTTGGTATTGTTCAGTTTGTTTTCATCTTAGGTTCTTATATGTTCTTTGACAATCCTTCTGATTCTTGGACTGTTACATAACTTATAGAGTTTAAGCTTATCCAAAATATCACCTATGTATGGTATGTTGATTGTTATTTCTTCTTGTTTGGCTCTCAGCTTATCCTTTCTCTCCCAAAATGGTGATGCAATCAATGCAT
>CATQJL010000305.1:21653675-22186175 GCA_958299035.1 Cylicocyclus nassatus | reverse complement strand
GTGAAGCACTATCTTTTCCAAATTTAGTCCGTCTCCAGATGACCACCAGACGATCTGAGATCATCTGAAGCATATATTTCGTCACTTCACAAAGTTTCGATTTTTCTATCATGGACGGACTTCCCGCTCAGAAATCTATTCCCTGAGCATAAAGACATTTTCATACCAATGCCTTTCCTTTTTTTTGCCTCACTTTCTACATAGATCGCATTGTTCAATATCGCGCTCCAATGCCAAACTCTTGTGCATGCGTAGTATTTAGCTATAATTAGGATTTTCGCTCTTATCTCATGTTTTTTCTTTCAGACTAGTAAACTTTTTTGTTTTTATCTTCCTAAGTAGGTAAGTCAAAAGGGACTTCGTAGAATTTCCGAAAGGAAGACTTCGTTTTCAAAAACCCTAAAAACCGACTTGTGCCGTGCCCTGAGCAAGACTGTTTAATTACCACGAGTTACGGCAAGTAGAATCTAGAAACGCGTGATTTTTCCGGAATTCACCAGCGTTTTTATCTTTTTTGGAAAGAAGTCTGCGGCTACTCTTTAGCTCTCCGTAATCTACAGAGGGAGTACTGTCAAACACTATTTACAGACATCTTTTAAGTTGGATAGGCATTGCGTTACATCCTTGCGAATAGACCTCGCAGAAGAATTTGAGAAAATTGGAAGCGGATTATCGAGGATATGCTGCATATGTAAAGATTCGCCTTGACGAGAACACAATGCTGCTTCCGGATTCAGAATATACTCATTCTGAAGGAAGTTATGGTGCTGCGTATTTTGCGTGATTCGCGTTGACCACGCGAAAATTCCTGGATTTCCAGGAAATTTTGCACATTTTGAGAGTGGTATTCTACACACATACACACATATAGACATACACACCATACATACACACATATACACATAAACACATCACACATATACACATACACCATCACATGCACACATACACACACATAACACACCATATACACACGTGCACACATACACACATCACATGCACACATACACACATAACACCCACAACACACACAACCCTTCTTAGCCCGTTATTATAAGTCATGATTTTTATCAACAACTAGATGGCAAACCCGGCTCCGCCCGGGACCAAACTTTGCACACATACACTTCGGGGCAGGGAGCGTGTAATAGTCCACTTTTCGTTATCGATCGATGTCGATTTTATCGATTTTTTGCAAAATTTGAGCTAGGGGGCTGGGATTTGGCACAGGGGGGGGGGTAATCGAGCATGCTGATCAACCCCTCCGGGGTGATCAGCATGCTCGATTACCCCCCTGTGCCAAATCCCCGAAGTATATGTGTGCCAAGTTTGGTCCAAATCGGTTCAGAAATAAAAATTTCTATTCCGCACATACGTACAGACATACAGACATACAGACAGACAGACAGACATTCAGCTTTATATATAAGATGAGGAATGAAATGGAGATGGTTTAGAATGTGGATCCTAATGTCATATATAGCTGATTTTAGCTAAAACATTTTTGTGATAAACGACAAAACGATATAATTCTTTCTATTTCCATCTCTAGCAAGCCTCGTCATAATAGATGACATATGTTGGCAGATAAGTGTGCTCATACTGATAAGACACGATACCATGTCAAAAAAATTTTATAATCGCATATCGTGCTTTCTTCGAAATTGCATTCTTTAGTGAGTGCTCTCCAACGCTAAAAGTGACGTGATCCTTTTGTGGCCATCCACTGAGATTCAGAACTACCTGGCAGGAAATCACAAATATAAGATGCAGCAGAATTAACATGAATTAGCTGGCGTACCCGATACCTGAAGGCCCTGTCAATACACTATGACAGAAATCACCATGGCCACTATGTACTCGCAATCAACATCTCGCTAATCCCTCAACTCTTGGCTCATAGTTCAGACTTTAAAATTTCAGGTTGTGGAAAATTTTAGTAATTAATGTTGTATTCGCAGTCAGCATACCCCCCCCCGTGCCAGCTCTCAGGGTTGAGCCAGACTACGCGACGTACGCGGAGCATGCCACGCAGTTTTGCCCAACCCTCAGGTAGCTCAATTTTGCAAAAATCGACAACCTTCGGTAAGGAAAAGCTGCCTACAAAACCTGCCGCCCCGAAATGTATGTGTACTAAGTCTGGTCAGGATCGGTCTAGAGATGAAATATAAAATTCTACGGAATGGACGTACATGTCTTGAACTCAGCTGTCCGCTCGTAGCTTTGGACACCTAAGCGCTACAGGCTTGTTACACATGCGACAATGAACGCTCGTTCCTTTTACATAAACTTTTTTCTTACCTTTGAAGAGTTTCCGTCGAAATATACTTGACAATGTGGATAACAACACACACTTTGACGGAAAATGTCATTGAAATGAATGCCTACAGTCCCTCGACGACCGCTCGATTTTAAAGCCGCTCAATCGTAGCTGTGTTTTCGCCTGTCATGAGAACGAAGTACAGGATTTGCAATATCTCAAAGCATGGAGGAGTAATGAGTTCAATCAGCATTAAGGTTACTCTGACCTGAGACCTATGTCTGTCTCTATTCAGCAGTAGTCTTATCGCAAAATGCTAACAAATTTATGTAGGGTTTTTGCAAGCTATAGTTAACAGCAGACAGTGGCGAACAGAGAGACAGGACGGTAGAGGGTGGGAGGAGCGGGCATTGCATTATAAAAGGGCACCCTAAAAGCGTGACTTTCATCACTTTCGAAAGTTCTTATCGGCAATCATTTTGAAAATTAACTTCTTAAAGATTATTATACAGTATCCTTTACAAAAACTCGCATTCTTTCTAATCACATTTGTAACCGTGTCTTAGTGAAAAATCTGACAGTTTTCTGATATTTTTCAAAGTAGTGGAATTCACCATTTTACTTTTTGATTCAACGGAATTGGCGGCTGAAAGGCGACGCTCGCACCGGTGACGCAGTCTGCGCCTCTTTCGCGAGTGTGCTCTTTGACCATTCTGTGATTGGGCCTCAAAGGACTGCGTTCCAGCCGTTAATCAGTCGAATCAAAAGGTAAGAGAGCTTTGTGTGAAGCAATCTTGCGTAAGTATTGACTTTTTTGATTTGAAAAGAAGTAATACGTAGTGCGAAATGTATTTAGCAGCTACATAATTGTGCCGTTTCTCGTATACGACACTAGTGGGTGGCAACCTTGCACCAAATTAGGTGGTATATACCTTAGAAGCGTTCGAGTTTAGCGAAAGTTTTCAATTAAATGTTATTATAATAGGTTGTCCCAAAAATAAAGTCCATCTTCAAATAGTTAAGCTCTTTTTGTTCTCCTGGTATTTAGGGTATCACTCGATAGAGCAAATCAAGCTCCACTAAATGATCATCAAAGATCCGCTTAAGTCGCATTATCGAAAAAAAATTTCGTCGCTTAATTGAATTTTTGCAAGAAACACTACGAACCTCCAACTTGGTCATTATACAGTAGGCACATAGTAGTATTCAAATGTGCCTTTACTGGGTTTCTCTGGCCATAGAAAGCGAGAAAAAAGATAGCCCAATATTGGCAAGCTTCGCCCCAGCCCCTGCTACAAGCAGTATAACCCTCGTAATTCTGTGCTCGAGAAAGATCGAGAAATAAGTTTCACATGAAACCCAAGAAAGTGGCGTTTTAGCGTTGTCGACATCTTTGCTTCCCAAATTTTGAGCTCCGGAACAAATCAATCAAATACATTCTTGGATATTATTAGGTTGTCCCGAAAGTTTTGTCGGTTTTTTCATCGCGCACCAAAACCCAAAGAACACCAATCTATGGACGATTTAGGTATCATTTGATTCAGATTTCTATCCTCTTTCTTACAGCCATATTTGCTTTTTGATCTACTCTGCCTTTGCAATGTTATCGCCATGGCCTTTTAAGCAGTTCAGCACTGACGCCAAATCTTTCGTGAATTTAAAAAATTTTATCCTCATGTTTTCAAAAAGCGCTAATAATTATTATGTAGAGCAAATCTTCGGCTACATTGTGTTTGTTTTAGATTACATGGGCCACCTTTATCAAATCTGTTATAATTATTTATTTAAGAAAAACCGGGCTTTTTGATTACGTCTATCACGTAAATTACCGTAAATTTCAAAAAGCTAGTTTTTCAAAGCAAATCAAACTTGGTTATGTTGCATAATTACTGTTCGTTAACAATCAAGTTTCAAACCGCAGCAATATCAAAGGCTTTCATGTTTTTGTTGTAGTTGCGTGTTTCACGAATTTGCCAAAAATAGAGGCCTCCAAAGAAATAATTTTTTGAAGCTAAAAACAGCAGGTTAAGAGAATCTAAAAAAATCCCTTTGTAGTCCGAAAATTTTTCTATTGGAGCCATATTTAGCCACCTTCGGAACATTTTTAAAAATTAGCCTAACTTTGAGCAGATAAAAATGACTAGTGAATTTTAACAATTATTAAAATAAGCATACAAGATTCTTGCTCGAAAATGTAACCCTAAGAAATAGAGGGAAAAGCTGCATCGAATGCATGTTGAAACTCATTCAGGTCTTTATTGTGCATAATTTTATAGCGGTTTGAAAAAACCAACAAAACTTTCGGGACAACCTAATATTATGTGGATAACTATTATATATAAAGATCAAGTTAGAAATCCTGAATTTTCTGGATGGAGGTCCGATTTTTAGGTCAGCTGAAAAATTTTGATTTTTGGCCTCAATTACCTGGATTACGAATTAGATGAATCTTTGGTGGTTTTTTTTTGTAGATCTTGCTCCGTTCTATCGAATGGTACCCTACCGTTAGGAAAACCAAAACAGAAGCTCAATTTATATGAAAGTGTTTACTTTTGGTACAATCTAATTTAAATATATGAACATATTTGCCTTTTTTGCGTTCGGGGTTGCAAAAAATCTTTTGAAGCTGCAAATTGTGATACAGCTTTGCCTTTTTAAAAAGAGATACAGCAATTTGAATGAAGCAGCTTCGGATTGTTAGTAGCTTTAAAAGTGTGAAACAAAGCTGTTTTCAGCAAAAAAAACAATCAAAACAAAATAAATTTTGAAACAGCTCTCAGCTTATATAGAGAATTCAGGGTAAAGAAACCTAGGACGAGAGAAGTTGGAAATATCATTTGAGATTATTTAGAAGTGACCAAGAACTTAGAAATGAATAAAGCTTATTGAAACAGAAAAATTGGGTGCTTGAGTTTGAACGTTAGCACATTACAATACTTTCTTATTAAAATCCATAGATGGGCGCTTTAGCATTGTGGTCATTTCATTATCTGTAAGATTAAGTTTCAAACAGCATCTTCGAAACATTTGAAAATGACAAAAATCTCTGTGCTGCAGTGAATGAAGCGTCATCAAATTTACGAATGCTTGGCGATACCAGCGCTTTGGGGAAATATAAACACTGAGTGTTAGGAAACATATAATTTATTCTCTCATTAAGGTGAACTAACGAGTTCATTTTCAAATACGTCAGGTAAAGATTTTACACTCCTCTCGCTTCGCGTAAGCAACTTATCTCGAATTTACCTCAATCTAAAAAGTAATCACGCCGAAAGGCACCTTTTTGAAAATGCTGCCTTCTTAACTAGAACAATAAAACCTTTTTGCACGTTTGTTTAATCAAAAGTGCCTCAAGAGCAAGAACAAAGTGTTGTCAGGATGACAGGCAAGCATGAAGACGTTTACAACACTGGCTGTCGTTTGCCGATAAGAATGTCTTAGTCATCCCACTGCCATCTCAATCTGCTTGTATGAATGAGCATCGGTTTCGGTTAATCATAATTTTTCGAAACACTACTTATTAATAAAAAAGAGGGTATCCAGGACGTGCGCGATGAGAATTCTGCTTGTTGCGTTTATTTCATTGGCAGAAGCGTTCCTGTATCCAAGCAGCAATCAGCTGATCTTCAGGTTGTTATAGATTTGAAAAAAAAAACTCATTAAAATTGTTGTATTTACAGAAGTGCGGATCCTGCTGAATTTTCTCGACTCGAGAGTTCCAAGGCAGGTTAGCAAAACGTTCTTTTTTTGCACTGTTGGAAGCAAAACTCACAACAAAACTCGAGCACCGAAATGGTAAGAATGTCAAGTTCATGGCAGCTAGAAAGAACTTATCATGAGCATTTTCAAATACTCTTGTCAGCGTAATGAGGTCAAGTTCGCTTGCGACTTTTTCACGAACCTTTGCTTAAAATTTAAAACACCAAGATAGGCTCACTTCCAAGCGAGAGCATGAAGTTCTCATCAGAGCCATATTCTTGCACTTGTAGGCAATGGATCGGCAGAATAACAACTTCGGGATATTCATCGCTCTCTTCCCCGGAACGAGCTAAGTCCAAGATTGTGCTTTGGAGCTTCAAAAGATATTTATTCATATATATGTATAGATATATATATATCAGTGGCGTACCGAGAGGGGGGTCCCCTCCCCCCCGAGAATGAGTCGCGGAATTTTTGAAAGTTACTTATATGGGTTATAAAAATGTGCAGGTGACTAGTTTATACTTGTGAATAATTAAAACTATTTTTAAGCAGTTTTAAAAGTTCAAGTTGCGTCAGCCACGCCCCTTTTTCCTAAAATTTTGGGATTATGGGCCAGGAAGCAAAGGAAGCAGCGAAAATTTTGAGAAGCGTACCAAAAATTTTTTCTGCGTGTGTGGCTAACGCCACGCACCTTCATTAGGAAAAATTTTTTGTCCCCCCCCCCCAAGGAAAATCCTGGGTACGCCACTGCTATATATATTTCTTTAATGGATACGGCCACTAATGTAAGCCTTATGGATCGCAAGTGCAGAACAAGTTTTTCCTTTTCGCTGCTTCTTTTCTGCTTCCTTTTTTCGAGCACATCATGCTGGCGTGCTTACATGCATTCTATTGACCTCGTCAACGATGGTGAAGTTAAAGAAGTCGTTACTCATTTTTTGGAAAGCACCGATAACGGTCAATTCATCCTTGATGTCTGACTACATATCGTTGTATTGAAAGAGACTATAGCATGGTGAGTATTCAAGTTTTGCATAAGAAATTGAACCCTTCAAACATACTGATTATGCAAAAGTACACTTTTTTTTTGACAGCAGAACAGCCCTATTCTAACTGCACAAGTGAGAAGTAAGCGATGTCTTGTAACCATACCCTCGATACATAGAGCCACATACTCTGGTAACCTTCACTTTGAGGGCTATGAGGGGACACAACCTTCACCTGGGAAAACAGAAGTTATCCGGGGCGAAGCCCGGATGTTATGATCCTGACTTCGGAAGAATGTGAATGAACCAAATATAGGAAGGAATGTTTGAAGAATGTCTCAACGAAACCGAGAAATTGCTTTTTTAATGCCTTTTTTACGCTGAAAAGAGAATTTCTGTGAAAATTTCCTCAGAATTCAGGACAACGTTCCTCATTTAGCCTTCCACTTGACCAAAAATGAGTTTCAAAAGTTTGGAAAGCTGTTGGAGTTGAATTAAAATGAGAAACTGCGCTTAATTGTGCACAGAGAGTCGCGCACGAAAATGCTGGTCTATCTCGTTAGTAAGTGACTTTTAAAGCTTGGGACGTTGTCAGCTCTCCTCGTCGTGTCATGACGGTCAGAATGATATATAATGTTGCAGGGTTTCGTTGAGACCCCGCGGAGATCTACGACCAGAGCCAAATGCCCCGTCGGCTCTGGTCTGTCTCCGCTGCTCGTCTGCGTCTCCGCGCGCTGCGCGCTACCTCGCTACCCCAAACGCGGGGCGCGGGGCATTTGGCTCTGGTACCCTTTTCTTCGCTGTTTCGCACCCAATTTTAGCAAACTATATATCATTTTGAAGCTCTTGATCTATATTTTTACGCTGACAACGTCCCAAAATCACATTCCTTGATTTGGACGAGAAATCCGGTAAAAACCTTGTTTTCGAAAATCTCTTGTTTTTTTTTCTAGTTTACCTCTTTTTACCCGGTTTTTTCGTGCATTCTATAGATCTTGCTTCTGTTCATAATGCAGACAACCACCCAGCCTTTACCTCTTCGATTATTGTGGATTTTTTTGCGAAAAATCGTAAAAAGTGCGTTTTTCTTTACCTTGTTCTGTTTCAATGCCTTCGCATCGATTTTTTTCCAGCTTGGGCGATTGTTGCTCAGAACAATAAGCGCAACAATCCAGACAACGTCCCAGGAAACAGGAACGTCAATGCGGGGTAAAAATTCAAAGGACGCATTAAAAATCAAAACCCCGTGTTGCGAATTGCTGGTCCTGAAGCGAAAACTTGCACTTTGAAAAGCCGCCAAATGAAAGATTTCAAGCCTCATTGCAGCGTTTTTATCCTATTTTCAGCAGTTTCTTTTGCTTTTTGTATCTGTTTTGTGTCATTTTCTCTTCTCTGATCATCTTTAAACAACCTTCACTATTTATGACGTCAGATGTTCAAACAACCTTCACTTTTGACGCCCTGTCTCTAGACTATCGAAGGTATGCTTGTAACTCACACATAGACTCTTAACTATGAAAATCTAACTGTAAGCATCTTTGCAAAGTATGTAATGGAAATTTTTGACTGTTATGTAGACTCTGCACTTACAACTTATTCGTGCCAGAATATAATAAAAGGGCCTCATTTTGCCGGATTCCACAATGGATTAGACAACAATGCACGCCAAGCTCTAGAAATTGGGAAGGTTGTGACTGAAGTACTAACGCTTGCAAATTTCCATCACCACATTGTTCGGCTATCACAGGGCACAGCGAGGTATGAGTGCACGATCGGGAAAGTTTAACCATATGAGGCAGGGCGAGCCCGAGCGACAGATCGGCGTCTGTTCCAGTTTAGGCCATGCGATCCAAACTTTATTAAATAGAGAATGGAGCGTGTCCGGGCACTTGTTTATAATGGGAAAACAGTTCCCGAACAGCAAGATTGGCAATCACCGCCTCATAATATCATCACATACTCCAACGCATTACCCAGTCCCGATTCAGACGCTAAATTCAGGGATTCAAAGAAAGTTTTGAAAGCGAAGTTCAGCAGCGCTATTGCTCCGAACAAGTAATAGACCCTCATCATTTTTGGTAAGAAAGCTCTATTACAGAATGTCAAAGGTGTTCGTTTGTCTTTCACCCTGTCATTTGAATTGTCGACTAGCTTGACTACCATTATCTTGACTGATCATACCAGATCTGCACAGGTCAAGTCAATCTGTATCATTGCCTGTTGGTGAAACCAGTTGCTTTCTCTGAAGACGTGGAAAGATCCTTTTGCAGAATTCCTTCTAAAAAAGTTGTTGTGAGCGAGCTTAACAGGTAAATCGGGATGCCACTAGAAGACGAATATAGGATCTGGAATCTTGGTTATGGGTTTACAAAAAAAAATTGGCAACCCCCATTGTATCGTAAAAATAACTTTTGAGGCACCTCAAAAACAAGTTTGCTCGAGATATGAGGAGCTGAAGCAGGGTACTCAGAAACTGGGATCGGACTAGCTGCAGCCCTAAAAAGCCTTTCCGGCTCGCCCGCGGCCTTAATTTGAGGGCGTAACCGGGGTGCGGCCGACCCGCGGCCCTTCGTTCATGTCATTATCATTGCACCGGCCAGCCGCGGGAGGAAATGGGCTTCACGGCTCAGCCGCGGATGATGGGGCGGAACATTGCAGCGGCTGAGTCGCGGACCAAAAGCTGTAAGAAACTCCGGCCGAACCGCGGCCTATATCGAAGAAGGCCGCGGCTCGGCTGCTGCTAGTGCTTGATCGTAAAGGATACTTGCGTGATGTATGACGCATGGTCCGGCTGCCTTGAACATCGATAGCCTTAGATGTGTTTTCAAGCAGAAACATCTCCCAGGCAGAAACAAGATCTAGGTTGTTTTCCAAACAACCCTGGAAGCATCTCGGAGCTATCCAATCCTGAAATCGGACTTGATCTTCGAAGCTGCTGTATCGGTGTCCTCAACTTTTGTTTTTTACTGTCTATTTTCCTATGTGCCAGACAGTTCCACCGTGTATCTGTGTCCGGCTTAGACCATCAAATCTTATATGACTTGTACAAAGGGGGTTCTATAAATGGGCAAGGCCCAATTAGACCTAGCTAGAATGAACTACGGAAGGCCCGACAACCAGCTGCGCTGAGCCGTGGCACCTCCCCGAGCCGAGGCTCATCGCCGGCTGAGTCGAGACCCACTCTCCGGCCGGGGCGTGGGAGCTGCGAAATCTCAGCCGGAAAAGAGCGATGACTCGTCCTCCCTCCGTGTCTGAGTACGAACACCAGTTGCGATATACCAGCTGCAAAACATCCTTGTCGGAAAATATACAAAAGAGAATGTAAATCAAGACCAGGCTTTTGAACTTGGACATGAAAGCAATGGATAGTGCGGGGGATAGCCTCTGGCTTAGAGCTAATCCCCTTATTTGTTTGTGGCACTGCCAGCCCTAGGGGGAATGTCAAAGTCTTAGGTATTCTAAAGACGCATCTTCACGTGTACCGTCGTAGACCGTAGAGTTTTATAGTCCCCTGATGCTCACAAAAGCTCAACATCTGCTCACATGGTTGCTCCATTTAAGATGTTTGTGTAAAACGACGTCACTTTGAAGGATTCCATAACCTATGACCGAAATTAGCGTATCGTAACTTTTCTGAAAATATGTGGTTCTTGGCAAGATGTGCGACATAATTTGTTTAAATCTATGTAATACTCGTAGAACCTTCACAGTGCTGAAAATGGGCTTGACTCTGGACATGTGTAAGGGGTCTGTAGAGTTCAAAAAAAGTTTTGTCCCTTTAAGGTCTTTATGAGCACACACGGAATAGAACAATTCACAATTGACTGTCATTTTGTACTTCCAACTTCCATCGGAAAAGTATTTGCCAATGTTAAACCGCAAGTAAGATGAAGCCAGTACAGATATACTTCTTGTATGAACAAAATTAGCGCAAAAGTGGCCGAAACAACGACTCCATGGAGAATACGTCCAATCTCGAGCTCGAGTGAGTTAGAGAGCGGTGATGCCCAAAAATATAACCCTGTCTTGTTTGCCGTGCGCTGAAAGAGTTGCGGAAAGGGGTGAGAACAACTTTGCGTCAAGCTGATTTGCAGGGCTACGTAAGGGGTGTGAAAATCCTTTCGTCCAAGTTCAAGCGGCGGCTAAGCAAAACCGTGCATACCTTGCCTTTGCCCGTAATCAACTGTACGGCGTCTGCACCGCAACAACTGGTGTCATCTACCTAATTACATGTCTCTCTGCCGCGATATGTTGGTAAAACGAACGAGCTTTTGCAATTTAGATCAGAGGACAGTTCCCTGGAAGTCAAAATCTGCAACGCCTCTGATAACACACCGCCAAAAGTGCCATGACTATGCTACGTTTGATATCAAATTCACGAGATTGTCGTACGAACCCAAAAATGTAGCTTGCAAGCTCTTGAAGCATTTTTGATAACCGCAAAAGTTGGCGGGCCCTCGCTCCTCAAACATGCGCAGTATTTGCAGTGGCTACTCACTTCCTCTCATACGGTGGCCTTGGTTCAAAAAACCGCTATGTCACGGAAGCGTTGCTTTGCCCTTTCATACCGCTTCTGATCTTCTCCGATTTCTTGAAATGACTGTTGTGGTCAGACGCGACGCTTGAGGAGGTAGTTGCCAAATAATTTTTAATTCCCACTCTCGACGAAGGCGAAGACGCCAAAACGTCAGTGAAGAATAAATAAAGATCACACTGTTTTGGTGCTACAGCGAGAAATCAAAGAAAATGGATAGAATCAAAGCGTCAAACAATCGAATGTGCAATAATCTTTCTGTAAATCAACCTTCGCTAGTTTATTCAATCAACACACAATTGTGCCGCTGCCTCTAATCAAACGAATCATGAGTACCGTTTTGTAATATTGAAATCTCTTTTCAGCACATCCTGCACACTGCGATGTCGGATGGGCTTATTATGATGAGACAGATTCCTGTTATAAGGTAATTTGTGCCTTTGTCTATGAAAAATGTATCAAACGTTTGAAATCTAACGGCTCCTTGTATGAAAAGCCTTCCAAAACACCGCGGTGCAAATCTCTTCACTCAGGCTTGTTAAAGAGAAGCACCGAATTCGCTTTATTATGCGCGGCAGAAACTTTCAGCTTTAGAGGGGAGGGGACACGACAAGGGCTCCACCACCCGAGAATGGGTCAAGATTTTTGAAAGTAACCTACATGGGTTATTAAAAGATATTTGAGCTAATGTTTTTGCGTACTGAATTACAAAAATTTTGTGTGACACTAAAAAAATCTCCAGAATGCGAGCTTAGTGCCATGCACTTTCCTTGAAAAAAAATTTTTGCGCCTTCCCTCCGAATGAAAGTTTTCGGGCCGTTACTAACATGTATCAATGACGGTCATTCAGGGATGGCGATAGAAGTTTTTTTTTCGATTGCAAAGACGTAATATTAGCACTTTTATACCCCAACGTGACCTGACCTCATGCAAAAGCAAAGAGGGATTGGAAAAGGGGCGGCTTTGGTAGTGATCGCGCTGCACGTTTTTTCTGTGCAATGTGAAGTTTTAGCGGCGATACAAAACGCTTTCAACATTTTGCGTGGTAGGACGAGCTCAAACAACAAGGTCCTCACCCCAGTCTAAAGTAGGGCGTTCTCATGACGTGTTCTGCGATGTTGTCCCTGGGTGTAGAGGGCTTAGACTTATTTAGCCTATTTAGGTGTTCTTCGATACGAACACAACCAATACAGAAGTGCTACCAATCTTGGTAGTAGCTCGAAAGCTACACCTATATGAATTCATTTCCTTTCAATGCTTTAAAACCTACACGCCGAAATGACGTAGCGCTCCTCACGTTCTGAATTTCTATAGTAAAGAGTGCGGGTATTGCGGTGCAACCATTATAGTTTTTCGCGTTTCCCTTTCTTGTTTCGTCTTAATAGGGTTTCGTCTAAAATTGAAATGGAGCTCCTTGGACGGTCCTCATCTTAACGCCTTTCTATCTATGAAACTTCTTACGTTGAGGCAAACTTTGCTCTTCACTCTGGAAGTGAAGAAGAAAGTTTGCCTCAAAGTAAGAAGTTTTCTCTTCTCTTTCAACGCCAAAATTGACGCAATACCCCTCATTAAACACTTTTAGCTTCTTTGCAACGCTTGACCCTTGGGCATTGTAAAGGTTCCCTACCAAAAGTAGCGCTAATTCTTTCATCTCTTAGCGGAAGGGATTTTCTTTCACACTTTACAAAATTCAAAAATGATTCCTAGCTTTTTAGACACTAGAGAGTACTCTCAATACAAAAAACCGCATTAACTTCTACGACAGCAGTAGAGGGCTTTTGTCCAAATGTCAAATTCTTTTGAAATGCCTAAAGCCTCATACATTTTCTAGGACGCGAATGTGTGAAGTAAAGTCCGTCTAATGGGAGTACAATCATGAAAATAACTTAACGATTTTGAGACGCTATTTCTCGATGAACTTTACAGAATTTCTTTGGGTTGAATTTTGACGATGCCGAAAGATTATGTAGAACCGTTGGTGGACATCTAACTTCAATCCACACCTCAACAGAAAACTCTTTTGTTGGCGGTAAGTTCATCACTTTTATCAAGTTGGCCGATAAGTTACATCCGTGACTATCAACCGCAATAGGTCATACACTTCACGATCATGAATAGGTTTCAAATTACCTTTCGATAGATTGAAGCAAGCTCTACAAGATGGCGTTCTTGCTATTGCACCAGCTCAAACCCCACCTCAAATTTGCCGTCAGAAACAAAAAAAATTCAAGCGCCCGAAAAATAGAGAAGAAATCGTAATTACCTCCAAGAAATTCCTAGAAGGATCCTAACCAGAGTGCGATGGGGGGAGCCGGGCCCACCAAAAGTGAAGGTGGTCCCAGCTACCACTGGCCGGCCAAAAGTGAAGGTGGTAGTGCCGGACACTCACCCCAAAAACGTCGACCGGGGGGGGGGGAGCAAAGCATTAACGTCTATCCTTCCAGGTCGTTGCCGCCAGTGCGCGGAAAATAAGCAAAACAAATGCAAAAGGGATCATTGAAAGCATATTTTTTGTATACAGCGTCATATATCAAACAGTGTATTTGGAAGTAAAACCCAGCTGAACTGTACGTATATTATTAATTAGATTTTGTTATAATGTACAGCGAAGAAAGTAGATCGATCCAGGCAGTGACGGCCGAGAACCAGAATTTAGAATGATAAAATAATGAAAAATCGTGAAAAATCATTCCACTGTTACAAATCTGCTGGCTGAAGACATCCGCAGTCGCGACTTCATAGGTTTTGAAGGGTAAGTGTTGCTCTACCAGATGGTTAAGGAATCAGTTTGATTTGAGGAGTGGCCGCCGAGAACGAGAATTTTGAAAAACCTTAAAAATCTTCTTAATTTTAAGTTGCTTAATGACAACTGACATTTAAACTCTTATAAATCCAAACTTTGAAGGTGTGATGTTGCGATTTCATGGGTTTTGTAGGGTGAGGCTTGCCCTATCAGAAGAATATGTCTTAGCTGTACCGATACATTAAAACATCGCCGAGATACAGGCTCTCAAAAAAGCAGGTAAAAAACCGTTTTTCAGCTCATAACTTCTTCAGAACTGCATGAATCATGTTGCGACTTCATAGATTGGATTCTTCTCATTAAGAGCTTTCAAATGATATATAATATGTGGGGATTTACGCCTCCCACGGCATATCCCCGGGGGTGGAGTACCTCTCTTCACTAATTCTCCACTGGCGGCCTCCCGCCAATACATGGAAATGGGCGGGGTGGAGAATTAGTGAAGAGGAGTACTCCACCCCGGGTTAGAGCCGCAAGGAACATTGAATCCCCCACATATTATACATCATCTGAAAGCTCTTGAAGAGGAGAATCTAACCTATGAAGTCGCAACATGATTCATGCAGTTCTGAAGAAGTTATGAGCTGAAAAACGGTTTTTTACCTGCTTTTTTTGAGAGCTTGTATCTCGGCGATGTTTTAATGGATCGGTACAGCTAAGACATATTCTGATAGGGCAAGCCTCACCCTACAAAACCTATGAAATCGCAACATTACACCTTCAAAGTCCGGATTTATAAGAGTTTAAATGTCAGTTGTCATTAAGCGACCTAAAATTGAGAAGATTTTTAAGGTTTTTCGAAATTCTCGGAAATTCTCGTTCTCGGCGGCCACTCCTCAAATCAAACTGATTCCTTAACTGTCTGGTAGAGCAACACTTACCCTTCAAAACCAATGAAGTCGCAACTGCGGATGTCTTCAGCCAGCAGATTTGCAACAGTGGAATGATTTTTCACGATTTTTCATTATTTTATCATTCGAAATTCTGGTTCTCGGCGGTTACTGCCTGGATCGACCTACTACATAGATATATGCTCTTAATACTTTCTTTTACATTCCCTTTGCTTATCTTTTTTCTTTTGAGCTTTAGCAAAAAAAATTTTTAAACCCAAAAGTGAAGGTGGTCACCCTGAACTAGCTCAAAAGTGAAGGTAGGCGGAGAATCGGCTCCAACTATCGCACCTATGATCCTAACTTGTTCCAGCATACACTTTTCACACGATGTTTATATATCATATCCATCCCTATTTTTGTACAACCTTCTCTATACCCACTTCCACATGCCAATTCCCCATTCCCGCTGCGTTATCAGCATGCTCGATTACCCCCTGTGCCAACTCCCAGCCCCGCAGATCAAACTTTGCAAAAAAATTCAATAAAATCGATAAAAGTAATGGATTATTCTAAAAACTAATATCGTATTCATAATCAGCATGCTCGATTACCCCCCCCCGTGCCAACTTACAACTCCGCAGGTCAAATTTTACAAAAATCGATATCGATAAAAGATATCGATCGATATCGAGAAGTAGCCTACGACACCCGCCCCGCCCCGAAGTGTATGTGTGCCACGTTTGGTCCGGAGCGGTTGAGAAATGGAATTTTATTTAAAACATACGTACACAATTGGATTTTTCATCGATTTTGTTGATTTTTTGGAAGCGAGCTACGGGGCTGGGAATTGGCACAGGGGGGGGGGTAAGTCAGTATATTGAGAACTAAGTAACTATTACAGCGGGAATGGGGATTTGGAATGTAGAGGGACATAGGGGAAGGCTGTACAGGGATAGAGGAGACCTTTATCATAGTGTTTTGAAATGGCCGGGCGGAGTCGGGTAAGTCAGCTAGTATCAAATAAAGCAACACTCAATCAGGCCTCTCATGTAATCCATATTTTTCAAAAACTAAAGTTTTTAGGGCTAGAAAGTTTACGACTTCTAAAGCCTTGTGGTATACAACTACTTAATGAGAAGCACAGCGTCACTTCTGCAAAGCATAAAAATTTTTGTTTTCTTGGATTTTAGCCAAAGAAAAAATACAGAAGCACAGCGTCATTTCTGCAAAGCATAAAAATTTTTGTTTTCTTGGATTTTAGCCAAAGAAAAAATACAGAGTGATATATATGTATGTATTAGATGTGGAAAGTATATGCTTAAGCAAGTTAGTATTTTGCTAGGATTTTGGAGAGTCACGGTATCTTCTCGATTTCAATGCTGACATCAAACTGTGGATTCAAGCTGATGCAACAGCGAAAACTTGTAGATGCTCGCCTTACTCTATCAAATATTACTTTGAAGCCTATTTACAATAGGAAGTATATGACTTATTGCGGTTGAAAGTCAAAACAGACTGAACATATGGGAAAACCTGATGTAAAGGTGTGCTAAACTTTATGATTTAGAACTGGCAAAATCGGGTATAGCACCTGAAAAATGTTGTGAACTTGCAACTTGGATAGGTCTGACACGGCCTGATATTCCAAACAGTAACTGGACCTGGACTGATGGCACGGAGGTGGACTTTCTGGCTTGGGCACCAAAACAACCGGATGATTTTAGAGGAGTAGAACGCTGCACCGTGGTATGACATTTGAAACAAAAAAAGGACTTTTGCTACTGAACACATGCACACAAATTAATTGCGCACCTTGAAGGCAGTGTCTCAGCAAAATTTGATCGTCGAGATTCTTGCATATTGCAAGCCTTTTCGTCCTTATTTAACTCAATGTGGGTCCAAAATCGCATAAAATGCACTAAAACCCGGCTTTTTGAAAGCCCCGTGGAAGTAACGCGGACGAGTTGTGCCTCAACCTAGCCTTTGCCAGGTAGCCAACACCACGGAAATGGACGCCAAGTGGAGAGACATGTTAAAACGCGTAAGATGGAATCCGGAAGCTTGGCGGTGCGGGTCAAATCGCGCTTTGCGGGCCACTTTGAGGACAAATTTCTCGGCGTAGAAGGGCGCGGATCGAGACGAACTCGGTTCGGTCGCCTGAGGGGTCCTCTAACGAAATATGTGAAAGCCCGCACTACCCCAAGTTTTGTGAGATACGCATCCAAATTCCGTCTGTATTTGGTGTTTACATGCTGACTGAAGTACATCCAAGACTGAACTCGAAACAAAGTTGTTTATTTGGTTAACGCCTGCTTGTCCAAGTTTTCCAAGAATTTTTCTTTTTCTAATGCTATGCGCCTGAAGTGACTCTTTTTGGAAGCGTCCAGAAATCGAAGATTTCTTAACTCGTTCTTACCTGGTTTAGCTGCAATTCCAATTTTCAGCATTTTCCCTTAAATCTTCAAAAGGAGCTTCGTTAACCGAGAAATAAAGCAAACATTTTTTTATTCTTTACAACGCCTTCAAAACACTCAACACATTTTTCAAGGAGTTTTTGAAAATTGCTCAACTTTAAATTTATTGAATACTTGGGAAACTCAAAAGTCAGAAAAACATGATTGGTATTGAATCAAATTGTGTGTGATTCCTGGTACCAATTATGTGCAAATGAATTTGCAAAAGTAAATTATCTGCAAAACTTACATGCATCGCGATGAAAAGTATTTGCTGCATGCATAGCAGTGAAGAAGTAATTATAAGAAAGAGGAGAGAAACGTGTTCGAATGATACTTGTAGTACAATTTCTGGATAGATTAAACATGATATGGCCACTCCAGGAAACGATTTTGAGACATTCTAAAAGGTCAGCTAAAAGATGCAGAAAAGGCTTTACTGCAAAATGTTTGCTCTACTTACTGGTCATTGAATCCTACAAGAGTTTGGAGAAGAAGTCTAAAAATTAGCTGAGGTTATAGGATGAAAACGATGAGATGGAAACAATGTTGCTTATCTAGGCGCATTTCATAAAGATTCACTCCGAAAGCGTAGATCAGATAGAGAATGAAGTTCAGCAAAATGGTAATAGGTCGAAACAGGGCCCGGCGGGGGTGGCGTTTTCATAAGCTGGATATCGTTTTTGGCCCGAAAAACCAAAGGGAAAGTTTCTTTATTCGTCATTCCTTGTTGATGCTACTGTCCTATGAACTTAGATTCCAGCAATGTGAAGATTCTGTGCTCCGATCGCTAGCCTGCCCGCAGGCGGGAATTCAAATCGCAATTCTTGTAAGAGGAAAATAGCAAAATAGGCTCGTTTTCAATGCACACGTAACGATATGGCACCAAATTTGCTGTATAGTTTGAGGACCATGAGCACAAAAAAGTATGAATAATTATGAGAAACTTATGTAAATTTAAGAAATGGTAATTAGGTGGCTCCCGCGCCACCTGGGAGCAACCTGGGGTGGCTCCCTGCTTCCCTTCACATAATTTCCCGGATTTCTTTACATAAATGTGGACTAGGTCGAGAGTATTACTATATGTTCAAATCCGTTTCCAAAACCACCAAGGCACCGCTTCGATACAGCCCCAAATAGGGTTTAAAGCGTTATGATCGGCCTCGGAAAGCGCGCTCCAATCGCAATCGGTTATTGTAAATTGTAAAGTTTCGCAGCTGACTAATAAATGAGTAGTATCTTAGATATATAAACGTTCTTGACCCTATGTTTTTTTTTAGATTCCTTTGCGGATAAACCCATTGAGCTGTAACCTTGAAAACATATGTTTTCGGCCTCGGTAGATGGTTTTAAGCTACCTTTCGAAGCAATTTGTAATATCCTTCTATCGATTCAATGATTTTTGGCACCTTGCAAGGAAAGTGAACACTACCAGCCGCTAACAAACTGCTTGCACATTTTGGTGAGAACAATGCAGTGAAGTTCATTTCCAATTTAAAATTAGAGTGCAGTCACTCCAATAAGCCTTTCTGGGGTAAGCTCGTGCAGGAGGGTAAGGCCCCGGACAGACTTCACACGTCTTAATCGTCGCGATCTAATCGCCAAGATTGTCATTCATTTTCATTTCACATTCAGAAATTTCGGGCTGGAAAAGTATCACAACCGAATGCAAGTTGATCGGCATGGAATGATGTTGTAACAGTTGTCTCGTCGCGATTCAGTCGCGACGATCAAATCGCGTGAAGTCTGCCCGGGCCTAAATGGGAGAGCTGCAGTGCAGTATTGATCCTACAGAAAAGGGGTGGAGAATATGGCCCAAAAGGACGGGAAGGTAGAAGGAAAGTGTGGTTTTTGGCCATCCCCTCAAACGATGACCCGGGCTGAACCAGGAAAGCCAGGTAGTACTACTATAATAAGCGCTGAGGCCGCCCAACTTATTATTTGTGTATATCTGTTTGACAGGGACTTGCGGGGGTCAAAAATAGGATCAAAGGGGAAGTCGTAAGAAATTTTGGCTTCAAGGGGGATATCGTTTTCAAAATTCTGAAATGCCACCTCCTGCCGGCCCTGGGTCGAAAGAGTAATGAGGATTTCTTCCGCTTCAGCAGCACTGTGGATGTAAAAATTGCGTTGGCTTACTAACAAGCGCAAAGTAAACCTACAAAGCACAGTGCTTTGCAAAGCCGCATACGGGGCAGGCTGGCTATCGTTTTAAAAAAACAGCAAAGGATCGCTTTCAAAAGTCAGATGGAGCATCAGCTTGCTAAGTCATCGAGAATTACGCTAAAATTGAGTTTTTATACGAGACTGCTTATGTAAAAATTCAGAAGGCTGATCAACTCTAAGCCCATCAATCCTACAAACTTTCGCCCTCGCTTTCCAGATAAAACTTATCTAGTTGTTGTTATCACCAGGGTCCAACGTTTTAATGCCATCCGGAACCCTTTCTTACAACCCCTTTCCCTCTCCTAACCCCCCCCCCCCTTGATGGTACCTATCTGTACTCCCTTTTCTCCTTCCCTCCATTTCCACGCTCTAAAATTAGCTTGCGTAAATGGATGTTAATTTATCTTGAAAGATGCCTATGGTTTGAATTAGAAAATGTAAGTTAGAAAAGGAGAATTCTGTTCACGAGTTGGGAGCTAAGCAAGTAATACTTGCTAAAAATCTCCGGGATAGATCGGCGTAGATTGAATGAGCAGGAAAATTGTACAAAGACCTGGCTGTACTGTAGTTGCGAAGTAATGGATAGTCTTGACGAAGGAGGACATTAGTTTCAGTCTGATACCGATATTCAAACTGGCCTGCCCAAACCTGAAACAACTTATACACAAGAAATGAGATAGAATAAAAACTAAAAGAATTCAGAAATAGAAAGCAATTCATTCCAGCGGTTATAACAGGTTTACGTAATATATTAGGTCGTTCCGAAAATAATGTCGCTTTCTTCGAATGAACGCCACTATTCGTGGAATCAACTTTTTCAAGAGTTCTTAGGAGCATTCGATGCAGCATTTCATCGTCTTTCTAATGGTTCTAATTTCACTGCATAATGTTTAGTGAGCTCTCGAAAAATTACCAGAATCTGTAACTCATGCTTTTTGCCATGGTCAAGTTCGACTATTTTTCTAAATTTTTGCATCTAGTCTCCAAAAAAGTACAAGTAGCAGGTAGATAGAGCAAACACTATAGAACACAGGGTATATGTCAAGAATAACGATAGCTGGAAATAGTGGCACCCTGAGTGCCCGGGTGTCAATAAACGGTGCACAGGTAGCACCGCCCCAGCAACGAACGAGCTCACGCAAACCCTACATTTTGGAGCAGTAAATGTCTAAAGCTTTTTTCTTCTTTAAATATGCTTTATGTTAAGGCTTCTGCTTTTTTTGAGATGAAAATAATCAGAAATCACATCGCCATAAACACGCGATAGTAATGTTTTGGGCTCAAGTTAGCATGTGAAATATGTAAGCTTCTTTGGGCGTTGTAGGAGACGAACTTCAATGAAGAGAAATCTAAACAGTTTTCCTCAACTTCATGAATAAGTGAAGGCGGGCTGTTCTGCGCGCGCGAGCAGCTGGCAGCTAGCGGCTGGCAGAGCTATCGTTATTCTTGACCGCCACCCTGGAACGCAGAGTAATTTTTTCTTTTCCTTGGTGTGCTTCTCAGAGTTTCTACATTCAATTTCTCAATGCCATCAAATTTCATATTTAGTCAAGTAAAACCTCACAGAACAACAACCGGCAAGCGACTCGGGTGTCATTCGATGCAGCTTTTTTCTTCTCTTTCTAGCGGTCCTTTTTTGTTTCCGATTCATTAAGTTTTCCGGGATAAATCATCATAATTCAACTTTTCTAAGGCACCCCAACGTGTACCCGAAATTTTCGAAAGTTGCTAAACCAAAGCGGTGAATGCTCGTTTGGTTTGTAAAATTGTTGCCAAACCATAATCCATCTTTGTAAGTTTCAAAATCGAAGATTTATTGGTGTTTGATGCATTTGTGGCTAAGGCGAAAATGCTAATATTCGGTGGTTCCATCAAAAAATCTATACAAAAATTATGACGGGCTCTGGAAAGTAGAAAAAAGCTGTGCTGTTTCCTGTAGGGCTTGCTCCATCTATCCATTACTTGGACTCCTTCTGAGGTTTGTTATAAAATTTAAGAAAAATTGTGAAACGTGGCCATCTCAAAAAGCATAGGTCGCAGATTTTGACTCTTTTCTGGAAGCTCATTGAATGTATTGCAACAACTTCATAACCGTTAGAAAGAGAATGAAATGGTGCATAAAATGCTACCAGAATCTCTTACACATCTTTGTTCCACGAGATGTGGCATACGTTTGAAAAAAGCGACATTACATTCGGAACGACGTAATATTTTCCAATGGAAGAAAATTATTCTTGCGGATCAGGAGTGCTTGGCATAATTGATTCATGGTCTAGAAAATGTACTGACATTTGTCTTAATCCTGAAAATAGAACGTTTCAAACTATAATGATAGTTTTCAATTTCGATTCCCGTCTGCGACACCTTTTTTGCAGAAAAAGAATTTTGAAGCGTAAAGAATGTTTGCGACTAAACAACTTATTTCCTATTTTCGGTACAGATTTCCCTCGAAGCAAAAGCATTTTAGCGCGAATGATGCCGAAAATTGATCACGATATTTTACGGATTTGTGACTAATGTCAGGGACGAGCTGATTGTGAGCCGCTGTAAGGAACAGGTGTGTAGTAATTCAGACAGTTGAGAAAAAAAGCCACAGGGATTCAATGGTGATGAGCTCGAAAAGATTTAGATGCAAATCTAGCAATTTTTAGATGCGATCCTAAACAAAAAGCTGTTTTTAAGCTTGAAATTTTGTAACTCACTAATGACACAATGAAAAGACCTAAAAATTTTACGATCAGATTTCCACAGCTTTGAGAATTAGATGCGACCAAGTTTTGTGCAGATATAGTAGGGCTTCTGAAAAGTGCAGCTGGCCTGCATGAGCCATATAGAAAACACTGTACAAATCATTCATGTTTATGATGGTAGAGATATGCGCTTCTGTCTAGCGTTAAACCTTCAGTGAGGCTTCGGAAGCGGAACCAAATCAATCGGTAACTCTAACATCTTTGTCACACATACAAGCGTCTAACAAACTTTGAGCTTTTGAAAGTGTTCTGTTGCATTGACAGGTACAGACTGACTGATGGACTGCCGAAGCCATTAATCACTCGTATCTGTTATATGTTTAAGTCTATATCGATTCGTTTGAATAGTTGCTATTCGTTTTTCTTTTAAGTCAAGGTTTTATATCCAATTATTTCCGCCCTCAGGACCCCAATCCCGCGCGGGTGCCCATTTTACGATCACCTTTGTGACAGTCGTATACTATTGAGCTTGTTTGTTTCGTGAGTCATATATTGTTTCGTATTAAAAGTAATTTCGCTTTTCAAAGGGGCGCCAGATTTGATAGAATGAGATTTTTTAAGATCTTGGTAGCATTTGAAACAACATTTCATCCTCACTCTTAAGGTTATGAAACTGTTGCAGCGATGAGCGTTATTTTCTGAAAGCTCAATGAGCTTTCAGAAAATAACGGAAATCTGCGACAAAAGCTTTTTGGGATGGTAAAGTTTCACAATATTTCTCAACTTTTTTAGCAAGTCTCCAAAGGAGTCCAAGTAACGGTTTTTGATAGAGCAAACCTCATAGGATACAGCACAACTTTTTTTCCATAGCTCGCGAAGATTTTTCAAGAAAATTTTGATCAAAACCATCGGATTTTGGTAGGTCTACGCCAGCCACGATCGCATCAAACATCAGTAATTATTCGGAATTTGAGACTACCAAAATGGTACCATGATTTAGCACTAATTTTATAAAGCAAGTGAGAGGGGTGAGGGAACTTACATACACCATAGGGTTGCCGCCGCCTAATTAGCGGAGTTCATGAGAGGTCATGAACTGGCAGCAACGCTAATTTGCACTCATTCTGCACCGATGAGCTGATCCTGCTCACGGTAACTCCGTCATCATCCTGCACCCTATGAAACCGGAATTTTTTTGAAATTTGAATTCAAAGTTCAGTAGTAAAATCTGTCCAATTAGGACATTTCCTAAAAAAAAACTAATGGTGTTTAGCTCAAAACTTTGAATATTTTTTCTTTTGATATTCTATTTATTCTCCACAGTTTCTTTGTAAATTCGGCAAATTTCACAATTAGGGTCTTTTGACATGCTGTTTTCAAAAAAGCTGATGGTTTGCATGAAACCTCGAAATTCTTCTATTTTGAATTCTAAATTTTTTCGGACTTGGTGATAACAGCCACAGGCATGCCCTGAGAATCTGGCGACAACAGAAGGCCGTGAGGACCATTTCTCTCAATCGATCGTTGTACACGGAGACAAAATACGATTTATATATATCTATATATTCTATATATTATATACTCATTTCTTTATATATATCTATATATTCTATATATTATATACTCATTTCTTTTTGAAGTCCAGCTATATAGTCTTCTCTGTAACAAACTGTGACATCTTCCTGCAATAGTTATTAATGACATCTATTTCTAAATCATTATCCAAACGAAGCATCTCTTTAAACTCATGCATTGCGTTGTTGATCTTGTCACGACGCTCTTGATCTTTTTTGCGAAGAGCTCTCGAAGCGCGTGCATTCTGATTTACAAATTATTAGTGATATAATAGTTTGAGAATCACAAATTCTAACCTCTTGGACATGTTTCAGCATTCCTAGTGCTAATGAGTTGGTGCAAGCATTCCAACAGCTCTTCAAACGGGGGATTAATTCGCTTTGAAAGCATTCCACGCAATTCGCTGAAATCAGGGATTTAATGTCAACATAAATTGGGATGACTATTTACCTGTAAAATGCTTCTGCTGCGTTTGTTGTCCTATAATCCTGCATACCCCATTTGCACCACATTCCTTTAAAAGTACGATCAAAATAAACAGTATTTAAATATTTCAAAAATTCATTGCATGGCGCATGTGCTACATGTGATTCACTTGCCGGTGGCGCTGAAAGGGCTGAAACTCTGCTTATAAGTTCCTCCGGCAAAAAATAACTCCCTTCAAAATCTCCCACCAATTTTTTACCTCTAGAACCGCTTTAGGTCCCCTTATGAACTTTCTTAGCCTCAAATTAACAGAAGCCCTATTCCACGCCTGCGCTAAATGAAAAGCTCATCCTTGAACATCTTTGGAATCAGACGACATCTTATCTCACTGCCTTCATACACCAGAAAAATATGGAAAGGCGGAAGAATTTATGTACATTACTAGTGTCTATGAATGATGAGAGCTGGTGAACATTGAGTACTTTTTGATTTCGGCTTCCAACACAAGGCAAATCGCGAGTTTGAAAAAATCTGCTACCCTATTTTCAGGTGTATAAGCCGCGGGGTGGTCTTAGCTTATATCGACCAGCCCAAACACATCAAGGGACCTCGCAACCAAATGACCCTACATCGTGCCGCGTATTGCCTGAAAGAATCGTGCGGCATAAGGATCTCTTCTCGAAACACAATGAAGCGGCTGAGTAGCTCGTGGGAAAATTTGAAAAAATGCGATACAACTGAAAATAGGGTAGTTTACTCGCAGAGTGCTTTGCTCTATCGAACAGTATATTTCAAGCACTCAATTATTCACACTGCGGCTGTCGCATAAGGAACCCAACCCCAGCCCCTTGGCTCGAAGACCGATGTCACCGAAAAGTAACCTATGACACCTGTCTCCAAAGTGTAGTGTGCAATTTGGTGCAAACGGTCTAGAAAGGAAGTTTTCTGATTGCACATACGGAAACAAGACTTTGTTTTTACACGTCAGCAGCGCCTTCAAGAATAAAAGTAAAAGAAGAATACCTTTCTCTGCCTAATTCTCTGCAAATCTACCCATTTACTGTTTCTCAATCAGCGGCAAAATGCCTATGCTATCGCGTGATTGTAGAGGCATGGCGCCGTTTCGGCACTTCTTCGCGACTGCCTCCTGAGAGTGCAGCAGGAAAGAAATGAGGGCCACTGCCTTCGAGCATTTGACGTGCTAGCAAAGAAGCATCAATTCCAGCCCAACCATACTGTTTTCGAACTTGTGTTCCCCTTCACCTTTTCATGAATCAGTCTGTTTTCGATGAATTTTAATGACTACGTGTAACTTCTGTTTCAGCTCAACTCTGATGCTCATGCAAACCTGACCATGGCTCTATTCTTTCGAAAATGGGAGGACGCTGAGTGCAGTCTCACCGTAAGATCGTTCGTATGCAAAAAATCGGCTTTGCACTAACTACAAAATAAAGCTCATTTGCCAATTGTGATCATCTTTGTTGTTTTGACATCTTTGCAAACTATCAATAACTTCTTCTGTTTCAAAAAAGTTATCTGTGCTTTGTCAAACAAGCGAGAGGTAATCATCGACAGCTTCCAACGGTTTTTTTTTGTTTTCTAAAAACAAAAAAATATCTCATAAGTTTCAGAAGGTGGAAGCTTACACCTTAAAGTGAACTTTTACAAATGTTTCATCGTTGATTTAACTATCATGTAAAAAAAAGGAATTACTTGGCCGCCCAGCAACAGATCTCCGGAACGAAATGCTGCATTAAAAGCTACCAGATTGTCTTACACATCTTTATTCCATGAAATGTGGCGTACGTTTAAAAAAAGCGACATTACTTTCAGAACGACCTAGTAGAATTTAAATTTGGGATAAAATATGCAAAAAATTAGGTTATGTGAGGCAAGGCAAAATTTATGACTTTATTCGCCTTGAGCCGCCTTAGGTGGCACTCTAGGTGGCTTCAGGCCACCTGACGGCCAAGAATGTTTGGCACGTTTTTGATTTTAACTCATCGCTGCTCTGCCTCGTAGTGAACAGCCTTTTTTTTTGAAATTTGGAACGGTTTTGGTTCGCACACACACACAAAGTATAGTAAGAAAGTTTTCGATTTTGCAAAGATTTGTTCCTTAGGGAGGCAGCTCAGCCGTGATGAGCAGAAGCGACAAAGTCTACAAAGGATGAGGACTTGGCACAAAAGTGGGCGAGATAATTGTGACGGGGAGGGGGAGGTTATTCCAAAAGTAATTTCGCTTTCTTCAAAGGGGCGCCACATTTGATGGAATGAAGATTTTCAAGAGATCTTGGCAGCATTCGAATAAATTTCATTTTCCATCTAAAGGTTATGAAAATATTGCAGCACAATCACGGAGCTTTCAGAAAATAAATAAAATCTGCGACCCCCTGCTTTTTGAGATGTCAAGTTCCACAATTTTTTAAAATTTTATATCAAACCTCCGAAGATGCAAAAGTAACATATCTATGAAGCAGACCCCAAATGACGCAAAACAGTTTTGTTCTCCTTTTCCACAGCTTGTCATACTTTAAAAACAAAATTTTAACTAACACTACCAATTTCCATACACAGCTAAATCCTCGCGGAACATCAAAGAGAGAACAGCTCAGGTACTATTCGATGCAGCTTCCTCCTCTTTCTAATAAGTTTTGCACGCATTCGCATACCAGTCTATTGTTAGCAACGGCAAGCTCTCTCGTTTCCTTTCTGTTGCGGTTACCTTCTTCTCTCACGAAACATTTAAGAAAACGGCTATGAAGGCTGGAAACTAAATGGACATGGTTTTACTCACTGAAGCATTCTCAGCTTCCACAGACTTTTGTATAAGCACTCACAAACTGTGATACGGCTCATGTGAGCGTGCTGCATGGTAATTTGCAAGTGAAATAACTATATCTTCAAGCCACCAGTGTTTCGGAGCATTCCTATACTGCTGAGCTGTGTATATAAAACAGTCTTTACCTTACACTTACAAATCGTTAAGACTAGGTCGTACGTGTTCTGCCATTTAGGACGATACGACCCACATGTGGGTCTTAAGATTTCTGAAGCTCTAGCTTTGCCACTTTACGCTGGAATTCTACGGGATTCTGGCGCACGATTGGGAACGTCTAAGCGAAGGGCCAGCCAGAGTGGTCCGGACTTGGGAATGTAATGTAATGTTACGGAAGGTATACCGTAGATAGAGAGCTCAAATTCTTCGCAAAATGATATCTTTTCGAAAATTTATGCGTACGTGCACGAAAAATACCGGCAAAAGACTGATGTTAGCCCATCAAAAAATTATCGATTTTAATGATTTTGATTTTCTCTCATTGTTCATCACAGAAAGCTCAATTACATATATAGGTTTTAGCATGCTGATTACGAAAGTAATAGTCCCAAGTTCTAGGACCGTCTAATTACATCAGTTTCTTTATTTTTACGTAAGCGTACTGTTACCGTAGTCCCCTGAGGGACAATAGTGGGCGAAGCGGACACCATAATCGTGATACAGCACTTGAAATAATCCCAAAACACAATTTCTCATGAAAATCCATAATGCTGGTTCCTTACAGAATGACTACCGTAACTATACCGCGTAATGTCAAAAACTGCAATAAATCATATTTTGATAAACACCGCCGTCGATAATCCCTTTGAGGAAATTCTTGAAGACATGTTTTGAATTTTTTTCAGAAGGCTACCATTTTAGACAATAGGACCCATGTGTGGTTCCCAAGATTGACAAAGCCGAAAAGGCTCCTGTCGGAAACGGCAGTAAGCAGGGCTCAGCACAGCTGGCACCGGGTCAAGCTAGATATCGTTTTTAGGGCGGAAAGCAAAGGGGATATCGTTTCTACAGGGACCGAGGCGGAGAACTGCCGCAAAAATGCCGCCGGCATGCCACCGGCATGCCATTGGCAAGCTGTTCATCAACAAACAAAGGCGTTGTTTTCAGCCAAAACGCAATAGTATGACACCAAATTTTGTGTGTGCATGCGCGTTGGTGGACCGAAACTAGGGTCCAAAAAGTTATGAAAACTTATGTAAATGAAAGCTGTGCCGAACTCTTTTCTGAATTAGCTGGCACCGTGCCAGCTGGGTGCCAGCTGAGCTGGCACCGACACTTTGCTCACATAAGTTTTCATGCTTTTTTACATAAAATGTATCTACACTGTAAAAGATTACACACGGAGAAGAAACCGTTTCATAATGTTCTCTTTTCAGCGTTTTATAGCAATTTGAAAACCACTCGGTCTGCTCCGCAGTCGAAAAATCGGCTTTTTCTGCTTCTCAAGATGTGATTCGTCCAGTTAAAAAGCTCAGAAAGCTGTGAAAAGTTCTTTCATGAGATCAGAAATGCACGAAAACACTACTGCGGTTTTACAATAATATAATAATGATGACGGGTTTTCAAAACAGGTCAAAAGGGACTTCCCACAAAATTTTCAATATCAAACGGGACTTCGTTTTGAAATTTCCCTGGTGCCAGCTCGTGCCGAGCCCTGGCAGTAAGCGAGAAATCGACCTTTTCTTGAATGTGTTAAGCATTACAACCGCTTCAGTAGCTTTACGCTTATTCCGCTAGTTACGTTTTTAAGTTCGAGAACCTTGACATTTCTTCTTGTCATCTTCGGTTGTCAGTTGCTACAACTTGTAAGCTTATGCAAAAACAATCATCTTCTGATTTTACTATTGCTGCGTAGAATATGTCAGCATCAACATTGAGAGATAAATAAGATTTTTACTGCTGAGTCGAATAAGCAAATGTGTACCTCTTCCAGATTTGGATTCTAGTTTTTGAACCTTACCAATCAAAGGCATCGCTTACGCAATAAGAATGTCTCAGTTTTCGGAAATCCACCAACTTTTTTTGTTTGTTTTGCTTTGTGAAGCTTGCTTTGGTCCGAGAATACAGATCTGCAGTCTGTACTGCTTTAGAGAACTGAAAAGTTTTGCAAGTTAGTTTAAAGCTTTCATTTGCACATGCTTTCTAATATACTTGGGTAATTCGAAAATTTTTCATCGAATGAAAACGAAAAATTTCGAATAAACGAATATCGAAACAATTCGAAAATAAAAAATCTCGAATAAACGAATATCGAATAAATTCGAGGTTTAAAATTTCTCGAATGAATGAATTCTGAATAAATTCGGAAAATCAAAAATATCGAATGAATGAATATCGAATATATTCGAACATTGAAAGTCGAATTTCGAATAAATATTCGAATGACTTATCGAATAACTAAAGCAACCATACCTCAAACTTGCCGACATATCTGGCTAAAGCCGATCCATTCATAATCAGCACCCTTGTATCCCCTATATTATTAGGGATACATTGATTCCTAGCTGAAAATTTTCCAGAAACTGAAATCGATAAAAACTTTGATTTCAATCAGCATCCTCATTTACCCCCCTCCCCCCCCCCCCATACCAACTCCCAACCTCGAGCTCGAGGTTTTCCAAAAATCGACAAAATCGAGAAAGTAAATCTTTATTCATAATCAGCGCCCTCACTTACCCCCTTGTACCAACTCCCAGCCCCGCGGCTCAAACTTCTCCGAAAATCGATGAAGTTGGTCGATTAGCAACTAGTCTATGCATCAGCAAAAAGTCGTGTTTTACCCATTATTGGACGATCTAAAAAAGCAGTTGATATAAATTTTGATCAAAACTTATTCTAGAAGTACAGAATGCAGGGCATTTATCTTTTTAGTAAGTTGTACACGCTAAAAATTTGTGGTAAGCTGGCGTTATATTTGAATAAATTTATTTATTTATTTATTTAGTACGCACAAGGCGCGCCCATACAACAGAAGAACGAAGCATCACACCAAACAGCCAACAACAAAAAAAATAAAACAAAAAGGCAAACTCCCCACTGAATCAGTTCAAGTTCAGTCCGCAAAACCTTTCTGGGAATGGAAAGGCGTGAGCTTGTTTAGACATATATGAAGTCATCACAGGTATAGAGGTTCAATGGAGTCTGTCTCATGCCCCCTGCTCTTAGCAAAAAATGCTCTTACTCAACATAAGCAATTGTATATGTTGGAAACAGGTGTATTGGTAGTAATATTGATAAAACCCGCCCAACCAAAACTCTGGGGAGAGAACAGAACTCCGATAGAAGTTGCACAATGCAAAAGTCTCAAGCCCAAACAAGCTAGCCCAAGCATAACTGAGATGATAAGACGGAACCAGACCCAAACTAACGCGTGAGGCATGAAAGTGTTAGAAGAAAAGCAAACAGAGAACGGCAATGATTTGAGCCAAGGTCCAATGAAGTGGTAGAGTCTGATCTAAACAAACTACAGTCCAACAAAGCATTCGTTCCGCATCCCTCGACCACAATCAGCCCAGAGTAAGGATCAACATGAGACAGGTAGAGTCGCGTGCCATGAAACCGTCATACGAAAAAGATAGTGAACCGCATGGACAAGAGCGAGAATCTGAAAAGAAGACTATTGAGAGATGAAAAGTAAAATAGAAGAAAAAGAAGGAAAAAAAGAAGTGCAAAGAAGACAAGCCTCAGAACCAAACCGTGGGAGAACCAAAACAACCATAAGCCCTAAAGACCTAAACCCTAAAAGAATCTGAACACAAATATTAGAAACGCAATGCAATCAAAAAGAAGTATCACTGCTCAAAAGTTGAGACAAATCAGCTTTTCTTAATTTTTTCTTGAAGGCTTCACCGCCGCGCACTGACACAATATCAACGGGTAAGCGCTGAAGCCATCTTGCACAGCGGAAGAACAGGTAGTTGAATATTCCAGACTGATGTTGCTTGATAGGTTTATAATGCAGATTGAAACCACCTAGCCTCGTACCAGCAGGTTCGAAGATCCAAAATTTGCTTGCTTTTAATTTTATTTCCATGCGAAGAATACGAAAACAAAAGACGAGGTCGGATATCATGCGTCTAATTCTGAGAGGAGTCAAGCCCAATTTATTAGAGCGTAGGTGACAGTCTGGAATATCAACTAGTGTTCCACCACTCGCACGACGAAAGACCAGTCGGGTAAAAGTGTGCTGAACTCTTTCAATCTTCATTATATCTTTTTTTCGGGAAGGAGTCCAAACTTGCGAACAGTATTCAAGATGTGGAATAACATAAGCTTTGTATAATCGGGACAGTATTATAGGATTACGAGTTTGTATATTGTGAAAGATTGTGAATAAAGTGGCATATGACCTGTTGACAACTAAATCAATATGCTTAGAGAATTTCAAATCACAATCGATAATACCCAGATCTTTCACATCTTGACAAGCAGTCATCTCAACTCCATCAATTTTATACGAAGTTGAGGAATGCTTGCCAAGATGGAGGAAGGAACATTTTCTTGGGTTGAGAGAGAGTCCATTCTGAGACGCCCAAGCACACATTTTATCAATCGATGACTGCAAAGCATCATGAACTGTGTCCAGGTTGTCTTCATCATAGGATGCATATATCTTTGTATCGTCCGCATAGATTTGTACGCGTACATCCATTGTTTTTAAAGTATTAGGTAGGTCCAGAGTGTATACCAAAAATAACAAAGGAGATAAGACAGCTCCCTGAGGAACTCCACTGGGACAGGGAAATTTTGTTGAATATTTATGACCAATCTTTACCGTCATGCATCTATTGCTCAAGTAAGACTCAAACCAAGTTAGTAGGTTTCCCGAAATTCCGATATTCTCTAGTTTGCAAAGAAGCAAACGGTGAGGTATTCTATCAAAGGCCTTGGAAAGGTCGAATTATATAATATCCACAGATTTTCCCGAACTCAAGGCATATTGATTTAGTTTCCAATCAAAAACGGCCTCAGTAAGATTAGTTGCAGTTGACTTGCCTGGCACAAAGCCATGGTGCTCGGGCGAAACAAGATGGAACCTCTCTAACCAAAGTAGTAATTTACTTCTAATAATTCTTTCCATAATCTTGATGGGCACAGAATTATGGCTAATGGGGCGAAAATCGGCAACACTTTCAGCTGCGGAAGTTTTAGGCACAACTGTAACAATGGCTTCCTTCCAAAGGGAGGGAATCTCACCAAAGTATAGGGAAAGATTGAATATATTAGCAACGGTTTGGCAAGAGTATCTGCACACATTTTATAGAGTATCTGAGGGATGCCATCGTACGGCTCCATACACGAAGGTTTTAGGAGCCTCAAGACTCTTCTCACTTCCGCAGGGTGAAAATAAACAGAGTTCAATTTGTTTTGAGAAGGAGGGTGGGAGGAAAAGGGGGTGATGTTCAAAGGATTCGCGAACACAGTGGCAAAGTATTCACCCAAGGCCTCTGCTTTATTGGAATCATTACAGCAAGTATAACCCAAAGAGTCTTCCAACACCGGGAGGCTAACCTTACCTTGTAACTTGTGGTGAATGTACCTAAATAAATTTCTCATAGAGGATTTCTTTGATAAGTGTCGCTCATGATTGGCTAGAAACTTTCTGAGGTGCAGATCAATGTCAGCACAGACTTTCTTGTACAGGGGGCTAGTTAGAGGTGAAACTAAAACACAAAATAAGCGACACTTCTGTTCAATAAGTGAACGAATATGAGCAGGATAGATCAATCCAAAGTTGCAATTAATTCTCATAATACCAAACAATGCCATCCCAGTATATATGACTTGGCAGAATCTGAGATACAAGTCATCAACATTGCGATAATTGTCAAACAGTGCAGTCCAATCAATTTCGTACCTGGCAAATTGCATACGGCGATCTAAACCGTCTAATCCTCCACTACAACTGCGATTCCTTTAATCAAAATACACCAATTCGCAAAAAAATCTCTAAGGTAGCGAATAGAGGCAATTATGCAATATAACTTATGCGAGCAAGACTGCTCACTAGTGTGGACTTTGCGTACGACAAGCATGAGCAATGCAAAAAAGAAAACAGGCATTTCAAAACACTCTCAATATATGAACTCGGAACGTGAGCTTGGATTTGATAGCTTCTTTGCTGATTTGGTGCCAATAGCAGTGCGAACAATCTCATTGATCGAAAAATCAATTAAAATCCACATATGATTTTTTTACTGTCGCAGAAGTTGAAAGAATGCGACTCTCCGTACAGTTCAGAGGTCATAACAATTGCAAAAGATGCATTACTGAGTTTTGCGAAAAAACGCGGACGAAGTGACCTTGATAATACTCAGCAGATGGCTCTGCAACAAAGTCGAATACGAATTCGAATGAACATTCGAATAAAACATTCGAATAAATTCTATAAACTCCGTTTTTTTGATTATTCGAGTTCCGAATTTTATTCGAAACCCCGTTTTCTCAATTATTCGAGTTACGTATATTAGGTTGTCCCGAAAGTTTTGTCCGTTTTTTCAACCTATCATAAAAACACGTGGAGCGAAGATAGAGAAACGCTCTAACCACTACTCGACGCACCTTTTCCTTCTCTTCTTAACCGTCATGCTCCCATGTCGATTACTCTTTTGCTTACTGAGATAAGGGCCGAAATTTCGACCCCGTGGTTTTTACTATGTCCATGTTTGACAATTTTTCACAATCTCCATTTTCAAATTTTGGAAGTCCTCTGATAGCGCTCAGATAGAGTAAGCAAAGGGCAATGCAATGCAATTTTGCGGCATATCTAGCTGGCTTTTCAATATTTTTAAAGATAATTTTTTCAAAAGTCTTTACTTTTGCGAAGTTTCAAAATACAGAAACGCCTCGAACACTAACAAATCATCGGATTTTGAAGCTTTCAAAAATCAATTACGATTATTCACTATTTTTACAAAGCAAGTGAGCGTTTACCGCTTCGAAATATAAAATTTCGCATTTTACGGTACACGTTGGGGCGGCGTCAAATTCAAAAATTATGGAAATTTTATCGCTAAAGACCCCAGAAATTGGAGGAAAAATACACTCACCGGAAATAGGAGAAAAAGCTGCATCGAATGACACCTTAGCTGTGCGCCGTTTTATGTTCTATGGTTCATGGCATCACCAAAAGTGGAATTTGATAGCATCAGAAAAATAATTCTAAAAAATTTTCAAGGCTAGCATAGATGCCGAAAAATTGCATTGCATTGCCCTTTGTTTACTCTATCTGAGCGCTATCAAAGGACTTCCAAAAGTTGAAAATGAAGATTGTGAAAAATTGCCAAACATGGACATAGTAAAAACCACGGGATCGAAATTTTGGCCCTTATCTCAGTAAGCAAAAGAGTAATCGACATGGGAGCATGACAGTTAAAAAGAGGAGGAAAAGTTGTGTCGAGTAGTGCTTAAAGCGTTTCTCTATCTTCGCTCCACTTTTTTTATGATAGGTTGAAACGAAAACTTTCGGGACAACCTAATATTATTCGAAAATGGAAGAACTCCGAATATCAAATTTCGAATACGAATGTATTCGAATGTTTTATTCGAATGATCGAATTTCTATTCGATTCGGACCCAAGTATACTTTCTAATCGGAAAGCTCGTATTTCTTGCTATTGGGTGAATACTTTTAACAGTGGTTATTACGATAAGTTTCATAAACGGGGAGTAATTGCACAGGGTGCTAAATCAGAAATTTGTAAAAGTAGTCATCGCATTTACATAAAAGTACTTCATCACATTTATAAAGTCTCTTTCGAAAAAAAAACTCCCTCTCTACTTCGGATTTGTAAAATATACACAAATGCACTTTAAGGCTAGAATTCGCTTTAATTTAGATTTGTAAAATAAATAAAAATGCATTTTGCCCAAATTCAAGCTCAAATACACGCGGACTATCAAATATCGACGACTCAGCAGCATTTCACAATTTAGAAATGAGTTTGAATTCAGAAAATTCGGAACCGGAGAACGTTCAACAAGTAGAGGTCTGGATAATTTCTTTATCGAATTTTATTTTAGCTTTATTGCGATCTTGTGTTTCTTTCTTGGGTAAGCAACGAAAGCGATACGAGGCTTTGAGGATGGTAGGCTGTAATATTAGGTTGGCTAAAAAATAAGTTCGTTTTGGCATACATATGGTCATGAAAAATTTTCTTGCTGTTTTCAAACTATGATTCTTTGTGGGAAAGTAGTTCAAAGCTTCCTCTATCACATATCAAATAATCAGGATTTTTTATCGTCAGTAAAGACGGTAATGGATGAAAAGAACAGCAGTTTGGTGTTTGGATACGTGGGGTTATCCCTATTTAGTGAATAACAAAAAGAAGTGTGATCTGCCATTTTGAAAATGTTTCACTAAGAACCAAATTTCCTCATATTTGCGCATTATGGGATAAATGCAATTTTTCACTTTTTACGGATTTTTTTCCTGGGAAGATAAGTTTTACACAAACAGAATATATGCTCCAATACCCAGTGAAGTGCTCTTTTCAGAGATACCAAACATTGGACAAAAAATTGTCTACATCATCTGTAAGAGCTGAAAAAGCGACCGAACTTTTTTATTAGCCAACCTAATATAAACATTTTGTAAGAGACTAAATCTTGAAAATTGACTTGATTGGGCTTCTAGGGTTAAACTACAGTGATTACCAGCACTCTGTGATAGCTTTCCATCAATAAGCGTCAATCACATGCCACATTGTAATACTATTCACATTTCGATATTGAAGGAAAAAATTGTTATTCAAGGCGTGCCAAATGAAACATCCCTAAAACGTGAGATGTCTGAGTTTTCCTTGAAACGCTCACAGACTGATAAAGACATAAGCCAAAGAAAAAGCTAAAACTAATCAGTCACATAAAGCTTTTTTGTGTCCTGTTTGGTGCACGAAACACAAAATGGGACATAAATCATGTATAGGCTGACCTTCTCTGACTTTTCCTTACATAAAAGAATTTCATGCCTTTATCACTGTGTTCTTCATGTTCTGAGAAAACTCAGCCAACGTTCTAGCGATGTTTTTTTAGCGATCACATTATCAGCGCAAAACCTGCTAACCCGATTATGACAAGATGTCAGCGAAAAAAGCAAACATACAAAAGATTTGCTCGAATACATCAGTGAAAATAATAGAAACAAAATCAAATACGGAGGAACCGGTAACCTGTTTATAAAGCTGTCAAGGAAGAAGGTGGATAACGATAACTAGGAAATGACTGATTTCGATCAAAATTACAGTAAAAAACGTATTTCTCATTTTTGCAAAGGCCGAAATTTCACATCTGCCGAAGACTTCAAGTTCAATATTATGCCACTCAGTGCACCTGTCACACTTCACAAGATATACCTTTGATTTTAGGTTGACGTTCAGGGTGATTCTTCAAAGCCGCTCATATTTTTGAATGAACGACGTAGAAACGCCCGATTCATGTGTCATCACCGTAGCGGGGTCATATCTCGCTTCAGAGTGGACGTTCTTAATCCAAAGGCACCATACGACTCACCTCGGTGCAGCGCACCTTCTGATATATGGAGGTGTCTGCTTGGACACAGTAGAGGCCAGGCCGAGTTGAATGGTGCCCTTGGATCAAAAATTTAACCACTCTGAAGCGAGATATGGCCACGCTGAAGTGATGTCACATGAATCGGGTGACTTTGCTTCGTTTTTTCAAGAAATGCGAGCGGTGTTGTACATTTCAATGATATACTGCAAGAAATCACATTTTTTCCATCTCTACTAAACGACAACGAAACAGATGACGTATGTTGGCAGATAAATGTGCTCAATCTTTGTAACGTACTGATAAAACATGACAATATGTCAAAAATGTCCTTTATAATCGCATTTTGTGCATTTTTTTTGAATTTGTAATGATGAGTGCTTATAGAAGCTAGAAATTGTAAAGTCCTTTTGCAGAAATTCAGGAGCTAGTTGTGAGCAGACCATATACGAGTAGCAAGGTATGGTAGAATTTCTACCAAATCAAAGTGCCGCTTCGGGCAGTGTAGGCGGTGTGGGGAGTGTCGGTGTAAATAAGAGTTTTGTGGTCCTTTTCTTTCAAGATGTGTGCATGTTAATACAACTCCTTCCACCATTATTTCCTTATAGAAGGCTAAGATCGCCATACCCAGCTTGATGCTCAACCACTCTCACGCAGTCCCTTCCTAATAGTTAACTTTCTCGCCCAGCCATTTTACACAAAACCTTACAGAAACGTTCTTTTAGCCTTCGAGTTCCCGGCCGAAATGATTCAAAACTGCTCTCACTTTTAGAAAACTCCGAATGTTTAGACTCAATATTAGTCTTTGTGCCAATTTTACTATAATTGTCAGTTTGTTCCCAGTAATAAGCAGATCTCTTTGATCCCCCGCCGGCCACCCTTCAATTTTTTTTGAACTCCGATACCAACATGCTTTCTCTTAGAGTTTGAGTGCGAAAGTCATGAAGTCAAAACTCGTTATTATTGGTTGGCTAATAAACAAGTTCGGTTTGACATGCTTCGTCGAAAGCTGTAACAATTCGACTAGCAGATATTTAGCAGAGATTTTTCTGCCAGGAGATAGCTTCAACCCTCTACTATCACATATCAAATAGTCGCAGTTTTTGGTCGTCAATAATTAGCAATTATGCCCTTATATGGCTAGCCTTCTGAAAATTCGTTTTTTTGATTTTCTAATTGTTGTTGTCAGCCGATACTGAGAGCACAGACGACTAATTTGGTGGTTAGGTGTATACAACTTTTGGCTACATGGCGAACCACAATGGAGGTTGTGATCTGTTGTTTATGAATTTCTGCAGCCAAAAATGTGAGAATTTCCAATTTGCGCATGGGAGTCAGTTTTTAGGCAGACCGAATCGCTCGAGTTTGACCAGCTATGGCCATGCAAATTGTTGGAAATTTCAAAATTTTTGGTGTGGATGCCAACATTTTGCACCCAACTTCAGCTCATTTTTCGGGACATGATTTTTCGAAAATTCGATGAAAAAATCTGACTATTTCCATTTCCTGCACAGTTTCGTCATCAAAATAATGAATGACGCTCAGAACAGGGTTGACCATCCGATTCCCCTGATTTGCTCTTCCTAATGGTACCAACATTCTTACACAAAATTATTTGCAAAATAATTTGAAAGTTTCGCTTTCTTTAAACCTGGGCATAATTCGTATAGTAGAAGTGCTTCTGTGCCAAACAGAAGGACTTAAATAGTAGAAGTGCTTCTGTTTGGCACAGAAGCACTTCTACTATTTGCAAAATTTCTACAAACCGTTGAAAACGACCGAACTTATTTTTTAGCCAACCTAATAATTCTTCCAATCAGCTCCCATCCCTCAGAAATCCCTACATTTGCGAATTCTAGTCACAACTGAGATTTTCATAAACTTCGCTTATACACCCATTCTCTTCATGACACTTTCTAGCAGAAGTGGCCGCAGTCTTACTCCTTTTGTCAAATTCAGGCGTAAGACTTCGCTCGCGAACTGAGGAACATTGTAGTAGTAAATTGTTCCATTTAAACTGGTGTGTACCTGATGTACCCAGGAATGCCCACTTTTCTCGTAGCTGATGATCTTAGCACTCGCGCCCGTAAATTCCATCGGTAGCCATCCTTGTATGGGCCACAAACTCAATTTTTCCGACCGAGTTAGCGTTGTCAAGTAAAAGGACTTCGGAGATTTTAGCAAGCTAGCATCAGCGCGTGAAAAAATCGCTACTAAGGTTGCTTTTTTCAATGATCTGAAGGACGACCACGCAGGCATACATGAAACTTGAACACATCAAGCTCGATCACAAGTTGTGATTATACAGAGTTATATATAGGTAATGATGGATTGAGTCGGATCAGCAATAGCGTAACTTGGCACTTGCAGTATCCCTTCCACCATCAGTCTGCATCCATTCAATGTTAAGCTTATCGTAAGGTGCTTGCAATAAATTTGTAAGGTTCTTGCAAGCTGCGATAACAGTAGGCAACGGCGAATCGCGAAGAGAGAGGGTGGAGAAGGTGGGGAGGAGCGAAAATTGCTATATGAAAGAACCCTCATAATGTGCCTGTTGTCATGTATTTTCGCCGATCGCTCTCCAATGTCTTACTCCTTAGAAGTCACCTCACATCGCATCCTTTTCAGAATCACTCACCCCTCATCGCATACTTTTCATCATCAATCTTCCCAGTCACATTTGTGAAGATAGTTTTTTGATATTCATTCAAAGTGAAATTTAGGGAGCCTTTGCCGATATACTTCTTTTTGCCTTCTTATAAAAACCTGCAGGATGAAGTTTTTGCCACGTTTGATCAACTGGGATGGGATGGAAGTTACCATAATGAGTAGAAGAACTTGAGATTTGGAGGAATTTTGCGTAACTATTGGCGGAAATGCGTTACGATCAGAGATGCGATGGGGGGAGCCGGGCCCACCGAAAGTGAAGGTGGTCCCAGCTACCACTGGCCGGCCAAAAGTGAAGGTGGTAGTGTCGGACACTCACCTCCCAGAAACGTCGACGGGGGGGGGGGGGGGGTGGAACGGTCGAACAGAGCTATCTTTCTAGGTCGAACTATGACCCAGCGGCTTTCTTTAGGGCCACAGATACGATGCATGTTAAAAATATTTATAAATTTTATTTATAAAAATTTTAAATAGACGTGTTTAGTAAATGGTATATTTGGAAGTAAAAGTTTGTTGGACTGTACGGATTTTATTAACTAAATTTTGTCATAACCTGCGAAGGAAGTAGGTCGATCTAGGCAGTAACGGCCGAGAACCAGAATTTTGAATAATCAAATAGTGAAAAATCATGCAAAGTTTCCACTGTTATAAATCTGTTGTTTGAAGATGTCAGCAGTTGCGACTTCATATGTTTTAAAGAGTAAATGGTGCTCTTTCAGCAAGTGAAAGAATCGAGTGGATCTGAGAGACAGTCGTTGGAAACCAGAATTTTAAAAATTTACGCCATTTTTGCGTGTTTTTTGACAGTTGGCAGTTAAACTCATATAAATCTTGAATGTGAAAGTGTGTGATATTGCGACTTCATAGGTTTTATAGAGTAAGGTTTGCCTTATCGGGATATATTTTAGCCGTTCCGATCCATTGAAACACCTCCGAGATCCAGAGTCTTGAATACGCAGGTAAAAAAGCGCTTTTTGAATTTCAACAACTCATAACTTCTTCAGAACTGCATAAATCATGTTACGACTTCATAGGATAGATTCTTCTCATCAAGAGCTTTCAGACGATATATAATATGTAAGGGTTTAGAGCCTCCTACGAATTATGCCCGTGAGGGGAGCCTTCTCCTACCAAAGTCTCCTTCTAGCCCACTTTAATGTATTAAAGGGGGGAGACTTTGGTAGGAAAAGGCTCCCCTCACGGGCATAATTCGTAGGAGGCTCTAAACCCTCACATATTATATATCGTCTGAAAGCTCTTGAAGAGGAGAATCTAACCTATGAAGTCGCAACATGATTTATGCAGTTCTGAAGAAGTTATGAGCTGTTGAAATTCAAAAAGCGCTTTTTTACCTGCGTATTCAAGACTCTGGATCTCGGAGGTGTTTCAATGAATCGGAACGGCTAAAATATATCCCGATAAGGCAAACCTTACTCTATAAAACCTATGAAGTCGCAATATCACACACTTTCACATTCAAGATTTATATGAGTTTAACTGCCAACTGTCAAAAAACACGCAAAAATGGCGTAAATTTTTAAAATTCTGGTTTCCAACGACTGTCTCTCAGATCCACTCGATTCTTTCACTTCCTGAAAGAGCACCATTTACTCTTTAGAACCTATGAAGTCGCAACTGCTGACATCTTCAAACAACAGATTTATAACAGTGGAAACTTTGCATAATTTTTCACTATTTAATCATTCAAAATTCTGGTTCTCGGCTGTTACTGCATGGATCAATCTACTTTCTTCGCTGTACGTTATAACAAAATTTGCTTAATAAAATCCATACAGTTTCGCTAAGTTTTACTTCCAAATACACCATTTACTGAGCACATTTTTTTAAAATATATATGCCGCCGTATACATGAATATATGCTTTCGAAAATGTTTTTTGCATTAGTTTTGCTTATTTTTCTTTATCGTCCAGCGAAAAAAATTTTTATTCCAAAAGTGAAGGTGGTCACCCTGTAACAGCTCAAAAGTGAAGGTAGGGGAGAATTGGCTCCCACTATCGCAACTCTGGTTACGATGTGCGGTGCGCTTTTATCATCATTTACCTAAGAAAAGCCTATACAGAGACACTTCCGTGGTTTTGAGATGGAACAAGCTATTAGATTTCTTCGAAACAGTATATCTTCTTTGCTTTATTTTTTTCCAAAATGGATGAAGAGGATTTGATATGCATGTGAGGGAGGGAATGTGCGCTACACAAATACAGGGTGTCCCAAAAGTAAGTACACATTTTTCAATCGCCAATGTCTCTCTTCCCAATGGGTCTTTTTTTGCCAGTCAAGTACCATTCTGTAAAGGAGGCTTCAACTTAGATTTACAGTATCGTTAGAATCATCGATCTCCCTTCGTTAATGTGAGATTTCGGTAAGAACTTCCAGCATATGGAATCATTGAAAGATATGCCATCTGATAAGAATTTATCCAAAAATTCGAAAAATTGTGTACTAGGGTTTTCGTGCACGCTGATTCCACTACACGTTTCGTTCACAAAACAACCTTGCATTTCGTTATAATCCTTTCCTGCCGAAGGGTTCATGAAAAATCGCGTCGTCCCACGGCGCTGCTACGCAGAATTAGGCGTCGTCGTCAATGGGTTAGAGTGGCGGGGAGCGCTTTTCGGTTTGCGCTGGATAACTGTCGCGTTTCCCCGTCGCGTTTCAACAAGTCTTTCCAGGCCACGCCATGCGTCTTGACCTGTCTGTCCCTGCGGTCAAAGTTAAGTTAGATCCGAACGGATCGTCCGCGTTGCTTCTAATAATAAGATCCCTTCAAACGTTTTTGGAACTTCTAAGCGAATTTGACTCCCCAAAGGGATATACAAGTGCGAGGAGGCTTGTAATCAATAATCCTGAAACCCAAATTTTGGTAAGACTTTTACTTCTTTTTAGCTTTGAATCCAAGTTGGAAGAGGAAGGATGCTGCATCAAATCTAAAACATTCCGATAACCTTTAATTTCCACCCTTTGAACCTGGGCATTGTTCGTACTGACAAAGTATTCTATGCCAAACAGGTTTGTTAGATGATCTTTATTTTTCCTAAGCCCAACGTTTCGACGCCTTCATCTTCCACAAAAACCTGAAAATGGCTCAAAGTGTCATTTGTGGCTGCACGCCATCAACCACCCTTCCTAATAATGCTAGTTCACGACTTTTGCCTGACTTCTCTATTGTAAAAACGTCAGTGCGAAGGAAGAACATATTGACAGGTTATTATTATGAGTTTCCGCACTGGAAATGATGGTTATGGCGGAAATTGAAGTATACTATAGATGAGCATGAGTCATCTATTAGGTTGTAAAGAAAGTTCCCGGCACTTGCGAAAATTTTTTTCAAATCGCTATAACTTCAAGCAGATTGATTCTTTTTTGAAGCTACAAACTTTTTTGCAAAGACATTTCTGTACACAACATATATTTGTCTTGCTGGCTTTTCAGCACCTCACTGTGGTCCACCAACATGCGCAGAAGGGAAAAAGGTCGTCGCGAAAAGTGGCCTATTTGTGCAGGATTATCACAAGCAGGATGAGAGCCGTATGGCCCAGATGCTGTAGTTATGTAGAGGTGTGCTGGGGCTGTTATGGAGACCATTCATTTTTTGAAGGACTAGCTACAAAAAAATTTTCCCCAAAAAATGTGAAAAATCGACCATTTTTTGCCCCCAGAAATGCACCATTTTTCGAGTAAGTTGCTTTGAAGTCTTCTCGTTTTGCACAGAGCAGACCAAATCTTTGATTACTGCGAACATTGTTAGGGTAATGCCTTGCACATCTTTTGGACCCATCATCCAGGCGCGAGGATCCCCGCACAAGCGACGCCAGCTGCGAAAAGAGTTGCGGTCAGGTTCAAGTTTGACAGTTTGTAATTTCAGAGAGCAAATCGCAGAATTTGAGTGCAGCTGCGAGTCAGAAGTTGACAGACTCCTCAATTAGATCATTCACGATTTGAACGAAATTCTTTAAACTGCACAAAAAAATGGGCGCAGGAAAAAAACTAGTGAAATTTCTATGGTTGGAAAGATTTTTCTTTTTGATGTGCAGATCAAACAGGACTTGACATCGTTCAGGACTTGACATCGTTAAAAATCAGAAGCCGTATTGAAAACTTTAGGCTTCTCTCTACTGAGCAGTATAAAAAACTTGGTGTCAAACTCCGACCGAGCGCCGAAAAAATGCGTTTGAAAATGAAAGTTTCAATGCCCGGGAACTTTCTTTACAACCTAATACATAACGCATGAAGGGAAGTCGGAGGTTACTGATAGGCACTCATTTTTGTTGTTTATTGCTAAATTCTCTACTGATATCTCTAATAGTGTCAATGCGGATTTTCGAAAATCATACAAGCGCACAACTGCAAGACAACGCAAGATGATGTTGCTTTAATGTCGATCCCGAACGACAACATCAAAAAGCAATTAGTTAGAAATGGATTGTATGCTCGATACTTATTTTTTAGCAATGCTGCATAGTGTGCCCTTACGGTAAAGTAGGCGTTTGTGCTAAAGTAGGAGTGATTTATCAAACTGAATGTTTTAGCTGTATTGTACTCCACACTGGAGAGACAGGAATACCATTAGGCATTCGCATAAACGAATAGGCAGATAATAGGCGTGAAACTCACAATCAGTTACCACCTCTGGGCAGGCAAAGGAATGAAACGCATGGTGAAGATGAGTTCATTATCACATCCAGCTATGAACAACAAAAATGAGTGCCTATCATTCAAATCATTATGCGGTCGTAGATGATGTCCGATGCTCATCTATACTTCATTTCCGCCGTGACCATCATTTCTGTGCGGAAACTCGCATAGTGGCGATCTGTCTATATGTTCATCTTCAGCTCTGACGTTTTTACAAAAAAAGGGCGAAAGTCGAGAACTAGCATGACTAGGAAGAGTGGTTGATGGCGCGTAGCTACAGATGACACTTTGAGCCATCGGACCTCTAAGGATGACGAAGGCGTTGAAACGCTAGTCCTCGATTGGAAAAATAAAGATCCCTAATAAACCTGTTTGGCACAGAGCACTCACTACCACTAAGACATTCCTTTTCTGCTGTTTGATCTCAATTCCACCTTGGGGAAATCGGAATAGCTCTTGTAATGAATAGTTTCATGACTTTAAGGTCAAAGAAAATTATTCTTATTACAGTCTTATAATTTTTTGTTAGGCAGCAAGTAACATTTTGGTAGGAAAAACTGAGGATTTTGCATGAATGGTTTAAGCAATTTGTGCCACTTTTCGTAGAAGACATCAGGTGCAGCTCTGCATTACTTCAGATACAGCACTTTATCTGATCGTGATGGTCGGTGAGTTTGCGGCTATTGCCCATGCATTGTGCTTTTTCAGCGTCTTTCTCCTCTCAAACTTTTTTATTGTTAGGCATCAGACTTAATTGTCAAATATCTAAATTGTTTGGAAAAGGACGGAGGTTTGGGCGGAGGATTTGTGACATCCTGCGTGAGCGACGGCCGAAATTCGAAAATTTTGTAGAATTATATTTAGTTTTCTGTTAGAAAATTTGTTCAATAGCCGTTAGCACACCTTGCACGAGTATGGCAAATATGTCGTTCTACGTAGCCGTAGAGCTACACAGATGTAAAGGCATATCTGAGCTCTTCTGCACAGAGGATGCACATTCAAGCAGTTTCGGACTACCAGCAGATTTTTGCAAGCGTAAAACAGTTATTTTCATCAAAAAAAACTTCGTCGAAGTGTTGATCGTCAAGCAAAAAGAAATTTTTGAAAACTGCCAGAAAAGAAGGCCAAGCTGCCCCAATACCTTTAGATACGTCTCTCGAAATGTTTTCATCATTTGGTCAGTATTTACCAATGCACGTGGACCAACTCATAAAGTTATGATATGATCTAAATCATGGTTCAGGTTCTTGAGATAGTTCGAATACTATAACTTATTCAATTCTCAACATCTCTTCTCAATCTGCTTGTATGTATAACCATCAGGTTCAACATTTTACGAATAAAAGGTGCTAGTCTAATGTTTATCTAGGAGATGTATATCATTATGGTTTCTTTGAGGCACTGATAACAAATCTGCTTTCCATATCTGCGAAACAGTTCTGTAAAAAAAGTTACTTGCCTCTGGACTTACAGATTTTGCCCTGTCTACAACCAAAGAGTACGAATGATGCCATAATAGATTAGGATTAATGCAGTTGAGAAAGCAGTTGGCCTTCTGCCACAAGGTAACAGGTTTAAATTTCTCGGGTACCGATCGCTTTTGCCTTTTTGCAATTTTCTTATTTTCTCTATGAATCAGTTCAAAGAGCTAAGGTCAGTACTTTCGTCATAACTGCGTTTCGAAACACATTTCTACCACAGTAACGATGTATGAATGCTCGTCTTTGCCTTTAAGAGCTCCGTGACTTTTCACAGAACCCTTCCGCAGGTTTGGAATGCAAATATGTTATTAACTAGCGACTCTACGGGTCTCTAGCAAGTGGGCCGAGGCATACAACATTAAATTTAGTTATGACCAAAATATTACATAAATTTCCTACTTCTTTTCTAGGAACAATTTTTTAAAAAACATTTTAAAAAAGGAGGATTGTTTGAGGACGATAAACTTCAGAAATCATTCAGCATTTTTCGAGCCCCGCCATAACCATGAGAGATTACGGGAAAGATTTTTTTGGAGACTCATTCGGATAATAAAAAAATCCACCCGACTATCCTCTCAAAAGAATTTGCTTCATCCAGTTTTTCTCAACAAACTTCAGGAAGATTGTTAGGCAATCAACAGAACGCCATCGTTTTGGAAGTAGGAGAACGCCCACACAGTTGTATACTACAAACAACATAGCTTTCTCTCAAAAACAATTTTGACAGCAACGAAGAGTTGTATCAAAAGTTGTCAAAAAGTTCTTCGGTCGTCAAATTGAATACATGCACTCTTACAACGAAAAAAGACCCCAGCCCCAAAAGCTGTGACTATTGAATTCTCTACCGCTATTTTGTCACATTATTGGCAAGTTTCTAGGCAAATATAATCAATTGACATTTTTTGAGCGACGAAATTTTCGGCAACGAACACATGCTCTACGTGCCGCCTGAAGACCATATTTATACTTACTGCCCCCACGAAAGAAACAACAAAGTCAAACAAATACTCACAAGGTATCTTCAGATTGCCCTACTTGCTACTCAAGGACTGTCAATTATAAGAGCTGCACCGAACGTGCAACAATATTTCCTGCCCAATCAAAATGCCCTACGTTCCCGCGAAGATCGTATTCATAAGAAAAAACTGTCTCCCAAGAAAGAACAATGAGACTGAGCATTTACTCACAACATAGCCTCAAGCTGCCTTACTGTCTCACCTGAGGACCGTCAATTATAAGAACTGCCCCAAAAGTACAAAAATCTGTTTTGCGGCAATCGGCCGAAAGCAGCTACCAGCTGCAAGAGCGACAACCGGCGCGGTTCCGGCGCGGTCTGGAGGCTCCCTTAGAATACTGCCAAAATTCGTAACGATTGACCGAAGCATGTTTCTGTAAAACGTCACAGTATTTCGAAATTTAATCCTGAGTGTTTAGAGTTGCAGTGACTTTGAGGTTGGGTCGCCGTGTCCGGATGTGTTATTTGTACAAACTGTTAATTTTGTGCTTGTTATCCCAGAATGTGTTGCTCAAATATTATGTGCTCATTGCTTTTGAAATGAGCCAATTTGCTAGCAACATTATTCAGATAAATTTATGTATGTCTTTGCAAAAGTCTTCGTAAAAGTGCTCTAAAAACACTCACTTGGGATAATCTTGCTTCTGCTTTTGTACGGGAGAGCGCGGAGTAACTGGGTTTCGCCAGTGCTTTCGGAAGGGTTTATCTTTGACCAGCCTTGCTTTTGCTTGTGTTACCGACTCCCGTGACGTCTTGCTCACAGATAGGTATCGGTTTATAAGCGGCATGTAGGGCTTTTTGTTTAGGCAAGAAAACAGATTTTTGTACCTTTGGGGCAGTTCTTATAATCGACGGTCCTCAGGGACAGGTAGGGCAATTTGAGTTGTGAGTAGATGCTCAGTCTAAATTTTCTTTCTTGGGTATCGTAATGTAATTTTTCTAAAATAAATACTAGCTGGCTTACCTGGCTCCGCCGTATGTTCCGAATAGAAAATTCCATTTCTTAACCGATCCGGACCAAACTTGGCACACATACCCTTCGGGCCCCGGCGGGTGTCACAGTCCACTTTTCGTTATCGATCGATGTCGATTTTATCGATTTTTTGCAAAATTTGAGCTAGGGGCTGGAATTTGGCAGAGGGGTGTAATCGAGCATGCTGATCACCCCCACGGGGGTGATCAGCATGCTCACTTACCCCCTGTGCCAAATCCCAGCCCCGTAGCTCAAACTTTGCAAAAAATCGATAAAATCGATAAAAGTAATGCACGGTTTCGAAAACTAATATTGTATTCGTAATCAGCATGCTCGATTACACCCCTCTGCCAACTCCCAGCCCCGTAGCTCAAATTTTGCAAAAAATCGATAAAATCGATATCGATCGATACGAAAAGTAGCCTATGACACCCGCCGGGACCCAAAGTGTATGTGTGCCAAGTTTGGTCCCGATCGTTTCAGAAATGGAATTTTCTATTCGGAACATACGTACACACATACAGACAGACAGACAGACAAGACATACAGACAGACAGACAGACAAACAGACATTCAGCTTTATATATAAGATGATCTTAGCGGCACGTAAGGCACTTTCTTTCAAATAGACATCGGTCTATAAGCGGCACATAGGGCATTTTGACTGGGCAGGAAAATAGATCTTTAAACGTTTGCGGCAGTTCTTATAATTGACAATCCTTAAAGGCAATGGCTCGGCAAATCTCAATCTAGTCGAATTTGCGCTAACCTGGGGTTATTCAATACGCTGATTCCGTAAATCCACGTTTGAAAGCTTGAAAACGGCAAAAATGAGCGTTTCTTAAGGCCCTTCCCTTTGGAATTGGACGAGTGGAGCAAGGCCGATGACGCTAAATTGAGGCAGGACCCAACGGTTATAGCATTGCGGCGGGCAGCCCCAATAGTGAAAAGGAAATTGCCAACTCGTCCGGATGCGTGTAAGATTGGCCTGGCGTGTAAATTTAAAGGCAATTTTCTCGGCAGGGAAAGCATGCTGTGCAACCGAAATTGCACTATTATCATACCTGGGCGATAAGAAATCTATCGCGTTAAAATCCTGAGTTGTTGGATTCTGCCGATCCACTGCCTTTAAGTGGCAAATAGGGCAACTTGCGGATACGTTGTAAATAATGTTTGACTTTGTCGTTCTGTGGGTGCCGTTAGTTTCCTCTTGTAAATATGGTCTTCAAGCGGCACTTAGAGCATGTGATCGCCGCCAAAAATTTCGTCGCTCCAAAATTATCAATCGATCATTTGCTTATACCTTATACGCCAAATATTGTAACAACATAGCGCAAGAGAAGCCATGGTTTTTGGGGTGGGGTCTCTTTTCGTAATAAAATTGCATATTATTCAATGACAACCTAAATGAAGGACTTTTTGACAAGTTTTGAGACAACTGCTTTGTTGCTGTCAAGATTGATTTTAAGAGAAATATTACTTCCCAAACGATGTGTATTCTGTTAATTTCTTAACAATCTTTAATGAAATTTGTTGAGAAAAACTGAATGAAGCAAATTCTTTCGAGAGGTTAGTACGGTAGAGTCTTTTTATTATCTGAAGTCTTCGTGAGGGGGAAAGGATTTTGCAGGAGAAGGTGGTAATTGAAAAAAAAAACTATTCCGCTCTCGCATGGTTGTGGCAGGGATTCCATAAAATGCTGGATAACTTGCGAAGTTTATCGCCCTCAAGCAGTCCTCCTTTTTTGGAATGCTTTTTCCAAATTTGTTTCAGAAGGGGTAGGAAATTCATGTAGAGATATTTTGGTGACAGTTGAACCTAATAATAATGTATCCGCTCCGGTCCACTTGCTAGCGACCCGTAAGGTCGCTATAACGATTTCTATTTACCACTTGGCCACCCCTGATCCGTGGAACGCGGCAAACGAGGGGACAGCAGACGGAGAAATTATGATGAAATATACTGTTTGGCTTTAGATTGCTGCCAATAATGGCATGCGTCTTGGAATACTTCCAAATTTCATCTCGAACGACCGAAGCATTTTCGTAAATGGGTCGTATCGCGATATTCGATCCGAGTGTTAAGAGTTGCAATGACTTTGAGATCAAAACGCCAATGTCCGGGTGTATTTTGTACATACTGTTTTTTTCATGCTTGTTATCTCAGAATGTGTTGGTGGAATATACTGTGCTCATATTAGTTTTTAAAAATGATGCCAAATTGCGAACGACATAACTCAATTGAATTTGTGTATGTTGTTGTAAACTTGGTAAAAGTGCTTCAAGAACATTCAATAGGGATAGTCTTTCTTCTGCTCTTAGCCAGGAGAGCACGAAGTAACTGTGTCTCGCTGGTACTTTCGGAAGCGTTTATCTTTGTCCAGTCTTGCTCTTGCTTCTGTTACTGTATCCCGCTGGCGCCTTGCTTACGAATAGGTATTCTATAAGCGGCACGTAGGGCTTTACGTTTAGGCTTGCAGCTGAAGCGCACCGTGTCGGATTTTGTCCTTGGAGCGTAGCGGGAGCCTATTGGCATTAGATGCTAGGCTTTTCGATTCCTTTGTCATCACTTTTTTGTTCCCAAAGTTCTCTTCTTTGCTCTAGTAATGTATTGCAGATATGGTTCATTGTTCTGGTTTCCGTTTTTTCGGTCGTCTACGATGCTGGAAACATCGATTCATTGTCGAGTGAAACCCTTTCAGTCTAAATCCCACTGTAGAGCTATTGCAAGGCAAGGCCTTTTCGACGTTTTTCTCGTTCTGAAATTGGTTTACTATACTGGATGAGCAAGTTGCGAATGTACTTTCTTTGTTTTTGAAGCTATTTAATCATGCCGTAGGAGCGATTTAGCTGCAGAACTCAAATTCTCTGTACTTTTTTTGCTTTTGGTACTTCACTACGCTGACTAACGATCTATTCCAAAGCGGAGTCATTTGGTGCCTTCTCCTTTTCCATTCAAGGTATATACCGTTTACTTCAGCATAGTAAAATAGCAGACTTGAGTAGTTAAACGAAACTTAGATCAGTAAGTGTATCTTCAAGCCTAGTAAAGTAGCTTTACAAATTAGAAAGTGCAAAAAATAGCGTTTGGCGACGATATCGTCCACTCAGCACAGTAGACCAACCTTAAATCGGAAAAGACATCGAAAAACCTTGCCTGCACAACCACACAGCAGAGCAATATCATCACAACGAAAGCTGTGCAAAAACGTTCCGCAAAGATTTACGAGCTCTAAGATTTGTGTGGAGGCAAGTGCGGACTTTTTCTGATTTCAATGATAAAGTTGACGAGAGAGTACGAAAAACAATGCTGCACGAAGTTTCAACAAGTGTTCACACTTACATTCAAGGAAGGTCCGCAACCCGATGACTCTTGATAGAAGTAGCATAGCTTCAAAACTAAAGACAATTTTGAAGAAAGTTTGTTCTCTACGAAATCGATCAACCACCGTAAAAGAATAGCCTAGAAATGAATAAAAAACAAAGCACCGTTCATCACTTCTTTGCCTAAAGAAACAGCTTTACAGCGGGAGGTAGATTAAATATTCGACAATGAGTCGATTACTCCAGCGTCGTAGAACCTGCATGAATTACTTCGGAAAGAAGAGAACCTTGGAAACAAAAGAGGGTGGCAAAAGAATTGAAAAGCCTAGCATTTAGTGCCAATAGGCTCTTGCGACGCTCCAAGGACAAAATCCGACACGTACGCTTCAGCTACAATAGCAGCAATTGGCGCGAAAGTAGCTACTGGCTGCAAAAGCGACAACCGTCGCGGTCCCGGCGCGGTCTGGAGGCTCCCTAAAACGCATGCCACTATTGGCAGCAATCCAAAGCCAAAGATCAGTATATTTCATCATTTCTCCGTCTGTTGTTTCCTCGTTTGCCATGTTTCACGGATCAGGGGTGGCCAAGTGATAAACATGAAACCGTTATATGTTACGTTATGATATGCGGAAGGCACTCTGATGATGTTAATCTCCTTGTTGAACGATAGTGCGACTCTGACCTTCCCTTGTTAATTATTTTGAAATACTACATAATAACAACGAGTATCCAAGGCAAACTTTTCAATGAGAATTTTGCTCGTTGCGTTAATTCCATTGGCGGAGACGTTCCTGAATCCGGAAAACAATCAGCTAATCTCCAGGTTTGTTACACCTCAAAAAAGGCATTGAAAAAAGGCCGGACTTACAGATTTTCGGAGCAATCTGCTATCCCCTATTATCTCGAGCATTCTAACGCAGGTTAGCCATAATTTGTTTTTTGTACAGTTGTGAACAAAAATTTGAGCTGATAAAGCTACCAACATGCTGCTGACACAAAGAACTTATGCTGAGCGTTCTTGAAAAATTCCGATAAGTAAAGCTCACTTAGGATTCCTTCACAAAAACTTGGCTTGACAGCTGAAACATATATATGGTAAGCCTATGCAGGGCAGCAAGCAGGTTTTCGGCAAGTACATTCTCAGAAGTTGCTCATAGGCAGGGTCAAGCAAGGGGTGTGGCACACGATCGCTGGTTACGACCCCCTGATTGCTTTCTTAGAAAGACCCCCCCCCCTGAACTATACGCTTAAGATAGCATTACTTGAAGGCCCTGTCAAACATAGTGGGCAACACATCCATAATTAGCATGTCAAATAACCCCTGTAGACAAAGTGTGAGCGAATTCTGAAGATTCAAGATACTAGGCTACCTAAGTGAAATGGTCAAATTCCAACATGGTTGACTTTGTTTCAAAGGTGAATTAGCTATCCGTTTTTGCACTCAAGACAAAGCACTACTCCTTCTTTGTCCATTTCAGGAATCTCGCTTCAGAAGACCTCCAAACTGTGGAATTAGAAGCCAACCAAAATCTCGTTTTTCTCATTTTTCGCTTTTGATCGCTGTGCTTTCACCAACTATTACTCATAGCAAAGAAAACGAATCAGGATCAAATCACTCTTGTGAAAACTAGGAGATCTAAGCTATCGTCTTATATAAATAGTGTTCGCTAAATTTGTTTTTTTGATATAGTTATTGGGGTGCGGCACACCCCCTTAAAAGCTGCTGCCGCCGCAGCTTTTAAGGGGGTGTGCCGCACCCCATTAATTATATCAAAAAACAATTTTAGCGGACAGTATTTATACGAGTCGATAGCCTAAACCTTGTAGATTTCATAGGACTGTTTGGAGCCTGATTCGTCTTCTTACTTGAGTAATATTTGGTGAAAGCACAGCGATCAAAAGCGAAAAATGAGAAAAACGAGATTTTGGTTGGCTTCTAATTCCACAGTTTGGAGGTCTTCTGAAGCGGAATTCCTGAGGTGGACAAAGAAGGAGTAGTGCTTTGTCTTGAGTGCAAAAACGGATAGCTAATTCACCTTTGAAACAAAGTTAACCATGTTGGAATTTGACCATTTCACTTAGGTAGCCTAGTATCTTGAAACTTCAGAATTCGCTCACACTTTGTCCACAGGAATTATTTGACATGCTAATTATGGATAGGATACGAATATCATGTTATCACTATTATCAGATTACCCAACTACGACCCCCTCCCCTTTTGACTCCTCAATACGACCCCCCAGGTGTGGCGTGCCGCACCCCACGCTTGACCCTGCTCGTAGGTCTTATTTTCGTGTGTTAACCAACGACAACCAAAAAGAACATGACGAGCATTTTTTAGGCGGTGAGCAAACCTTTAAGGCAAAAAATCAATCTACATCCAGACCAGCTTAAAAAACATAACGAGCATTTTTAGGCACAGTGAATCCTTTGAAGCAAAAAAGAGGCGATATTTATGCAACTTCTATCAATGGTATTAAACTAATAACATGGTTAACTTGATTTGCTCCACCCAAGGAAGAATGATTAGAATGAAATTATGAGTTTTCCTATATCAAACCAAATCATAATTAATGTAACTATTGTTAATGCTGCATGTGTTTTAAGTAAAACGAAAATTATTCCGCCAGGTTTAAGACCGCATTATTTCCTATTAAGCGGTTTTGCCCGTCACGAACTTTACTGAATAGAAATCATATTAATTGTAATGGCACCTAAAAATGAGAGAGGAAGATCACTAAAGCTTTATTGTTCTTATGCAAGCTCAACAAAGCAAATACTGGCATATGATACGAATAGCAATAGCATAAGCTTGCTTACTCTATCTGACTGAGCAAAGTTCGTACTCATTAAATGTTGCTCTATTGAGTAGTTTGAGGCAATAGCACAGCAGAAATTTGCTTGGGAGCTCTCCAATACTAGTGACCCTATGGGTCGCCAGAAAGTGGCTCGGGCAGATGCATCATTAGTCACCTAGTTGTGACTACAGATATCTCTAGGATTTCCACTCGTTTCTGAAAACCCACTTTTTAAAGAAAGAGGATATTGCAAAAAAAGAACTCCACAATCAATTCAACACTTCATAAGAGTCTTTTCACAAGTCTACGAGATTTTGAGAAAAAAACTGATTTTAACTAACCCTCACATCCAAATCCTCTTTTACATAAATTCACTCAAAATGAACTCTTCCCAACTCTGCAACCTTTCAAAGACAAGGAGTGTGCGTTTTCTCAACAAGCTTCATAAGGGTGTCGAGCTTCCTACCCCCCCCCCTCTCCCCACTGCAAAACGAAACTAAAAAATCATCCCACGAGCGCCTATGGCCGACCCTTTTGTGCCTCTACAACCAACATTATGCGACCTGTATGCTATGAGTCACCTACAAATCATTATTCAAAAAAAAGCAGCATGAGCTGCCTAACTGATATATCAGAAAAAAACTGCCTTTTGGGCCGTCTGCGGGCCATTACAAACCAATCATTTCAAAAAGCAGTGCCTTATGAGCCCCTTGGCCTTTAAGAACCACACTGATCTTTCGAGGAAGAACGAAAGAACTGTCCTCATAAGTCATATCGATCGTTGGAGGCATTGGGAGCCGTAGGCAATCGAGTTGGAAATATGAACGATGCGAAATGAACATGAGCGTGTACGGATTACTACACTATGTCGAAAAACAAACTTTTGTAGTGCAGAGGTAGCGGAGACTCAAAACAACAGTTCAGTATCAGTCATCCTAAGTAAAATCACTTGAAGAAGGGGGAGGGGAGCAAACGAGTGTGTCAGCACCTCCAAAAATGTAGCCTTTTGCAAGCAGTCCCACCCTTTCTAACACACTTCTCGGGAAAAAACGATGTTTACCCGCTCGAAACACGCCAGCCTTGTTCTTTACGCTTACACCCACTGCGATCAGTAATTGTATTCCGCAACATGTCAACTTGGAAGTGCAGCTCCTTTCCATTCTTTCATAGAAAGATCACAGCTTTTCATAGAATGCTCAATTAGCACAGAGTTTACTTGAACTTCGTCAAGAGTTGCTGTTTGTGTCAGCTTGAGACAGCATTAGTACAGATAGCTCAGCGCTATCCCAGCGCCGGCACAACGATAGCGGAGGCCCAGATAAGAATTCTGTTCAATTTCCAGTGCTCTTCTTGTCCAGAGGCCAAAACTCGCCTTTTTTGCTAACATGCGTTTTTCTCCTCCTCTTGCGTCCGTAAGCATCCGTTCTTCCTACAAAAGCAGCATCGAAGACCGCTATTTTTGCAACAACAGCAGTGGCGCAAAAAACTTCGTTAGAAAAGAAATTGCTGCAAAACTTTAAGGAAAGAACGGATGTATAAGGACGCAAGAGGAAGATTAAATCGCAAATTATGCAGAAAAGCGAGTTTTGGCGTCTCTGACCATTATAAGCCGGTGTTCATCGTAGTTTCCATCTGACCTTCATTTGCGTTGTGCCGCCGTGACAACACTGTGCAGTGCGGGGCTGTGCCGGCGCGGTCACTTTCAACGGAGCCTTAGTGAAAGCTCTGGCACTTGTAAAATGCTCACTGTAGCATTTCTTGGAATTTCTTTAAATTCATGAAAATACAATCACCAAAGCGAAAGTAAAGCTCCTTCTAACATAAAACATGATGCGTAGACAATAAAAAGCGCAGTTCTGAAAAAGCTATTGACAAGCGCGAGGAAGTACTACTGTGCTATACCAATGAGATGCCGACCAAATGCAGGACAATCGTGTTACTGTACTTATTGAAAAAACTGTGTGGCCAATTATAGCCATTTGGACTGTAGGCAGTTTAAGTTTTATACTGAGACTTTTCAGCCTGTACCTGTACCGGACGCTGTGAAACTGGATGGACCTACTTTAATGAGACAGATGCCTGCTATAAGGTTTAGTCCTCATTTACATTTATATATAGTCTAAATGACCAGGATTACGTATAATGTGTGTACAGCATAGTGATTTTAGTGCGTGCACCGTTAAGCGCCAAACTTTGTCCGCATGTGCGTTTGACTCCGGCGGGTATTCTGGTTTACTTTTTGGTAAACCAGAATACCCGCTGAGCAGTCCATTCTGACTAATTTCAGCCCTTTCGAGATATATGTACATTGAAGGTACATATTAAAATCAGGTCCGTAGTAAAGCTCGATCAGTTCACGTGAACTGAACTTGGGCGGTCATCAGTTCACCTCACGTCAGGTGAACTGATGACCGCCCACCCTCCCATGCTATAAGAACGGCGAGTGAACTGATGGGACCATCTGTCCACCTGCTGCAGTCAACTCTTCCACATCAGTTCACGTTCAAGTGACCTGAACGTGAATTGATGTTAGAGTGATGCAAATAGTGTGTAAAAGCGGAGACGCAGACAAGACCCCCGTAAGTTGCTCCTGAGTAACTTACGATACACATCAGTCAGGCTAAAAATGCAGACAAAATCGGTGCAAAACTGCACAACCGCGCCCGAAAAGGAGAAGATCGATGAACAGCTAATTTTGGCGAGGATAACAAAAAACAAATTCTTCTCTTTTTCGTAAACCTTACTGGTTTTTTTTTTCACTAGCTGTCCAAAACAAGGACTCATTTATTCATTCCATTAAATTCACGCTGCAACCATTTCGTTTTTTCATAAAATTGTCGTCACAAATTGTGTTTTTGTTTTATCCGTGCATTTGCTAGGCGAAATTCTTGATAGCGGTCATCATCCATTGCGTAGTGGCCATCAAGGATTGCCCAGCGATGCATCAAAAGGTTGCCGCTAGTTGGACTCGAACCACGGCCGCGCGCGTGTAATTCCAATCGCTTACCCGTTTGACCAAACCAGCTCAAGTGGTTCCTTTTTCAAAACGCACTTGATTGTAATGTCTCGGAAGCGATCCACATCCAAATCAATGGCTCGCCGGATGCTAGACTGAGGCGTGATGAGATCAACGCCGGTCCGCGTCGAGAGAGATGCTCTGATGGGGGGTTTACTACGGGCCTCAGTTTTCTGAAAAATAAAATTCTGAATAAAGAAGCGAATTTTGGGAAAACCACCATAAACCACTCCACTTTTTTTTTCAAAAAAAGTATATTTTTTACATTCGGATACCCGGTATAGTACTCTAGGCAGTTTTCAACATGCAGTTGTTCGAAAAAGGATGATGTGCAGAAAAATTTACGTTCATCTTTAAAATGGGCATATGTGACCTGTGACCAATACATATACAAACATTTGTGCAATCACAAGCTTCTTCGTCATTGAGCAACAATTACAGACTCTTCTTCCAAACTATTCTGAAAAAAGTTTCAAAAGATTCCTTAACTGCATATGCGCATATAGGTGCATATCAGTGGCGTACCCAGGATTTCGGCTCGGGGGGGGACAAAAAAGTTTTTCTAAAGAAGGTGCGTGGCGTTGGCCACGCACTACGAAAAAAATTTTTGGGGTGCTTCTCAAAACTTCTGCGGGTCCCCGACCCCTAAAATCTGGAAAAACTGGGCGTGGCACGCCCCCGAATAATTTTTTTTACAAGACTAATTTGAATTTTTAAAAATTTTTAAAAATTATTTTAATTATTTACAAAAAACAACAAGTCACTTGCACATTTTTACAACCCATATAAGTAACTTTCAAAAATTTCGCGACCCATTCTCGGGGGGGGGCGCCCCCCCTCGGTACGCCACTGGTGCATATCAATTTGGAGATGCATATGTATGTAGCAGTCGAATGTCTGCACAAAATCATAGATCATGTAGATTTTCTTGTCATTGCTTCCAAACACATTTCCCATCAAGAATAAACGTTATTCCTACTATGGCTGGAAATCAACCTACATGCCATCAGACTGTTCTTTGGACTCAAACTTTTTCTAAATTTCGCATATTGACAACTGTGCCTTAGCTAATTTGCGTTTCTGAAAGCTGATCATGTGCATGAAGTGCAAATAACAGATTTGCCCACTTTTATTCGACGACTACCTCAAACATAGGATTTGCGGTTGACAGTTAAGGGAGTGTGCAACTGAATTTGAACTTCGAGAACTTCAAATTTACAATCATCATAGTTCGTCTGGATTCAGCACGAAAAGCGGTACAACTCCAGTGCACAAAAATCGAAGTTGCACTGTCGGCACAGGGGAGGGGTATCACCCTGATGCCGAATATCGTGCCAATTTCGGGTGGTAGCGTCATTTTCTAGGGTAGCGATGAATGTATCGATAAACGGCAGGGAATCGATAACTAGAAAACTCGATGCGAGTGTTATTCGATATCCGGGCCCGGCACGAGTCCGATTTTAGGCTTTTGAAAAGAAGTCTCCCCTCACTTTCGAAAATTACGAACCCCTTTGACCCTTGCTCTACCCCTCTTCCGATTTTTGGTGGATGCTTGCACTTGGTTCTTGACAAAACCATTTGCTGCGAACTGTGAATCTCGCGATTTCAGGTCAAACTCTCAAAGAAAAACCACAAAATCCACAAAATCTTGCTTCATAAAGTCCTACATGGTTACAGTTGGTCACAGTACGATCAAAATAGATCACGAGCGGAAGAAAGAAAAAGAAGAAGAAAGAAAAGGAAGAAATCTTCAAAAGTGAAGAAAAAGCTAGAACTGAGAATGAAAATTCGGAGAGAATGCAGAAAACTTGACGTTGGGGCGCGATATCTGAGGCGATTTTCGGAAGAGAGGATAAAATACGGTGGACAGGGGGTGATATAAAAATGTTTCTATGCTCAGGAATAGATTCTTGGCCGGGACATTTGTCCATGCTAAAAAGATCCAAAACTTATGTGAAGTGACGAAAATATATACTCCAGACAATCTCAGATCGTCTGGTGGCTGTTTGGAGACGATCTAATTTTGAAAAAGGTATTAGTTTTCATAAGTTTTCAAATCTTTATACATAATCCTTCCACAAATAATTTTCTATGTATACGGTTCAATTTTGGTGTTATATGATTCTGTGTGCGCTGTAAACAAGCAATTTGTTTATTTTAGCCTTGCTTTCAAATCGCGCGCACTTTTCGCCGTATACGATAGAGCATGTTAAATGTATCATAACCTGTCCGAAAAACTTGTGTACGAATAAATGGCGGCGCTTATTCTTTGTGCTCAGCCCCGACTCGTCAAAAACGAAATCCCCTTTGCTTTTTGCTCCAAAGACGAAGTCCAGCTTGCTTCCAGACGATCTGTACCGGGCCCTGTTCGAAATGCTGATCATGAATATGACATTCATTCGCTACGGTAACGTGTCATTCCGTGGTCACAGCGGGTGCATGTTACTCGATACTACCGCTAATCAAACGGCTCGAAATCCGAGACACTGTCATAGCACAGAAGGAGCCTGCCGGAGCTCAATCAGCGATACCACAGCTTCCATGCTGGGTTCTGTAGCGAAAATTCTGTCGAAATCGAGACTTTCACCGTTTTTTATGGAAACTGTGGGGGAAAACAAAACTTTTCGCTCCAAAAAGTGGTCAGCCACAGAGAGAGCCTACCGTAGCTCAACCATCGAAATCACAGCTTCCATGCTGGGTCTTCATTCCGGGAGCAAAGGCGTTTTCTGTGGCGAAAAAACTATTATGCAAAATGGCAAGGGAGGCAAGAAAATCTTTGGAATGAAGCTGGAGTAATGTAGGTAGGGACATGAAAAGAAGTGGAACTGTGTATGTACGCAGTGGAGATTGCTCCAGCTGCGAAAGCGTGATCAAACCGAACATACGGTATTTCATCACAATTCATCATCCAGGCATAGTCAAAACACGTGCCGTCATCGCATATCGTGTAGGGTGCGATCAATTGACAAATGTCGAAACAACCCTCTCCTCTCGGGCTTGTCTGCGTACAAGAATACACCGTTTTTCTGAATCTCTCGTCGTCCAAAACCTCTGCGAGAGAGTGTGATGTCTCGCGCGCTCACACTGTCAACAACTCCCCTTCCGCAACGCTGAAGGGGGCGTCAGGGTGGGAGAACGATGTATAGTTTTCGTCGTCGCGCCAAATGTTTCCAATCTATATATAACAAGGATATATACTGTAACTTATTTGTTTTCCTGTATTGCAGTAATTTCTGACTTACGGCTTCGAAGACAAAATCTTCTATTTTCATATCGGTTTCACCGGTACGGAAGCTACCATTTCCCAATACTCAGTGAATAGCTATGTCAGTGTCCTGCGGGTTTGCACTCCGAGATAAGGAACTCAGGGACTCCACCTTTGCCGACATTTATGAGAAGATGAGGATGTAGGAGAACGCGTTCGAAGGTTAGCTAAGGTCGACAGGGACTTTGACCATGCCCATAAGCTCTTCTTGCGAATGTTCAATGACGCTGGAAGAGGCCCACAAGGACTGATTCTGCCACCGGGACATCATTCCAGCACAGCCTACAACCGATCGTCTGCCCTTCCACAAGGTTACCTTACGGTCAACCACCATATCAACTTTGTAGATCCGGCGACTGGGGCGCACATCCAGAACATCGAAAGCCCTTGGCGTACAGACGCCTCATCAAGCAAAAATGCGCGGTCAAACAGCCGCTGTGCAGATTACCTGAAGGAGTTCTTGTGGAGGCAAATGCTCGGCAAAGGGGATGTTTTTTTCCACTTCCGGAAGCAGGTAGCCGAGTTGGTTTTGACTCCTGGTTTTAACTCCCTACCGTATACCCGGTCCCCTGTTGAAAACATGTGCTATCCCAAAGGTCCTCACTTAGGGCCTGTATAAGTTGATCAATGCTATCTTAGATAAAAATGCGTATCAGACATCAGAGTTTCAATACGAATTGCATGTAGTGCTCATAAGTTTAGAGGAAGAAAGTTCTAATTGGAATCACTCAAAACGTAACCGTGATGTTATCCGGCAGAACTTGAAGTTCTAACCTCCACCGTACACCCACCTTCACCTCGGAATGAAGGCTAGCATAACGGGCATTCATCATACTCGTGAACGTCAGGTCAAATACCCCTCCCCCTCCCTTACACTTTGTTTCAGCGAGAATCGTGATTTTTACCCTTTACTTGTAATACTGTAACTCCGAAAAGCGCTACGTAACGAATGAATATCACATTCGTGATCAGCATGCCAAATAACCACTCTGCGCCGAGTTTCAGCAAACTCGTGGTTTTGACTCCCTACCGCTCAGATAATCGCCGGGGGCAGGCGGCCATGCGATTTATGGGCGAGCGGGCACCGGAAAAATAGTTCGCTGATTTCTTGCGGTCCGCTTGATATTTGGAATATTTGGAAGAATTTTAGCGGAATTTTAGACAATGCTTTGAGAACAATCGCGGTTTTCTCATGGATTAGCTGCGGCGCAGTGGCCGCATTCTCGCGGACTTTCCGCGAGAATATGCAAAAATTTCGGGGGCCGCACGGTCCTTTGTGGAGGACCGCGCAGCCCCCAGGTACTCTCCGCTGAGAGAAAGTACCTCAAACTTGAGTAATTAAACATCGATGACACCTCTGCCATGCAGAGTCTCACCTTCGTTCGGCGACGCCCGAAACTGCTTAAAAACCGTCCGAGCGCCAGCTGAAAATTTGACCAGCGCTCGCTGGAAGAGATTATTTGACGAGCGCTTGCAGAAAATTCTGTGTTGCTGCCCGCCGGCAGAACATTAGACAGTAAAGGAAGTACCGCTCGCTGAAAGTTTGGCCACGCCCCAAAATCCTGCTGACCGCTTGCAGAAAAGCGCGAGTTTGCGGACCGCCTGCCCCCGGCGATTATCTGAGCGTATATCCACCGCAACTGTAGAAAATGGCGTAACGCACGCGGTATGATATTGGGGGAATTCGAGCGGAATCTAAGATTTTCAAGTTTTGAGGCGATATACCGGAGTATCGCCTGAAAGGAACTGTTCTTTACTTGTGAGATGGTCAGCCTGCAGCAGGAGATCCATTTTTGAATGGGCTGTTACAGCGAATTTTCCGATTGAAAAAGTATACTTATACTTTTCTTACAGGCGATAAGAAAAAGATGAAATCAGCTGATCACAGATCATTTTAACTTTTTCCTCGTCCTTCAGCAGAGTTAGTTCATTTTGAAAGCGCAGAACCATCCACAACTGGATCACATTCGTGACAAAATAATCTGATGAACTGGGCAGGTAATGATGTTTTGGGCAATTTTTTTAGTGGCGTTTGAAGTGTGCGAATTCATGAAATTGAAGCCAAAGGAAAAATTTTCAAAACCCAATAAAACTTGGTACTGTTTTTTGTGCAGCAACTCATTCTGACGCCCTGAGGCTCACGCCACTCAGGGCGCCTTTTGGATCGGACAAAAACGACACGTCTGCCCGGACGACATGCCATGGAGACTGCCCCATGCTCTGCACCTACGGTTCAGGACAGTCTCCACGAACGCCGACCTCCATGCTCTTCAAGACGCTGCAGAGCACATCAAGTACCACGTTATGCTCTGCAGAAAACGAGTCCAGGAAGGAGGACCTGGGACAGATGAGTGATGGGACACTCATCATTCGTGGTGAAAAGGTTCCATCACGAAACGTGGGAGGCGTCGGCTTTGTCGTCCACCCATCTATCGTCCATATTGTCGATTCGCATGAGATCCTGTCACCTCGACTAGCCATCCTACGATTACACCCTCTACGTTAGGAGATCATCAGCATTATCAACTGCTACTCTCCAACATCAGCAGCTGACGAATCAGAACTAGATGCTTTCTGCGAAGACGTGGAGGAGGTCGTTCGCAACGAAAAGTCCTTCTACAAGTAGTTGTGGGCAACTTCAATGCGAAACTCGGGATGCCATTAGAAAAGGAATGTAGGATCGGGAAGTTTGGATATGGGCTCCAGAACGAAAACGGCAACCGTTTTGTTGGGCTTCTCTCCGCCGCACGACTTTTCCATGGAAATTCCATCTTCATGAAGAAAGAACATCACCGAGACATGGGAATCGCCCAACGGAACTACCACGCGGAGATCGACCTCATTCTCACCAACCGAAGGTAGAGCTTGCTCGATGTATCAGTAGTTCCATCCTTCTGCAGTGGCTCCGATCACCGTCTCCTTCGAGCGAAGGTACGATTCAGTCGAAAGCTGGAAAAGAAGGTCTGCCACAGTGCCACAGGAAGGAAGAATGTCGTTTATGACGGTAATAGGCTGGAGGAACTCATATCAAGTTGTGACTGGCCCATCGAGGAGGAGCAACGTATGACTACGACTGGCTTCTGAAAGGATTGCGAGCTTGCGGAGAGTGCGCCTCAGTTACTTGAAAAATTTGGAACGCATTTCGAAGACCACTAAGGAAATGCTTGAAAGAGGGAGATCTCTGAAACAGGATCCGAATGCAACCCATGACGAGCAACTGATAGCCCACGCCAGTTGCAGAACAGCTTTGCAGGAGGATCTCAGGAAGTAAGGCAAGCCAAGATACTGAAAGCAGCCGATGAAAGACGAAGTTTCAAGATGTGGCGAAGAGACCTCTGTGAATCTCACGGCTGGCTGCACTATTGAACGATGACGGGACTCCGACTTCTTCACGATACAAGATGGAGTCTATCGCGAAGAACTTCTACACCAACCACTTCCGCTCATCAACACCCGTGCCGATGCCCGTTGTTGCCACTGGAGAAGTACCACCGCGAATTCTACCTGCTGAAGTGCGCAAGGCGATTGGACCATCAAGACGTCCACGGCTTCAGGATCAGACCATCTTTCCGTCGAGTTTTTCGCGAGCCGGAGGTAAGGTCTACACGAGATTCTCGCGTCGCACCTAACATCTTACTTAAAAAGGAAAGGGTTCCCGACCGGTGGAAAACGTCGACCGTCCTTTTTTTTCAAAAAGGGTGAATGAGAGAATCTTCGAAACTACCGTCCAATATGTCAGCTGAGTGGGCTGTACAAGCTTTTCACGAAGATCATCCTCGCTCGCATTGAATGAAGACTGGATGAAGCCCAACCCCAAGAACATGCTGGATTTCTCAAAGGATTCAGCTGCATGGAACACATCCAAACGGTTTCGAGGGTAATAGAAGTCTCCGGAAGTGCCGACTGCCTCACGTCTTAACCTACGTCGACTACGAGAAAGCCTTTGACAGCGTCGAAACCAACGCCATCCTGTCAGCGCTAGTCAATCAAGGAGTAGAACCAGCTTACATGAGGACGCGTTAGCCGACTGCTACAAGGACTGTACAACGACGATGCAGCTGTTCCATCGCCACCCCCCCTTAACCATCCCAATTTGGAAGGAGGTCCGCAAGGCGACACAATCAATCTCGCCGAAGCTGTTCACCGCGGCCTTGCAGTGAGTGATGAAGTGACTGGACTGGGAGAAAGGCATACGAGTTGATGGGAAATTCCTTCTAACATTCGTTTTGCGGACGACATCGTTCTCATTTCGAGCAGTATCACTGAAGCAAAGACGATGCTGAAGGAATTGAACGAAGTAAAGGAGATCAGATTGCGAATAAATCGGAAGAAGACTCAGTTCATGAAGAACGCCCTTTGCGAAGATGCAGAAATGGAATTGGAAGACACCCCTCCCATGGAGACGTCTTCTTACGTGTATCTCGGGCCCTCGATGAGCATAGAACGACTTGAGGGAAGAACTCAACAGGAGAAGAAGAGCAGCCTAAGCCGCTTTCGGGCCTCTTAAGGAAGCCAGCGACCAACTGACGAACCCGGAGCTTCGTGCCCACCTGTTCGACTCAACCGTTCTCCCGACGCTCTGCTACGCAGCTGGGCTTGGGCTGACACCGTAGCCACATCGAAAGCTTTAAAGGCAGTGTCCAGATACAAAGTCGATTTTGAGAACTTGTGATAACCTGGGCTTATTCGTTATGGGGAATCCAAAAATCCAGACCGGAGAGCGCAAAAAGGCAAAAAAGGGCTCTAACGGAGGAGGGAATTCGCAGGTGGGCGGGACCGTTCACACTATGATGCACTCTCCCAGCTTCAAGGGCTGTCTTCTCGCTTCTCCTGTCGCCACCAGCCAACTGCAAAACGTTTGACATAAAATTGGAACCGATAAGATCGCTCCTGAAGCTGAGGGAGTGACGCCATGATGTGAACAGCCCGCCCACCTGCAATTTTCCTGCTGCGTTAAAGCCTTTTTTCCCCTTCTTGCGCACTCCAATGTGGGTTTTTGGATTCAGCCTAGCGAATAGGCCCAGGTAGTCACAAATTCTTAAAATCGACTTTTTGCCTGGACACTGCCTTTAAAGGCAGTGGGTCGGCAAAATCCAACAACTTGGGATTTTAACGCGGTAGGTTCCTTATCGCCCAACTATGAAAACAGTGCAATCCCATTTGCACAGCATGCTTTCCCTGCCGAGCAAATCGCTCTCGAACTTACACGCGCAGGCCAATCTTACACGCATCTGGACGAGTTGGCAATTTCCTTCTCACCATTGGAGGCCGCCCGCCACAACGCTATAACCATTGGATCCTGCAACAATTTAGCGTCATCGGCCTTTCCACTCGTCCAATATCAAAGGGAAGGGCATTAAAAAACGCTCATTTTCGCCGTTTTCAAGCTTTCAAAAATGGATTTTCGGGATCACCGTATTGAAAAACCCCAGGTAAGCGCAAATTTGACTAGGTTGAGATTTGCCGAGCCATTGCCTTTAAGGACCACTCACAGGGCGCTAAAGCGTAGTCTTCTGAAAATGACCCGACACAAGCAACATCTTGTCGGACTTCGCAGTATGGATATGAGAAGAATGTCCCGTCTTCGTGACCCAGCGGACTACGTTGCGAAAGCGAAGCTTCGATGGGCCGGTCACATTATGAGAAGAACAGACGACAGATGGACACTAAGAACATTGGAGTGGATTCCTCGCGAAGCAAAACGTCCTCGAGGAAGAACTCCAACGAGTTGGGCAGACGTATTCGTGGAACAGATGGAGCAGCTGAGAAATCGGCTGGATACTATTATTGCACCTGGAACTCGTGGACGTGGCCATCGGCAACCAAGAAGATCGTGGATGTCTGAAGCGAAGGACAGGGACAAATGGCAACTTTTGTGTTGGGGCTCCACGCCACGTGAAGACGGGCCATCTAAGTATCTAAGTAAGTACTCTTTCTGACTTGGAAATAATGCACACAATCGCGAGTGAGATCGAAACGAAAGAAACTTCACGATGCAGCTCACCATGGCAGCTTCGAGAATTACAGGCATGCTCATTTGGCGCTGCAGCGTCAAGAATTCTACGTTTTCTTGCGAATTTTGCCTTTATCCTCGCGTAAGCAGTTACACTCTTTCGATGCTCATGAACTTAGAGTGTAAATATGCTTGTCCTTTGTGGTGACGTCATCGCGGAAATGCCGACGTGTTTACATCATCTGACGGGTGGGGGAGAGAGATTTTTAGAGTAGAATAGTAATATTGCTTCGAGAAGGCAGACTTCGAACTGGTTTCTATGTCATTCCAAATCTAAGCACTGCACCTCTGAGAACATACATTCTAATGGTTGTCCTGTACGCGAAAACGCATTGTATAAGAAGAAAATACCACTTCACATTGGCAAATTGACAAAAAAAGTATGTCACCGGAGCGCCTTCAAACGTTGGTCTCAACTATACTCATTTTTTCTGCATATAAACCGTTTAGAAGGAATCGTAAACGCTGTGATAATTCTCAAGTGGCATACAATCAGCGACAAGTGTGCAAAAACAGCTACGCGGACCCAGTGGCTTGCCCTTTCTTTGCAGTCTATACTCAGACAATCGATCGGACCCCTCCGCCGGACAGTCGAAATCTGTCAGAGTCGCGCCGGACCCAGTTGACCAATGAGAGCGGGGCGATTGGGCGGTCCCTTCTTGTAGGTCGCGGTGACATCACCGGCAGGCGAGTGGGACCCTTCTCCGGATCTGCTGCAAAGGTACGCCATTTCTGCTCCGGAGGTACGCCAGATTTGGCAGAGCCGCGGCGGAGAAATTTGCCCACCGCGAGTCCGCCAGATTTGGACGAGCCGCGGAGCAGAAAATCGGAGGGGTCCGGAGCACAAATGGAAGGTCTCCGGAGCACGAAATGGGAGGGCTCCGGAGCACAAAATGGGAGGTCTCCGGAGCACAAAATGGGAGGTCTCCGGAGCACTAAACGGGAGAGCTCCGGAGCACAAAATGGGAGGGCTCCGGAGCACAAGTGGGAGGTCTCCGGAGCACGAAATGGGAAGTCTCCGGAGCACAAATGGGAGGTCTTCGGAGCACAAATGGGAGGGCTCCGGAGCAGAAATGGGAGGTCTCCGGAGCAGCAATGGGAGGGCTCCGGAGCAGAAAATGGGAGGGCTCCGGAGCAGAAATGGGAGGTCTCCGGCGCACAAAATCGGGGGGCTCCGGAGCACGAGTGGCAGATACCCCGCTGGGGAAACCCCGCGGCCCTGCCATTTCTCCGCCGGAGGGGTCCGATCCATTGTCTGAGTAAACTCAATACAAAACTGATTACGCATTTTCGCGTTTGTGCAGCTCAGACGTCAGGCAGGAGGCAGCAAAGGCTAACCGCTTCTGCTTCTGGAAGTGCCTGAGGAGCTCCAGACTTTCTCGCGCCTCTAATCACTTTTCGCACCATTGTTACTTCACGAGCAAGAGATTATCACAATAATTTTCTTGAGTCGTATTTCATTGCATCAAAATGAAAATAGAAAATTCTTTCCATCTCAGCTATAATCGCTTTTAGCTTACAGAAATGTTGGGTTCAGTACAAATTTCTTTAAGATTCGTGGAGTAAAAAAAGCAAGTTTGCCGCGAAACAAAGTGCTTGTCTTCGAAATGATTAAGATGAAGAAGATTCACAAGAATATGTTCTATTCCGGTTTAAAGCTTCACTGACCAACTTTTTCCATCAATTCAAAAATCTAATGTTATACAATACTGATGTTGAATGAAGCTAATTTCCATGACCTTATACTAGAAATTACTAAATCATCTTATATATAAAGCTGAATGTCTGTTTGTATGTCTGTCTGTCTGTATGTCTGTACGTATGTTCCGAATAGAAAATTCCATTTCTGAACCGATCCGGACCAAACTTGGCACACATACACTTCGGGCCCCGGCGGGTGTCATAGGCTACTTTTCGTCATCGATCGATATCGATTTTATCGATTTTTTGCAAAATTTGAGCTACGGGGCTGGGAGTTGGCACAGGGGGTAATCGAGCATGCTGATTACGAATACAACATTAGTTTTTAAAATCGTGCATTACTTTTATCGATTTTATCGATTTTTTTGCAAAGTTTGAGCTACGGGGCTGGGATTTGGCACAGGGGGGTAATCGAGCATGCTGATTACGAATGTAGTAATTGTTTGCGAGAATATCCAATACTTTATTTGTTTAGAACTTCGGACTAGAAAGGTGTAAGTTGGTACTTGGTTAAGCTGAATTAAACGAGGCAATCTTTATCTCTCATCCTCAATCCTGCATCAAAATATTTCTCCTGTCATCTGAGACCAGATTTCGGTAAGGAGCGAGTGCGCTAATTAAAAAACCAGCCTTCCTGAAATAATTCGAATGCTAATGATCACGATCAAACGTACTGAAAGAGTACAGTGATCTCTATAAATTCACAACAATTTTAATTTTTTGGCGAGGTTCAAACTATTCTGAAAAATGTTTTATTTATGAAACACTCTTTTAGATCAGGTTCTAATAGAGCTAGACTAGATTGTTGAAATTTTGCATGCACACATTCTATATGTGGGTCAACATACCATAAATGTTTTCGGAAAAAGACAGTTCTTTCAGAATTTTATAAATTTTTTGGGAGGAAATCATGATGGCTTCTTCGAATGAGAAGGAGAAAAAATATTTGAGTAGCACCGTTGGATTGGCCATCAAAAGTTAGCATATACGTGTTTTTGACGCAAGGTCCCAGGATGTCTCTGAAACGAAATACAAGCATTTTTGATTTTTCTGTAAAAATTCCGGTTTCACCGAGTGTTGATATATCCGTGCGTTTTCACCGACTGAACCGCGGGTTCCGCCTCGACTGAGGTGGCCGAATGGCTCACCTCGACGGAGGTGTTGAGCCAGTGGTTCAATTTTTGTTACAACCTCGGTTGTCCGACAGCGGCAACCGAGGGTTGTCCTCACAACCGAGTGGTTGCTCCTCCGAATGGAGGAGAACAACCGAGTGGTTGTACCTCCGAATGGAGGAGAACAACCGAGTGGTTGTACCTCCGAATGGAGGAGAACAACCGAGTGGTTGTACCTCCGAATGGAGGAGAACAACCGAGTGGTTGTACCTCCGAGTGAGGCATCCGATGGCTGTCCTCCGAGTGAGGCAACCGATGGCTGTCCTCCGAGTGAGGCAACCGATGGCTGTCCTCCGAGTGAGGCAACCGATGGCTGTCCTCCGAGTGAGGCAACCGATGGCTGTCCTCCGAGTGAGGCAACCGATGGCTGTCCTCCGAGTGAGGCAACCGATGGCTGTCCTCCGAGTGAGGCAACCGATGGCTGTCCTCCGAGTGAGGCAACCGATGGCTGTCCTCCGAGTGAGGCAACCGATGGCTGTCCTCCGAGTGAGGCAACCGATGGCTGTCCTCCGAGTGAGGCAACCGATGGCTGTCCTCCGAGTGAGGCAACCGATGGCTGTCCTCCGAGTGAGGCAACCGATGGCTGTCCTCCGAGTGAGGCAACCGATGGCTGTCCTCCGAGTGAGGCAACCGTCCGGCACGAGGCAGCCACCGGAAATGACCGGTGCCACGACGCCTCGCCTTATATACCCCTCCAAGGGGGCGGGGCAAGGGGCGGTCCAAAGTGGGCAGTCCACTTCGTGTGGTTAAGCATAGGCTTCCCATACAAAAACTATCCGCCCCTTCCGAGTTGGTGTGACCAATCACAGCCGGCCCCGCCCCTTTTCGAGGGGTATATAAGGCGGCCGATCTCGCCATTGTCGGTCACTCACCTCTGCTAGCCGGCGGCCACTGAACCACCGAGAGCTCTGAGTACCAAGCGAGGACCGAAGATCCAAGGACCTGAGGACCTGATAAAGGACCAAGGATCTGAGGACCAAGCGACAAAGCCTAAAGGCTCTTTCTTTCTCGAGTACCGAGAAGCCAACGGCTTTACCTCGAGTACCGAGAAGCCAACAGGCTCCATCTCGAGCACCGAGAAGCCAACAGGCTCCACCTCGAGCATCGAGAAGCCTAAAGGCTTTATCTCGAGTACGAGAAGCCGACAGGCTCCCATATCTCGGGTACCGAGTAACTTATAGCCTAAAGGCTCTCATCACAGGATGCCGCCGAAGAAGCGTGCATCCATCGGAAGAGTTGATCCCAAGGCCAAAAAGGCCAGGGATCAACGAGAGGCTGAGACCTCGGAGCAGCGCCAGGAACGGCTAGAAGGCAATCGTGCCCGAATAGCCGAGGCGAGAGCAACGCAAACGCCTGAACAGCGTGAAGCAAGTCTCTCGCAAACTCGCCTGCGGCTTGCTGCTCTGAGGGCCTCAGAGTCACAAGAAAGTCGTGACTCTCGACTCGACGATGACCGAGCGAGACACGCCGAAGCCAGATCTCAGGAGACGGCTGAACAGCGCCATTCTCGACTCGACGATATGCGGTCGAGAAACGCTGAAGCCAGATCACGAGAAACGGCTGAAGAGCGCGGTTCTCGACTCGATGACGATCGAGTCAGACACGCCGAAGCCAGATCTCAGGAGACGGCTGAAGAGCGCGGTTCTCGACTCGATGACGATCGAGTCAGACACGCCGAAGCCAGATCTCAGGAGACGGCTGAAGAGCGCGGTTCTCGACTCGATGACGATCGAGTGAGACACGCCGAAGCCAGATCTCAGGAGACGGCTGAAGAGCGCCATTCTCGACTCGAAGATATGCGGTCGAGAAACGCCGAAGCCAGATCTCAGGAGACGGCTGAACAGCGCGAGTCTCGACTCGACAGCAGTCGAATGAGGACTGAGGCTTCACGAAGAGCGGAAACTGGTGCAGCGCATTCAGTTAGGCTCGAACGTGATCGTGCTCGACAAGTCCACGCTCGACAGACATCCAGTAGATCTTCACCTCGCGGCATTAAACTACGATGCCCAGGTCGACTACTCGACCCATCCGAAGGTACTAATCGGAAGGATGGATGTCGTATGTGGCAAGTGTCAAGCCAAGAAGTTCAGAGCCGAACCTCCTGGCATGTGCTGCTCCAGCGGCAAGGTCGATCTTCCGCCTCTAAGTGAGCCGCCTGAGCCGCTTCGCTCATACATGTCCGGCACCAGTGCTGTGTCCAGGCATTTCTTACAGAACATCAGGAAGTACAATGCGTGCTTCCAGATGACGTCGTTTGGCACTACAGTTGCCACGCCAGACGTTGAAGAACAGGGCTTCATGCCAACGTTTAAGGTGCAGGGACAGGTCTATCATAGAGTTGGATCCCTGCTTCCTAATGGCAATGATAGCCCCAAGTTCTTGCAGCTGTACTTCGTCTGTGACGAGCAGCTGCAAGCGGATCAACGTTGCGGCATCATCGATGGCACAAGGCCGGACGTCGTGCTAGAGCTGCAAAGAATGCTGCATCAGCACAACGAGCTGGTGAAGGACTTCAAGACCAACCTGGATCGAATGCCTACAGACGAGTATAAGGTCGTTATCCGTGCTGACAGGAGGCCTGCTGGTCAGCATGAACGACGCTTCAACGCTCCGTCTGTAAGCGAGATGGCGGTGGTCTTGGTTGGCGAAGACGACAGCGACGGGCGTGACATTATCATCGAAAAACGTTCCGAAACGTTGCAGCGCATCTCTGAAACCCATAGGTCGTACGATGCCCTGCAATACCCACTCATGTTCTGGGATGGGGTAGACGGGTATCACTTCGAACTATGGCAGAGGAACCTAGCACTGGTGCCCCTACCAATAAGAGGGTATCGGCTATGGATTTCTATGCGCATCGCATGATGATAAGGTCCACGTCCTTCAACCACGTCGTGAAATGTCGCCAACTATTTCACCAGTTCATCGTGGACATGTACGCCAAGATTGAGAGTGAACGGCTCCTCTTCATTCGACGCAATCAGCGAAAGCTGCGTGCAGACGACTACATCCACCTGCGGGATGCCGTGGCCGGAGATGGAAATGTCACTGACCTCGGGCAAATGGTCATACTACCATCCTCCTTCACGGGCGGCCCACGCCACATGCACGAGTACACTCAGGACGCAATGGCCTACGTTAGAGCGTACGGGCGTCCTGATCTGTTCATCACGTTCACGTGCAACCCGGCGTGGACCGAAATTGCGGAAGAGCTCTTCCCTGGTGAAGCGCCTTCTGACCGCCACGACATCACGGCGAGAGTCTTCAAACAGAAGCTCACGAAGCTTATAGACGTGCTAACGAAGAGCCACGTCTACGGAGACACTCGCTGCTGGATGTACACCGTGGAATGGCAGAAGCGCGGTCTTCCGCATGCCCACATCTTAGTGTGGCTGAAGGAGAAAATACGCCCAGATCAGATCGACAGCATCATTTCGGCGGAGCTTCGCAGTCGAGAAGAGGATCCTCTTCTATTCGATGTTGTCCTCAAAAACATGATCCATGGGCCATGCGGACCACTAAATCCGAGGTCGCCTTGCATGAAGGACGGCAAATGCACCAAAAGGTACCCTCGGCAGCTGATCCGCGAAACCCAAACGGGAACTGATGGCTATCCTCTATACAGAAGGCGAAAGCCTGATGATGGAGGACATACCGCCGTCATTCAAATGAAGGTGGACCATCAGACCGTAGACGTCGTGGTGGACAACAGCTGGGTTGTGCCATACACTCCCTTGCTCTCGAAAATGTTTCGAGCACATATTAATGTGGAGTACTGTAATTCGGTGAAGTCGATTAAGTACATCTGCAAATATGTGAACAAGGGAAGTGACATGGCAACGTTCGGCCTCGAGCATGCCACTGCACCGTTTGATGAGATCGAACGATATCAAACGGGCAGGTACATAAGCAGCAACGAGGCAGTTTGGCGTATCCTGGGTTTCAGGATACACGAACATTACCCACCTGTCACCCATCTACATGTCCATCTAGAGAATGGACAACGCGTCTACTTCACGGCTGATAATGCGCAGGAAAGAGCTGCGCAACCACCTCAAACAACTTTGACGGCATTCTTCCTTCTGTGCCAACATGATCCGTTCGCACGGACTTTGTTGTACTCAGAAGTTCCAAGATATTATACTTGGAACAAGTCAACAAAGAAGTGGGCCAGAAGGAAGCAAGGAGCCGCAGTTCCCGGATATGACGTCAGAGAAGCGGATGTGTTAGCGCGTGTATATACTGTACACCCTAACCAAGCCGAATGCTTCTACCTCAGAATGTTGCTTCACACAATCCGAGGACCGACGTCATTCGCAGCATTGAAGACCATCGATGGAGAGGAATGTGAGACCTACAGAGAAGCCTGCCAAAGACTTGGCTTGCTTGAAGATGATCAGCAATGGGACAGAACTCTCGCAGAAGCAGCTACGACAAGTTTCGCTGCTCAACTGCGAAGTCTCTTCGGCATCATCTTGACAGTCTGTCAACCGTCAAATCCTCGAGCACTCTGGGAGAAGTACAAAGAGGCTCTGAGTGAAGACGTACTCAGGGAATGTCGCAGAGAGGCACCCTCTGTAGACGTCGGTTACTCTCCCGAGATATTCAACCGAGCGTTGATACTGCTTGAGGATACGTGCGTGTCGATGACCGGTCAAACTCTCAGAGACCTCGGTTTGCAGTCGCCAATACGCGGAGATGACCAGGCACTCGAGAGCGATGTTCTCCGAGAGAGGTCCTATGATGCCGATCAGCTGACCACATTTGTAGAGTCTAACAGACCTCTTCTTACGGAGGATCAAGAGTTGGTTTACCGTGCTGTTCTGGACACGATTTCCAGTGGCAAAGGTGGGCTACTCTTTCTCGACGCTCCGGGTGGAACAGGGAAAACGTTTCTCATCAATCTCCTACTTGCCGAGATTCGCAGACAAGGAGGAATCGCAGTAGCAGTGGCATCCTCGGGGATTGCCTCAACACTGCTAGAAGAAGGCCGAACTGCCCATTCAGCCTTCAAGCTTCCTCTGGATATTGCTCATGTAGAGCACCCAGTGTGTGGGATAAGCAAGGGCACAGGGAAAGCCAAGGTGCTACAGGAAGCCAAACTCATAGTTTGGGACGAATGCATCATGGCGCATAAGAAGTGCCTAGAAGCCCTTGACAACACACTACGGGACATACGAGAAAGCAGCGCGCTAATGGGTGGGGTCGTCGTGTTACTGGCAGGCGACTTTCGTCAAACTCTGCCAGTGATTCCGCGATCGACTCCAGCAGATGAGCTGAACGCTTGCCTCAAAGCTTCTCCTCTCTGGAGACATGTTCGATCGCTGAATCTCACGACGAACATGCGAGTCCACCTCCTTGGCGATGAGACTGCCCGAAACTTTGCGCAGCAGCTGTTGCTTCTTGGCGAAGGCAGAATTCCGGTTGAACCAAGTTCTGGCTGGATTACCTTTCCTCCAGACTTCTGCAATATGGTTCAATCGGTGGGAGAACTGATCGAAAAGGTCTTCCCAAACATTGCCACCAACTTCAGTAATGGGGACTGGATTTGCGAGCGAGCGATTCTGGCACCCAAAAATGAGCAAGTGGATTCTATCAATGCTCAGATTTTAAACAGCCTACCTGGACCGGTATCAACGTACACGTCCTTTGATACCATGGTTCAGCGTGAACAGGCTGTTTACTTCCCCACTGAGTTCTTGAATTCACTCCAGCCCAGTGGGATACCACCTCACAGACTTGATCTGAAGGTTGGTTTGCCAATCATGCTCCTTCGTAATATCAACCCACCGAGGATGTGCAATGGTACAAGGCTTTGCATCAGGGATCTCATGCCAAACGTCATAGTAGCGACCATATTGGCGGGGAAGTTCAAAGGCGAAGTCGTTCATGTTCCACGAATCCCTTTCGTCCCCTCCGATATGCCCTTTGAGTTCAGGCGAGTGCAGTTTCCGGTCAGGCCTGCACTTGCTATGACGATCAACAAAGCGCAAGGACAGTCTCTACGAACAGTAGGAGTAGACCTGGAAACTCCCTGTTTTTCGCATGGTCAACTGTACGTGGCGTGTTCGAGGGTCGGGAGTCCGGCGAACCTGTACATATATGCGCCCGAAGGGAGCACGGCTAACGTAGTGTATCCCAGGGCGCTAACATAATTGCATGCTGTAGTATAGTGCAGTATTTATTTGTTGCATGCCATTTCTATTGGAAAATCCAAAAAAAATTGGAAAATACAAAATTCAAAAAAATGGCAAAACGAAAACCCAAAAAATGGCAAAACGAAAACCCAAAAAAACGGCGGCCAGCGGCGGTCAGGGCAGGTGGGTGGGACAAACAAGAAGCTGGACATATCCAGTAGAGCTTCCCTCCTTACTGATGAGTTCCGGGGAAAGCCTAGGACCTGTTTAGCCAAACCGTCTGAGGGTAGGAACGAAACGGTACATCCTCTTCTTGAGCAACGAAATGGAAGGACGCCTATCGGCATCGGCTGCCTCTGTTGAGGACAACCATCGGTTGCCTCACTTGGAGGACAACCATCGGTTGCCTCTGTTGAGAACAGCCTTCGGTTGTCTCTATCGAAGACAGCCATCGGTTGCCTCACTTGGAGGACAACCATCGGCTGCCTCTGTCGAGGACAGCCATCGGTTGTCTCTATCGAGGACAGCCATCGGTTGTCTCTATCGAGGACAGCCATCGGTTGTCTCTATCGAAGACAGCCATCGGTTGCCTCACTTGGAGGACAACCATCGGCTGCCTCTGTCGAGGACAGCCATCGGTTGTCTCTATCGAGGACAGCCATCGGTTGTCTCTATCGAGGACAGCCATCGGTTGTCTCTATCGAAGACAGCCATCGGTTGCCTCACTTGGAGGACAGCCATCGGTTGCCTCTGTTGAGAACAGCCATCGGTCGTTTCTGTTGAGAACAGCCATCGGTTGCCTCTGTTGAGGACAACCATCGGTACAACCATCGGTTGCCTCTGTTGAGGACAACCATCGGTACAACCATCGGTTGCCTCCGTTGAGGACAACCATCGGTTGCCTCTGTTGAGGACAACCATCGGTACAACCATCGGTTGCCTTTGTTGAGGACAACCATCGGTTGCCTCTGTTGAGGACAACCATCGGTTGCCTCTCTTGAGGACAACCACAATTGAAGAGCCAAAGTTGTTTTCTCTTTTTGAGGAATACAACTTCGGCTTTTTTTACCGAAGTGTATGTGGCGCCGGGCGGAGCCGGGTAAGCCAGCTAGTTTGTTATAAATCTGAAATAAGAATCTGTATCTCCTAATCTGCCACTCTCGAAAAGCCTACGAACAGCTGGGCATAGGTTATCAAGTAGTAGAGAGGCGAAGAAGTAAGTATAGGGGGGGGGGGAAGTTTGAAGGTCTTCAGGTACTTCCACAAGCAGAAGCGGCAAGGCTTTGCTGCCTCCTGCCCGACCTCCGTGCAGCTCTATGCTGCTTTTATGCCATTTGAAGCTCATAGCCTTCGAGCCTTCAAGCAATCATAACTCCTTTCAGAAAGTTCTTACTCAGAAAACATTAGCGAATGGAATCAGTGTTCAATAAAGCTCTTGGTGATATATTTACATCTCTCTTTATTTTTCATTGGACATGGTAATCTTCCTTTCAGTCTAATATCGATGTCTAGGGCGGCAGTAGGTGGTAGAAAGGTTGAGGCACGATCATGCAACAATACCATGATGTTGATGATTTTGAAAAGAAACACTGCTTTACTTCATGCCGAACAGTGGTTAGTTCAGTCATAGACGCTGCGTCTATCGCCACGTTTCTGTTTATAATCATAAACTTTTCTTCCCGCTCAGCATGTTTTTAGCACAACAACTTTCACAGAAAGATTTCCGCACTTTTGGCTTGTAGGAGACAGATTTATTTTGTTTATTTTGTTACAAAGTAATTCAATTTGGGCAAACTATAACTTGCATTTCGATGGTTCCAACCAATCCGTTTTCAAATAAATGCTAAAGTATTCACGTAAAAAGAGTTTTATGCGAGCTCTGATTAGCAAATCGAAGATCATTGGAAACATACGCCTGGACTATTACTGATGAAAAAAGCGCAACAATGAATGAGAACATTACCTTTCATAGTTATATCGATATTTTTGATAGTATGATTTCTTGTGTTAGTACAGCCAAAGAAGTTATATGCATGAATCTTGCGTTATCAAGTATCAGATTTCCACACTTCATACTTACGTATATTTTTGTGTTTTTTTTTTCTGATAGGCAGCGTTAGTTCTCGACAGGTGCGTCCGTATAAATGGTTCCACCCCCCCCCCACCCATATTTCCCCTAATGGATGGCCAAGCGGCGTAACGCTTTGCCTTCTAGATCTCGATCCAGCAAGTCACTGATCCGATACCTCCGCGGAACGCCGAGGTGCCACCATGTCCTCCGATAGCGGCTCCAGGCGGTTTACTCCTATGAAGAGCATGCAAGAAGTTGCCCAATGAACACTCCGTAGCGTCATTTGGAAACTCAAACCCAAAAATTTAACACGGTATTTAACGGTATAAAAGTCAAACCAAACCATCAGCAAATACGAGTGCAATTGTACCAAAAATGAAGCTAATGCTTATTTTAGTTGAGGATTGTTTTGGTCCTCTAAAATGGACTTAAGCTATCATTTGTTGAAGTAAGCATAAGCCTACCTTATAGTTCTATGCACTGGTTGCAGACCAGTAAAACGTCCAGTAAAACATCACATCTTTTACTTGGATAAACATTAGCTTAAACTTTTGGTTTTAGTTGTACTCCTGCATTTAAAAAAACCTGTCTCTGTAATCAAGAAGTTGTTTCGTAGGATAGGTTACTGATGTTGTTTGACTTTTCAGACTCCAAATGAGGCGAAACCGCCGGAACGTTAGCCTGTGTGGTAAGGTTCCTCTCCAATTTGGTTATCCAGCTGAAAATGACAACGCTTGAAGATGCACTAAGCAACCCCGACACAATCGCGCTTAGAATGCAAAGAGCATTTCTCCAAAATAGAATTACCTTGTTGTCAGCATGCTTACTCAGACTTCTGTAGCAACTTCTCGCCACAGCTCAAATTTAGCAAAATTTTGATAACATAGGCAAAGAATCTTTGAAGATGCATGTATTCCTGACAAGCATACTCACTTAACCGTAACCGATGACGAAAATTCGCCTTTAACACATTGAAGACAACGTGACCCGCATGGTGGGTCATGCAGTGACTGCCACCTGGGACAGCGCGACCCACATGATGGGTCACGACTCAAATTTCGTTCGAATAATGACAATTATTGGGTACATTCGTTTCATGAGGTCTTTTACGCTCTGTCCCTAGAGGATTTCTTGACATTTCTTGACTGCTTTTTGTGATTTGTGTAGGTATAGTACAAATGACGATCTGCATGATTTTAGCTAGGAAATTTCGACTTATTCGTGAAAGGCATTGTCAAGACAGACAACCAAAAATGCGCGTTGTCGTCAGTGTGTTAACACCTGTCCCGCTCCGAGGCAAGGTTTGGTCGAGACTGATTCAGAAATAAATTTATCTATATGGAACATATGCACAGACAGACAGAGACGCACCAGAATTACAGAAACAGGCACTCGCTGTTAAAAAAAACCGCATCCTTTCACAAATATTGAAGTGACAGCGTTTAGAAGTTAGTTTTATTGGCTTTACAGACTTTTTTCTGGAAGAACTTTGACGAAGCCGAAGGAGTATGTAGAACTCTAGGTGGACATCTGACTTCAATTCATAGTTTTCTAGAAAATGATTTCGTAGCCGGTATGTCCATTACGTGATACTTGTATGTTCACCATTTTTAATTTTTCAGAGCTAGCGAAATCGGGTAAACCATATACTAGTTGTTGTTCTGATACAACTTGGATAGGTTTAAGACGACCTGATCCAGTAAAGAGTAACTGGACTTGGACTGACGGCACAGAGGTAGACTTTCTGGCATGGGCGCCAAATGAACCGGACAACTGGGGAGGAATACAACGCTGCGTGCTGGTATGACCTTTGAATACACAAAGACTTTGGGCTACTGGCGAAAGTAATAGAATTTGAAAATGAAAGCGAAGACAATGTGAAAGTCTTGGCTACATCAATATTTGGTGTTTACATGTTGATCGAAGTACATACAAATCTAAACCACTCAAATCAGAGCGCGTTTATCTAGTGAACGTTCACTCTCGTTTAGCCTCTTTCTTGTTTTCCGCAAAAGTACAGATCGAAATTCAATGTATTCTCACTCTTCTGCCAACATTTTTTCGAGTCTTTCATTTCGAAGTTGGTAAGGTGCCACCACCTCTTTAACAATACAGGGTGTCCTTAAAGTATGTATACACTGTTTGATTGTTAGTATCTCTTTTCCCAAGAAGTTTTTTGCCTTGCTTCAGGCACCATTTTGTAGGGCTGACTTTAACTTAGATTTACAGTATAGAGCGAATCGTCCATCTTTCTCCTTTACTGTAGGATTACAGTAGAAATTTGAAAGAGGGTTTTGGGCCATGAAAGGCCATAGTTTGCCTCAGAAAGGAGACAAAACAGCCTGAAAACTTTTACACTAGGCTAGTTAGAGTTGCTGATTCTAACTGTAAAGTTCCCAACTTAATGTGATGCTTCATTGAAGAGTTATGCCAAGTAAGAGGTAGCGGCCATTTTTTCAATGTTCCTAAAAAGTGCGGTTGCACCGCTTAGAAAGCTTCGCAATCTTGTGAGTAGTTGAGTATTGAATTCAGCGTCCATAAAAACCCTATTACACAAGTTTTCACATTTTTTTAAAAAATTTTGAAACGGCAGCTTTTTCCACATTGACACCATATGTTTCAAGTTTCTACCGTAATCCTACAATAATGAAGAAAGATGGGTGATTCGTTCTACATTGCAAATCTAAGTTGAAGCCAGCTCTACAAAATGGTACCTGAAGCAAGGCAAAAGACTTCTTGGCAAAAGAGATATTAACGATCAAACAGTGTATACATACTTTACGGACACCCTGTACATGTTGACGAGGTGGCTGCCGCTTTTCTTTCTCATGAGTACAAAGCCTAAAGTTTGAATTCATAAAATGGCCACAGAGTGCTTTATTCTGAACTTGTCTTATAATTAGTGGTCTGCGCAAGGATTTGGCAGCGCGCACCATAGTATAGGCTACTGCATGACGAAGGCGCAATAAATTTGGCCGCGAGCGCGGCTTTATTAGCCGCCGAGCGCATGAGGGGCAGGGTCTGCAATGGTGAGGATACGCGCGCGCCGAATATGCCAACCAATACTGCTTCTGCGCCTTCGTCATGCAGCAGCCTTTAAATGTCAATTCTTGTTGCCTATAGCCTGCTCTTCCCTGGCAAGGTATATGCAGTGTTTGATTGAGGTTCGTACAGTATATAATTTTTTTCGTTATTCATACACAGAAAATGTACAAATGCTTACTTTATACTAACAAGGGAGGGTCACGAAGTTGGAGTAGCCGCTTAGCACAAATTGCATATAATTGAAACCTCAAGCGCCGATTCGAAATCTGCTTCTCCTGTTTGCGAAATCTCTGGCACAAAAGATGTGAGCATTCGTTTTTGAGGCAAAATTTCAACCAATGCCCGGGATGGAATCAATTGCTACAGCCTTTTTAGATTGCCAGAATTCATATAACGGACTCCTACTGCTCAATATAAGTAGTTCGTGTTGCTCCAGAGACGTCTAAAAAGACTGTAGCGATTGACTTCATCCTGCAATTTGATTAATTGTTTCGCTTCAAATTTGCTCATAACTTTTTTCTACGATGGCAGATTTGAGATCAGCTCAAGCTCTCATTAATGCTATGCAGTTTGTGATGATCGTTCACTTCGACATTGTGACTCTCCCTTGTGAGTTGTTTGAAAGTTCGTTTCTTTTTTATAAAAAGCAAACTACAGGGTTTCTCAAAAAATGCGCCTTTTACTTGACTGTTAATAATTCTATTGCAGTGAAGTCCTTGAAGAAGCTTTAGGCACCATTCTGTAGAGTTAGCTCGAACTTACAATCAGATGCGCAATGTGGAGCGAAGCAACGATCACTCCTTTCTACTGTAGGATAACGATAGAAATTTTAAAGAGGGTCCTGAACCTTAAGAGCGCATTTTGTTCAAAAGAACACCAAACACACCAAAAGCTTTCATAGCAAGCTAATCAACAACTTTTCCAATTCTTCGAAAATGTGATCATACCACCAAAGAAGCTCCGAAATGCTGTAAAGAGTTGTGTAACGAATTCTGCATGCGCGAGAACCATACCACACAGCCTTCCGATTTACTGTTTTTTTATTAAAGTCTTATTTCACAACGGCGCTCTATCCTGAAAGTCTTTATCGTAATTCTGCAGTATCGAAGAAAGATCAGAAGTTCGCTTTAGACTGGAAATCTAAGTTGAAGCCAACTCTACAAATGACTGAAGCCCCTCAAAATACTTCATGAAAAGAGAGTTTTAACAATTAAACGCTAGGCACATTTTCAGGACACCCTCTGTTCGTTGAATCGGAGTAAATTTTGTTGAACTGTTAGGTAATAATTTCGGTTTTCAACAGCGGCTTAAAAGTGTATAAGCAGAGTCAAGCAAGGGGTGTGGCACACGATCGCTGGTTACGACCCCCCCCCCCTGATTGCTGTCTTAATAAGACCCCCCCCCTAAACTATACACTTAAGATAGCATTACTTGAAGGCCCTGTCAAACATAATGGGCAACATATCCATAATTAGCATGTCGAATAACCCCTGTAGATAAAGTGTAAGCGGATTCTGAAGATTCAACATACTGGACTACCTAAGTGAAATGGTCATTTTTCAACATGCCTTGTTTCAAAGGTGAATTAGCTATCCGTTTTTGCACTCAAGACAAAGCACTACTCATTCTTTGTCCACTTCAGGAATCCTGCTTCAGAAGACCTCCAAACTGTGGAATTAGAAGCCAACCAAAATCTCGTTTTTCCCATTTTTCGCGGGTGCGTAGCAAGTGTTACCCAGGCAGCCGCCTGGTGCCGCAGCCAGCCGCCAGGACTGGCACCAACGCCGCGGCTGAGCTACCGTAAGCGCGCTATCGTCGTCCGCAATCTCTCGCAGAGAGATTTTCGCAACAGCCTCGCATCTCATCGCGCTGAGATGAGAGAATTCCCTCAGAGGTCGAGCTACCGCCACATCTGATATTGATCTGACAATCTGACAACATCTGACAACTGATATTCTTTGTAAGCACTCGAGAAGCTGCTCGAAAGGAGGGTGCGTTCTTCTCCCTAACAAACCGCGCAATTTCCTAGAAATTTAATGTACTGGAATTTCAGGAAGATTTCGAAAAAGAAATGAAATATACTTATGGAACGCTTCGGCCGCGTTTGTAGTCCTGAGCTCCTCTATGCCTCCATATGTGGCACAGTTTTTCTAATATCTGACCTAGTCGGTGTTAGAAGTCTTCTGCTTCAAAGGTCACAACGAATTGTGCCAAAAAATCATTCATCAATCTATTTTATATTTTTTATGAACTTACTCCACGATATTATGCTTTCAATTTAATTTTGTAATCATTCCAATTTATTTATTTAACTTTTATTGGTTTTTGTATATTTTTTGTAATGTATATTACCAATAAACTACAAATTTTCCGCTGTGTTGATCGATATATAATATGTGGCAGTAGCTCGACCTCTGAGGGAATTCTCGCACCTCAGCGCGAGAGGTGCAAGGCTGCTGCGAAAATCTCTCTGCGAGAGATTGCGAGAGCGCGCTTACGGTGGCTCAGCCGCGGCTTTGGTGCCAGCTCTGGCGGCTGGCTGCGGCACCAGGCGGCTGCCTGGGTAACACTTGCACGCCTCCCATTTTTCGCTTTTAATGGCTGTGCTTTCACCAACTATTACTCAGAGCAAAGAAAACGAATTAGGCTAAAATTAATCCTTTGAAAACTAGGAGACCTAGGCTATCGATTCATATAAATAGTGTCCGCTAAAATTGTTTTTTTTGATATATTTAATGGCCTGCGGCACCCCCCCCCCTCAAATCCTGCGGCAGCCGCAGGTTTTGAGGGGGGGGGGGTGGGGTGCCGCAGGCCATTAACTATATCAAAAAAACATTTTTAGCGGACACTATTTATATGAATCGATAGCCTAAACCTTGTAGATTCCATAGGACTATTTTGAGCCTGATTCGTCTTCTTAGCTCCATGTAATATTTGGTGAAAGCACAGCGATCAAAAGCGAAAAATGAGAAAAACGAGATTTTGGCTGGCTTCTAATTCCATAGTTTGGAGGTCTTCTGAAGCAGGATTCCTGAAATGGACAAAGAAGGAGTAGTGCTTTGTCTTGAGTGCAAAAAGGGATAACTAATTCACCTTTGAAACAAAGTTAACCATGTTGGAATTTGACCATTTCACTTAGGTAGCCTAGTATTTTGAACCTTCAGAAATCGCTCACACTTTGTCTACGGGGGTTATCAAACATGCTAATTATGGATAGGATACGAATATCATGTTATCACTATTATCAGATTACCCAACTACGACCCCTCCCCTTTTGACTCCTCAATACGACCCCCCAGGTGTGGCGTGCCGCACCCCACGCTTGACCCTGTGTATAAGCTAATTTTCTGATAGCATCAATTCATGAATGTTTTTTTGTTAGCGCAAACGTTGGGAGGAGCACAGCGTGTGTTTTCTTCACAATTTTCATCAGTTTCATTCGTTCTTTTAGATCCGTATCAAAGAAAATCAAGTATATTCCAATTATGCAAGCAAACCCTGGGCCCCTTTTCCACAAGTTTCCACTAATTTCACATCTTCATTTTAACGTAACCTAGTCCCACAAGTCCAATGCTTACCAGAGGCGGAGAAAGGGGAAGGCAATGGGGGGGGGGGTGGGAAGAGGGAGGGAATGGTATGCGAGATATTTAAAGGTTACTCATATGAGCTGAAAGTGTGCAAGTGACTAATTATGTTCGCAAATAACTGAAACAAATTTTAATAATTGAAAACCCAATTTAGCCTTATAAAAGATTTTTTTTCCGGGAACGTGGCTATTTGCCCCCCCCCCCCCTCCCGGAAGGGATATCCTAGGACTGGCTAGTTGCCTATCTTCGTTCTAGTCTGAGCTCTTTTATTTCTGTCTAAGCAAATAAATATTTTTTGATCAATTCGGTCAAAAAGCTACTATTCAACTAACAACACATCTATAATTATCACATACTCGCTCACTACATCCTTTTACGAATATATTTTTCCCGCTCATTCCTTTCACTCTTCTTCAATAACATTGAAGCATTAGTTCAGTCAGTCTGTAGGAACTATCATAATTCATTTGTTCTTATCAGCAACATGCTTAGCACTGTTGAGTTAGATGATCGATACAAGAAATGTTTTCGTCAACCTCGAAGAAAGAAAAATGACTTTAAATAAAAGGCGGCCGGCAGCTAGGGATCATCAGGGCATGCAAAAAGCTGGAAAAACATTGTGAAACTTCGCGCTCCTGTGCAATAAATTTATAGTAAAGGATAGTAGGGATACTTGCGGACAGGTAGACATCGTGAATTCGGATATATGAAGCTTTAGGATATGAAATTTTTTCTAAGCTGCGATCCTCTCCCCTGCAGAGACGTAGTGCATGCTGCCCTTATAAATACTGATGATTTAATCACTCACCTGATCTACGATTGACTTATTTATCACAAGCGTACCTTCGAGATTCTAGAGGAAGGGCCTCAAAAGTGAACGTTGTCTGGTTAAATCGAAGGAGATGCAAAACGGGCAACAACAGAATTTACTCTTGAAACTGGATGAAAACGCTGCAACGAGTCTGAAACCCTCTACCGGTGGCATTTCGAATTGCACGTTTTCACTCACCAGGCAATCCACACGGAAGGAAAATGGGGAAAAGCTAATTTCTTTGCGGCTGTCTTGTAAACAATCGTGTTTGGAAGTGGTGATCATTAAGGAAAGTATAACCAAGAAAAGGGTTGGTCATGAAAACACAAAATTTTGTCATATTTCCCTTAATAATCACTACTTTCGAAACACGGTTGTTTTCAAGACAGTCACAAAGAATAAATCAGCTTTGTAAGAAAGAAGAAATCAAGAAAAAACTCAGAAAAGAGTCGATCATGAAAATACAAGGTTTTGTTTTTACTAGTCGAAACGCAGTTTGAAGCCAAACTAACTTATTGCATCATTCAAATTTTTCCCTCTTGTGGTTTCTGTTTGTGGCGACGTTGTCAGTTTTGTTCTGCTCACAATTTTAAGGAAGATACCCCCAAGCGTGAAAGAAGTGGTTGCTTACTAACTACAATAAAGAGCTATGAACAACATTTTGAGAGATTTTTATCAAATATCTCATCACGATCGAAGAAGTAAGCTCTGCGACGTTGTCTGCACTATAAAGAAGCAAGATCTATAATGCACGGAAAAACCGCGTAACTAAATTGAAGAAAAGAGATTTCCGAAGACACGGTCTTTACCGGATTTCTCGCAAACATTGAAAAGGAGGTTTTGAGACGTTGTCAGCCTTAAAGTGAAAATCAAGATCTTCAATATGATATGTAAATTGCTGAGATTCGATTTACAACAACAAAGAAGGAAACTCGAGCAAATTGCCCCTTGCCCCGCGTTCGAGGTAGTGAGGTGGCGCGCAACCGTGAAGGCGCAGACGAGTAGAGGAGAAAGACCGGAGCAGACGCGGCATTTGGCTCGGGCGTCTCCGCGGGGTTTAAGGAAAACTTGCAACATCATATATCATTCGGATCGTCACGACACGACTAAGAACAATGACAGCGTTCGCAGCAGCGGTTGAAAATCACTCCTTAACGAGATGGCATAATCGTGCGCGATTCTCTGCGTAAAAAGCGTGATCTCTCGTTACTACGAAACACCAATAGTTTTGGCGAACATTAAGACCCAGTCGTCTAGATGGAAGTTGATTGAGAGTTGCCCTGAATTTTACGGAAATACACCTACATGGTTTTCAGCACAAAAACATTTTGAAAACGCAATTTTTCAATTTCGTTGGGATGTCTTTATAATATTACTCTATATCTGCTTCAATCACAGTTATGATTACAGCATCCGAGGCTTCGCCCGGATGAGTTTTCTTTTTTTTCCTGGTAAAGATTGTTTTTTTACGTCGTTCGAAAATGGATGCCAGCGTACATGGCTCTATAGAGCCATGTACACTGGCGTCCATTTTGGCTCGGGCGTCTCCGCTGGGTTGTATGTATCGGAAGCAGTGGCGTACCGAGGGGGGGGGCGAGGGGGGCGCGCGCCCCCCCCCGAGAACGGGTCGCGAAATTTTTGAAAGTTACTTACATGGGTCATAAAAATGTGCAAGTGACTTGTTTTTACTTGTAAATGATTAAAATAATTTTTAAAATTTTTTAAAAATTCATTTTAGCCTTATAAAAATTTTTTTTCGGGGGCGTGGCTGACGCCACGCCCCCTTTTTCCAGATTTTAGGGGTCGGGGACCCGGAAAAATTTTGAGAAGCACCCCAAAAATTTTTTCGGAGTGCGTGGCTAACGCCACGCACCATCTTTAGAAAAAAAATTTTGTCGCGCCCCCCCCGAGCCGAAATCCTGGGTACGCCACTGATCGGAAGGTAACTGCATCGGAAGGTATGACCACAATTATTCAGTTTTATTATACTTATTCATTCATTTACTAATAGTAATTCATTAATTTAAAATTCCTCCCTTCATTCATTCCTCAATTTTTTATGCATCCGTTTGTTAATTCATTCATTCAAACGATCATTAACAGTTGGTTCAATCAATCAATCATTGTCATTCCTTCATTCAGTCGTTCATTCACTCGATCATTCAATTACTGACTTAAGAAGGGTAAGCGGATGTTTAGGCCAGTCATTTTGCCTTTTGATGTTGACTCTTCTATCAGTTCTTCCCCCCCCCCCCTCCCCAAGCTCATGAAATTAGTTGAGAGCGATGCTTAGCCTTAAGCAAGATTGCCACAATTCACATCTGTTCTTCGAGAGAGCTTCAATGCCCTGTTTCATTGGGCAATGATTGTGCTAAGTAATAAGATGCCAAGTTCTTTGATGTATCTAAGTCTATTACTTTTTGCATAAACTTCTGGTCTCAAACTCTAATGCGGGAATGAAAAGCCGAGGCTGCAGCTCATGTAACTTATTTGCCGCCGAGAAATCCAGCTGCAAATTCTCGCTCATTGTACACTCTACCGTACCCTTATGAGAGAGTACGTTCTGAGGGAAGGCCTAGAGCTAGATTTCGAGAACTCGAATACTCACAAGGAGAGGATACTTAGTCGAAAGCACCAATCCATATGAGACATATATCATCTTAAAGCACTTGAAACGCTGATTTCAAATCTGCAGTTTCTAGCTGCGGAGCGGTTTTGTAGAAGGAGTTATGAAGGGTGCTCCCCTCTGGGGTTTGGGCGCCCTCCGGCGGTCTCCCCTTATCTGTAAGCACTGTAGAGGAGTATCAGCTGATGGCAACTGACCTAATGGTAAATAACGTGAATGAAGATTACAGTAAAGATTATAGTACTCATATTACCTTAGTTTTTTTCAACACTTCTAACTTCGACTAGTGTCAATATCATCAGAAGTTTCATCCTTTAGGGCTCTAAAGCCATTTAGGAGCTCAATTTAGCATGCGAAGGGGATTAAAACCTTGACACTCTCTTTATCAAGCACGTCACTTACCACTAGGTCACTTGCAAGTTGGCGCTCCTCTACAGTGCTCATAGGTAGGGGGAGACGGTGGAGGGCGCCTCAACCCCAGAAGAAACACCCCTCATAACTCCCTCTACAAAACCGCTCCGCAGCTAGAAACTGCAGATTTGGAATCAGCGTTTCAAGCGCTCTAAGGCCCGTATGCACTAACATTTTTGCGGCGAGGGGAGCGGCGTCCCCCGTTATGAAGGGACCGCGTACGGACGCCGCTCCGGCTTTTCCATCATTGGGGACGCCGCTCCCCTCGCCGCAGGGATGTTAGTGCATGCGGCCCTAAGATGGTCATGTCTCATCTGGATTGGTGCTTTCGACTAGGTATCCTCTCCTTGCCAGAAGTGATCTTGAATATAATTCGAATCGCATCAAAAAACCTAGGTTTCTATCATTCGAATATCGATTCTATGGTCATTGTTTTATCATCCGAAATCCATAAAATATTCGAATATTTGGTGAGAATAGAATAAAAATCTGAAGCTATCGCGAATACGTCACACACTTCCTATTTCTAAATAGTTATCAGGACACCGTTTGGTAAATCAAAGGAAGCTCTGCAAGATGGTTATACCTTTGCACAAGCTTTGATCAACCTTAAGTTTGAATCCAACATGTAAAATGTTCTAGATGTCCAATAAATTCGAAATTTTATATATTGTCTACAACACGGTACAGATATGTCACGCGCTCACGCGCATACTCACATCAGACATCCATACGCGTTGTCGTACTTTTTCTTTGGCTAAAAATCAAGAAACGTGAACTTCCAAGCTTTCACCAAAGTGATGCTGTTTTGGCTGCTTATGCTGTTTTATACTAAAAGCTTCTAAAAGTGCTCAAAATTTTTAACGCTCTACGAGCTCTAGTGCCAAGAATTTTTGGATCAAACTTTCCTTACTGGGGCGTTTTACGTAGAATTGATATCTCGGGAAGTAGAGCTTGTAGATAGCAAAACCTACGGACGGTTGTACTTCTAAAGGCTTATATACATCAGCATGTGTGGAAACAGCGCAGCATCGCGATTTATCCGTAAATTTTGTCGGACAAAAATTTGAAACTTTGATTTTTTGGGCATCTAAAACTTTTTATGTCCTGTCTCAAACTCGAGATAGTTCCAAAGTTGCCGAAAAAGCATAAAGCACACAGCACAAGCATGGCATCTTATAAATCTTGTTTTGCTCCATCAAATGGTACCCTATTGTACATAGAAAGTGGTGGCATTTGACCTACTGCAGTGAAAAATTTAAATTGAAAAGATTCATGAGTCAACCTAATATGTATAATACTGACATCCGCCAAAGCATGGGCATCCAATTTTTTTGTCCTTGCATTCTTCTTTCAGAGGGGGACTTCTGCTTTATTTAGTCTCTTCCAGACTTCTCGATTTTCAGCTTGATTTTCCTCCATCTTTAGTTCTCTCAGTCGGCTTTCACTTTTCTAACCATCATGGGCCTCCCTCTTGGCCTCTCTCCGGATACTTCGACCATCACCAATATCATGATCTTCTGCTCGTCTTCTAACGTGCCGGTGATATCTGCCTCATGACCAAGGTGGTCGCCCAAATAAGTTCAAAACATGCAAAGCTGCGGCGCGCGGGCAATTGTCAATCACAGGGCGTGTGCACGCTTGGCCAGCGGTCGCCCACGGGAGCGTGCGCGCCCATGGTTGACAGTTCCGCGCGCGCCGCGCGCGCGCCAGCCTTACATGCTTTCAACCTATTTGGACGGTCGCCTTCGTCATGGAGCAGATATTACCATCGAGTCTCATCTCTTGTATCTTCTTGACGACAAAAGCGACCTTCATCGTAGCTCGTATGGTGTCGTTAGTGACATGGTTCGGCATGTAAGCTCCGTTGTCCATTTTAGCATGTATTTTACACCAATCCTTCGTTCGTCTTCTCGCGTATACGGCCAACATTCGCTGCCATACAGAGCAGTCGGGTGAACCGTAGTGCGATACAGCTGGAATTTTAGCTTGGGCATCTTCTTCGCACGAAATTCCTGTAACATTTCTCGATTTCGTCCAAGCTGCATTTATTCTGCTAGTTATTTCGTCCTGAAGCGTACCATTTGCGGCGATGCGACTACCTAGATACTTCAATGTCGTGGTCTTCTTAATTGGGGCGCCTTCGATCTCTATAGTTCCAGGTGTTTGAGGTCCCACCTCCATGTACTCGGTCTTGGCGGTGTTGAACTTCAAGAGGTAGATTCTAAGTTCATTTCTCTACTTCTGCACCTCAGCCTTCAGTTCATCCCTGCTTTTTGCCATCAGCATCGCGTCATCTGCGTACATCAGGACCCAAGGAGATTGTCGTATGAAGTCTCCAACTGTCCTATCCACGACGTGATGAAGAGGAGGGGCGACAATACGGAGCCTTGACAGCGTTGATCTGGAATTCTTCTGACGGTCCTGCTGCTGTCTGTACGTGGCTTCTGGCACCTTTGTATATCATCTTGATCCACTGCACGTATTCATCCTTCACCATGTGCTTTCGTAGTGACGCCATATGATGTCATGTGCACTTTATCGAACGCCTTCTTCAGGTCCAGGAACGCTGCGTACAGCTCGCACTGCTTTTACCTGCATCTTTCCATCATTATTCTGACAGCATGGATGGCGTCTGCTGTGCTGCAACCTTAGACGAATCCGCACTGGTTAACTCCACGATGTCGCTGTCGCACTAATATTCTTTTGAAGATCTTCAGGGTGTGGCACATAAGTCGGAGAAGCCTGTACGTCGAGTAGTCAGCTGTGTCGCCTTTGTTCTTTCAAATTGGTAGTGCTACGTTCTGCACCAGTCTTTTTGGTTTCGATCACCCAGTTGAAAAGTCGTGTTGCCATATAACTCCGGCTTGACCACATGCTCTCCAGAGGTCGTTGAGGATGTCATCGGAGCCTATCGCTTTGCCGTTCTTCGTCTTCATGGCGGCCGCGGACTTCGTCTTTCGTGATAGTTGGAAGAAGTTTATGCACCGGCTCAGCGTATACGTTGATGTGTACTCGTGGCTCGTAAACGCTATCGTGACGAATGTGTTCTTTACCTTTCTTACCTCTTGTGGCTTCCTAAGCATTTTCTCATGTGCGTCCTTGATACTGTAACGGTGCTCTACATCTCTTGTCGATTGATCTTCTTTTCGCGAGTTAGTAGAAATCTCGTTCATTTTTTCGGGTGTGTAGCTTCTCGTAGAGTACCTCCATATACGCATTTTTTCTCCTCTTTGACTCTTCTTTGTTGGCCGCTTCGCGTCTGAGTATCTCTGTCTAATGATTTTAGCTTCTGCCACATTCTGTACGCTGTCTTCATCTTGATCATGGATTGCACGTCTTACCACCAAGTTTCTCTGTCGAATTTTTGCCGTTCCTTGCTTCGTACGTCCCAGTACACTGCTTGCTATCTCATGGACGTTGTTCTTCAAATTCTTTCCATAAGTCCTTCGATTCTTCTTCCAGCTCTGGTAGGACAGACTCCATAGCTGCTTGATGTAGTCGTTGTCTTTGAGCTTCCACCATTTGATGCGTGCTTCTTGCCTTGTCGTTGTTCTTTTTTTCTTGTCCGCTGGAATATTCAGGTTCAGAATAAGTGTTCGATGTTGTAAATTGCAGTCTTTTCCGGGTATGACCTTTTTTTCACATAACCTACGCTCACTTTGCCGTACTGCCTAGAAGTCTATCTCTGTCTTCCAATTTTGCTGGAGTACGTGATAAGATGACTGTCCTTCTTGAAGAAGTATGTGTTTGCCATTGCTAAGCTATGCGGCATGGCGAACTCCAGGATACGTTCTACTTCGCTGTTGCGTGTTCCGTATTAGTGGTTACCATGGCTTTGCTTGTACCATTTCGTTGCATCGCATGCCCGTTGAAGTCTGCTCCTATCAGTAGCATCTCGTCGCGTGGTATCGAGCTAACGTCATCGAGTTCCTTCCAGAACTCATCTTTCTTCATCTCCGTGCAACCTACTTGGTGCGTAGGCTTTCACGTTGGAGAATTCTTTTTCCCATATCCATTCTGATGCACATTAGCCGATCATTTATTCGATCCACCTCCGTGATTCTACTCCTCAACGTTTTTGAGACCACTATGCGGATGCCCTTTTGTTGCACGTTTGTAGAGAAGCATGTACCCGTTTCCTATGTCCCGTAACTTCTCTCCTTTCCATCTTGTCTCCTGAATACAAGCGATATCAACCCTACGTCTTCTGAAAAGATCAGGCAACAATTGATGTCGTGAAGTGAGTGATCCTACATTGATGATGGCTAAACGTAACGCTGAGGATTTGGATACTCGCCCATAGTGGTGAGCTAGCTTCTTTAACCGTCCTCGCTCACCATGCTGAAATGGTAACCCTAGCATACTGTTCACATCCGTCGGGCTCGAATGCGCGTCGAACGCCGGGGAACGCCTTAGCTTTCATTCCGAATATCTGATGAGACATAAAAGAGCATCTGATGCTACCGATTGTCTTCTTCGGCCGCCTTGTCGCATGCTTTCACTTAAATTAGCAGCCCGAGGCTGGATTCATAGAGCAATAGCTTTGCCAAAGAAATTAGGCTTATCACCGAACATATCCGGATCCATTCTTCAAACGAATGGATCCGGATAACGGAAAAGTAATAATTAGCGCGTACAACGCGTGAAAGAGAGAATGATGGTTGCCGATAAATAATAAACGCAATCACATGTACGCTATACTAGTACGCTGCAAACTTCTGAAAGAAGTATATGTGCGTATTTGTGCATGTATCCTAGTAGAGACATGTCACATTGAACTCAAATCAAAAATTAGAAATTCTGTATTATACTCTTTTCATTATCCAATTCAAGATAAATAGGAGGCTAAGCTTTCTTCTGCTCCACCTGAACTCTCCAATCCCGTCATTTACGGCTCTTTTTTTAGCGGTGGACTGCGCATGCTGTAGTGTTATGAGGTGCGACGACTCTGCTTTCTCTCCAATTGCCTCTTACAAGAACAGCAAATCAGGTCACTAACAAGGAGAGGATACTTAGTCGAAAGCACCAATCCAGATGAGCCATATATCATCTTAAAGCGCTTGAAACGCTGATTTCAAATCTGCAGTTTCTAGCTGCGGAGCGGTTTTGTAGAAGGAGTTATGAAGGGTGCTCCCCTCTGGGTTTAGGCACCCTCCAGCGGCCTCCCCTTACCTGTAAGCACTGTGGAGGAGTATCAGCTGATGGCAACTGACCTAATCGTTAATAACTTGAATGGAGATTACAGTAAAGATTATAATTCCCATATTACTTTAGTTATTTTAACAGTTCTAACTTCGATTAGTATCAATATCCGCAGAAGTTTCATGCTTTAGGGCTCTAAAGCCATTTAGAAGTTCAATTTAGCATGCGAAGGGGATTAAAACCTTGACACTCTCTTTATCAAGCACGTCACTTACCACTAGGTCACTTGCCACAGTTGGTACTCGTCTACAGTGCTCATAGGTAGGGGGAGACCTGGTGGAGGGCGCCACAACCCCAGAGGAAACACCTCTCATAATTCCCTCTACAAAACCGCTCCGCAGCTGCAAACTACAAATTAGGAATCAGCGTTTCAAGCGCTCTAAGATGGTATATGTCTCATTCGGACTGGTGCTTTCGACTAAGTACCCTCTCCGTGTAAGATAAAAGCTGGAAGTTATGACTTGACACGCCACTGCCTTTGAGAACTCAACCTCACGCCAGCTCGCTTTATGTTTTTTATTTGACCGTTTCAACACTTTCTTCATTTTTGATTAGACTTAAAACATCTCATGTTGAATCTGTTTCAGCTGTTCTCTGATCCTTATGCAGACCTTAATCTGTCCTTGTCCTTTCGGAGATGGGGCGACGTCCAGTGCGCTGTAAACATGAGAACGTTTGTATGCAAAAAAATGCCTTTGTAATAAAGTGATTAACACCATTTCACACGCTGTTAATAAATCTTCTTGAATTAAAGGTATGTTCATGGAGCAAGCGAGACATAGTCATTGACACGTAAGATCGACCAAGAGGTGTAGCACACAGCAGCGAAATACGACTCTGCCCTCACCGTACCAAACATTTTCATCAGCATAAAGAGGCCTTACTACGTAGAATGAGCATTGTTTCCGTTTTTTGCGCTTCGTGCAGCTATGTTCATCAAGATTCAACGAATTTTGAGGCATATACGAGCTACCTAAGAAATGCTTTATTTCCACAAATTACCAAAAATTAAGTAAAAACTAATTTTTGTAGAAAATGGCAGCGACAGCGATAAGTATAAGTTACCACACTAATTATTTGAAAGAAAACGCAAAAATGACGATCCGCGTTTTTTCTTTTTTTCCAAAACTTCCTTCAAAATCCATAAAATTTGAATCCGAAAGCAGCGTAATGCCTAGCTCGTCAAGGCGAATCATTTGATTCACTACACTTACTTACTTAGATTTACTTAGATGGCCCGTCCTCACACGTCATGGAGCCCCAACTTTTGACCATTCGTTACGGTTTCGTGCAATCGTCATCCAAAATTGTCTTGGTACGCGGTTGCGATTGTTGCTGGACGATCCTGAATCAAACTCCAACTTCTGACGCAGTTGGTTTACACGGGCAACAAATTAGTCACACCATCTCTTCGGTGGTCTTCCGCGTGGACGTTTTGAGGATCTTGGAATCCGTTCTATCGTTCTTTTCGTCCATCTGTCGTCTTCTCTTCTCAATACGTAACCGGCCCATCTGTGCTTATTCTTCGATAGGTACTCTGCTGGATTTTCTAGACGAAATAGTCTTTTGAGGTCGGAGCTTCGAATTCCAAGTCGATACTGTCTGAACTTGGTCACCTTCAGAAGTTTTCTTTCGAGTGCCCTGGTTTCGGCTGCGCAACACAAGGCCGGGAAGACTGTCTCATTGAAAAAATGAGCGCGCAATTTGGAATTTGCAAGGTTGTCTGTAGCCTCCCTCAGTGGACCGAATGCTGCTCAAGCTGCTCTCTGTCTTCGGCTGAATTCATCTTTTAGATCGTTGTTCATATTGATGGCACGTCCAAGATAAACGTAAGATAAAGACTCCTCTATCGGTACTCCATTCAAAAATAATTGAGCTTTACTGCACCAGTTGTTTCTTATGAACTGCGTCTTATTTCAACTTATCTTAAGTCCAATCCTTCTTCCGCCGTTCATTCGTTCAGCATCTCTTCGGCTTCGCCAATAGACTTCGAGAACAAAACGATATCGCCCGCGAAACAGAGATTTGAGAGCTACTTTCCATCCTCACAAATCCCCTTCGTTCTCCAATCGAGCGACTGCATGCACCATTGCAGCATCGCGGTAAATAGTTTGGTGACAACATGTCGCCTTGTCGGACTCCTTTCTCGATGGATGTGGAGCGGATGGTCAAACACCTGTATCGTGCTGATATATTCTTTGTTGCAGTCCGTTATAGTTTTTACGTATGTTGGGTCCATGCCTTGGGATCAAAGCAGTTAAAAGGCGTTGATTTCCACACTATCGAAGACCTTTTCGTAATCGACGACGGTGAAGAGTAGAGGCAATTGGTATTCTCAGCAGACCTCCACTACCCTTGAGACGGTTTGGATGTGATCGACGCAGGTGAATCCTCTTCGGAATCTGGCTTGCTCAGTCGGTTGCGCTTCATCCAATATCTTTGAAATACGCGACATGATGATCATCGTGAACAGCTCGTAAAGCACAATTAGCAAGCTGATCGGCCGGTAATTCTTGTTTTCTCTTCCACCCATCTTGTGAAGAAGAATAGTGCGGGATGTCCTTCACTGGTTGGGTATTCTTTACTTTTCCAGATAGCGTGTCATTTGAGTTGCCAGAAGAGGTGTAGCTTGTGTCCGCCTGCTCTCAGTAGGTTGACGGTGATTCCGTCAGAACCAGGAGCTGTGCTTGGTTTCGTGCACTCTATGGCCGAGCGTACTTCCGAAGGGAGAATACTTTGTGACTGCTCACCGGTGGGGATGCATGGTCTAATACCTGCATTGTGGATCGAAAAAATTCGTTATAGAAGTCCCTTGTTATCGCTTCATTTCGCGTTGGGAGTTCACTAGTCTTCCGTCCTTATTCAGTAGAGCCTGCATTGGTATCTCGTGCTCGCGAGGTGCCTACGACATCTTTTGAGACTTCTCCTGTCCTGTGCTGCTTCCAATATCTTCATTTGTCGATATCGATTCAGATCCTCTTGTACGGCTTTTCTGCAAATGCCGTTGAACAGTACTTGTTCTAGATGCGATGTACTTGGATCCGCGTGCAGAACTCTCCTTTTTTCAAAGAAGCTCCTTGATGTTGTTCGTCAACCGTCTCGAGCATCTTTCCACGGTGAGAACTGCCTGCTCTGCACACTACGTAGCCCTTGAGTCAACTTTTCTAGATCTTCTGTTGGATCTTCGCATTTCTTCCAATCATATCTGGGTCGTATACGGCTTCTCTTCTAGATCACGCGAGATGGCAAGATATTCTTTCCGTTGTCCGATTGGAGCGGATCTTCGCACGAAGTAGACGGTGGTCCGAACCTGTACAGAACGACGGAAACACTCCGACATCGACCAAACTCCATTTCTTGTTGTCAAAAATATGATCGATTTTTGCATGTGCCGTTCCAGTTGGTGACTCCCACTTCCAGCGGCGATGTTCTTTCTTCTGGTAAAACGATTTTCCATGGAATAGACGAGCCGCTTCTGACGCTTCTGATGAGTCTGACGAGTCTGTTTCCGTTCTCGTTCTGACTTTCCAGTCCAAATTTTCCAATTCCGTCGCCTTGTTGGTGTTGTGATTGTCCTATCCTTGCATTGAAGTCGCCAACGATGAATTTGTAGAACGAGTTCTCCTTGAGAATGGCGTCTTCTAGCTCTTCATAGAACTTGTCGAGTTCGGATTCATCTGCCGCATCTGTAGGCGAATAACAGTTGATGACGCTGATCTTCTTTCGACCTGGAGCAACAAGTCTTAGGACCGCTAGTCGCAGCGACAGGAGTAAGAGTAAGAGTCGACGAGGTGGTTGAAGGATTGATGCACGACAAATCCCACGCTTTCGATATCTCGTGCTAAAACCTTCTCTCCTAGTATGAGAAGAGTTTAATCAGTTTCTTTTTGAGCGTGGTCGAGCTTTTGTACTTTGTTTCCTGCAAAGCAATCACATCGTATTTAGGGTTCCTTTATACTACGCCGCAGCATGCAGCGTACGCTGATCGCAGTGGAAGTACGCCCATGGCGGCACAGTCTCGCTATGAACACTCGGAGAGAGAACACAGGGAGTAGCGGATACAGAAATACAGTAATAGACAGAGTGTGCTGCCACAGGCGTATTCTCGCCGCGAAGGCAGCAGCGTACGCTGCTGCAGTCGCGGCGGCGCACCCGGCAGGCTGTCGCGTCCTGTGGCGTAGTATGAAGGAAGCATTAATGCGGCTTGCGGCGTCTAGGAGAGCGAAGAGCTCGTGGGCTGGAGCTGAGGTCCTTGTATTGTATGTGCACAATCGAAAACAACCTTCGTACCTTGTCGAATACGTTTTGTTGCCGATAAGATCAATGAAGGTTTCTCTTTTGCACCTGAGATTTCTTCACTTCTCACCGGTCTTACTACCGTCCGACATCCCAAGCGGCAGACGAACACGGTGCGGGGTGGGGGACATTAGGTCGCCGAAAAAGGGCGGTCCCCGCGGTCATTTGCGACAAATACGCACCCTTGAACATGCGCGGACGTGCGTTCCTGCAGGGAATCCGCGCGGGACTCTTCCAAATTCGGCGACTTAATGTCCTCCACCCCACGGTGCGCAGTATACTGAGGCGGTTGGTTCAAAGTTGTACAAGCCATTAAATTTCCCGCCACTTTAGATAGCCTGGCTGGAGCGTTCTAGGGGTGTGTCGAAGCAGTCGCCGCTCCCTGTATGACACTGACGGTTTTTGCCTCTGGCGACTTCAGCACGCATTGTCAGGCAGGTGGCAACGAATCCTGACAAGATGACCTGGAGTGGTCTGCTTTAGCTGGACTAACTCGTAAATTCGGACCTTCTTGCTTCACCCAGGAGCACCCCCTCGCCACGGTGAGGCAGCAGACCGTGGGGAGAAATTTACTACACTGTTTTGCTATTCCGTTTTCAGTCTGCTCAGTTTTTTTGTGGATAAGATTTTTTGCAGCGGTGCAGTGCAACGCAAAACACACATGGAAGACTCTAGTAAGCGCGGCTTGGTAGAGCTGTTGCTTTCGATAATAATGCGCTAGATTTACCGGATTTCTTTTTATATGTGAGAAAGATGGGTCGCTCAATTTTGGAACTATCAGTATTTTTCAAATTTTACTTGTACCCTACAGTAAGACGCTCACTTGCAAAGCAGGTGTATTTTTCGTAACAAACAGGCTAGATGCCCTTTATGCGCAAGTTTTTTGAGAAAATCGGGACCTTTAGTTGTTTCTGGCTTCAAGCTCTTATGCTCACCTACGGGTTTATTCCAAAAAATGATGATCTTGGATTGGTAGAAAAATTTCGCCTATAAAGGTTTTAGTCCGTTTGCCAAAATTAGAGTGCGGCAGATCATGTCATTGCGCTAGTTTTCCTGGTCCACGTTAAAAACGATGCCTGTTAAAGAGACGCTAGATTTTTTACTGAGAAAGTCGTTTTGGTGGACTGACTTGGTACTTCACGCTGCAGCAGCGGTGTGTCCGATCTGGTCAAAGTGGCGCCTCATACCACTACGCTACTCGTCCACATATTCAAAGATTAATGTCTCAGAATCACTTAAAAAAGATGCTTCGCATAAAAGGCCAGGACTCATACCTTATAGCAAGCATGTTGTTGCTTCGTGATTATGCGTAGCGTTCGAAGATAATTTGAATAATGGTCACAATAAACCTTTCTGAAAGAAGCTCATAGCTTTTATTGATATAATACCTAGCATCAAATGGAGATCAGATCAAAGGCTTACATGCTACCCTAGCATTCTTCAAGACAATCAGTGTCAAGAAAAGATGCAGGGCTTTTCTGAAATTTCGTTCTGCAATGAAGCGGAGCAGCATGCATAACGACCCTCAGTTCGCCAAATCGCATGTTTGTTTCCTTATTGAAAAATAAGGCATTCAAACTGTATAATTTTTAAGCCGACTTTCAAAGGTGAAATGCTTCAATAGAAAGAGTACAGTTGTTCCCCAACAAAGAGCTTTGTCAAATGGTTTATCTCACTATGCGTCGTATGCCGGAGCTTCCTACCGCAGCCCTACAGCATTTGAGAGTTTTGGGTTGTTCAAGGATTCTACTATTGGTTAAGAGCTTACAGTCAAATCTCGCAAAAGTTATAATTCACACGAGGGACAGAATGGGCAGTGGTTTTTCAAAGGCAGTGGCTCGGGAGAATTGCGAGTGCGAGCTTTCTTCACCTTCATGGTCTTCTGAATCCGCTGAGACTCTTAGACTGTGTTTGAAAAGTCACAAAGCTTTTCTGGCGTTTTCCGGCCTGGAGATTGCTGGAAGGGTTGGGCGGATTTCCCCAAAAACAGTGAGCTGCAGGATACTGTAACTTCACTTATTTTGGCGGCAATTGATTAACAGGCTAAGGCAGCCAGTCGCGACTCAGTTGATCGCTCGCTCATCCCTTCCAACACCCTCCAAGATCAAAACGCAGTAAAAAGCGCTTTCGGCTTTTCAAGCACAGCCATGGACTCAGCCCATCTAGGAGGCCAAGGAGGTATGGAAAGCTCGTAATTGTAATTTTCCCGAGCCGCTGCCTTTGAGGCTTTAATGAATTGGAAAAACACATGAGGTTGGCCCAAATGGTCGCACCATTTTCAAAAATATAGCCTCTTGTTTTGCCGGAGTATCTGTATAGAATAAATTTCTCATTAGAAAAACAAAATGATGCGCCTTACAGTAGCGCCTGTAGGGCCTTTTATCACGCGTCAAACCGAGAGATATAAGCTGTAAAAAGTCAAATTTCGATTTTTCTGTGTAAAGTCGTAAAACATCTCAAACTTCCACAAAAATTCGGAACAGTATTGTCGTGAGTTTTGTGAGCTGTTCTTTCTAACCTGGCATAACTTGCGTCGATAGCTCTTCTACGAAAACTTATATTTTCGAGCATGCAACGCAAAGGGCAAGTTTGATTTTATTTGCATTTTTCCGAAAATTATATTTTTTGATAGCTTGATAAAAGCAAATTTTGTTCAAGTAAAAGAGAATCTAACAATACTCATGAAACTTACTCTGTTTTCTGGTTTAAGTTTCGGATTTCTTTACGATTCCACGCAGAAAAACCGAAATTTCAGTAATTTTTATTCTACTTTTCAATTTTCTTATTTTATCTTATATATAAAGCTGAATGTCTGTTTGTCTGTCTGTATGTCTGTCTGTACGTATGTTCCGAATAGAAAATTCCATTTCTGAACCGATCGGGACCAAACTTGGCACACATACACTTTGGGCCCCGGCGGGTGTCATAGGCTACTTTTCGTCACCAATCGATATCGATTTTATCAATTTTTTGCAAAATTTGAGCTGCGGGGCTGGGAGTTGGCACAGGGGGGTAATCGAGCATGCTGATCACCCCCGTGGGGGTGATCAGCATGCTCGACTACACCCCCTGCCAAATTCCAGCCCCGTAGCTCAAATTTTGCAAAAAATTGATAAAATCGACATCGATCGATAGCGAAAAGTGGACTGTGACACCCGCCGGGGCCCGAAGTGTATGTGTGTCAAGTTTGGTCCGGATCGGTTAAGAAATGGAATTTTCTATTTGGAACATACGGCGGAGCCGGGTAAGCCAGCTAGTAGCTTATATGTCCGCATTGAATGATTGATAGAAGGCCATGTAGGACCACTGTGAAGCGCATTACCTCCTTTCTCTAATAGAACTAATTCTGTGCAAATACTCCGAAAAATAAGAGGTTATCAAATTTCGAACATGGTCGCCAGAGCTGATCAATCTATTAGTTTGTGTAATAAGTTCGTTCGCATTTTTCGTTTTTAGAAAGCTGAGTTGACAAATCGACTACAAACCGGAAATCCGAGAAAGCGAAAATTCCATTTTCGACAGTCATATAATGCTGCCTTTTAAATGTGTTTGAACGCTTAAAAAAACCAGAAAAATTTACGATATGTATGGATTGAATGCTGTACGTCCCGCAAACTACTTATAAGTCCTAAAATTGCTCGAAAATTCATTTTATAATCTTAAAGATAGTTTTGCTTTTTGACCTCTCTTCAGCGTCAACTTTAGGCTTCTGAAGACATCGTATGAGAGGATGATTGCCGAACAGTATAGAATTGGGAGACAAGGGGGTTTCTGAGTATAAAATTATTAAACATATAGATTACTTGCTTCAAAACTCGAATTTTGGGGGATATACAACTCAAGTACGCGATACCATGAGCGTCTTCGCGGCATAGTTTTGCTCAAGCCTCTGTTGCAAAAGTGGCATTAAACGGTAAAGGACGTGAATAACCATAAACACTGGCAGAAAGTGGATAAGTGGTTAGTCTGTTATTTTCAATTGTTCTCAAGATTTTTAAGCAAATTTTATCACTGATCAACGGAAAAACTAGGAGAGAAAAAGATGTCGATAATGGAATCTTCACCTCCTCGAAATTTTCACTTTTCAGTAGAATTTTTCAATCAACTTCGTGAGAAATGAGAAAATATTGCTAGTTACTGATACCTTATGTATTCTGATAGTAGGTTTCAAACTGCCTCCACGAAGTTTTGGGGTGGAAGGGGGGGGGGGGAGGAAGTTTGATTGATATGTTGCAATACACTGCAGATGATATAAAGCTGTATCAAAAAATTAACAAGTTGGCAACGGTCACAACTTTTTATGAAATTTCTCCCCTAAGTGTTTTTAAAATTCCGTGCTTATAACCATTGCAGTGGCAAGTTCTCTATAAGGTGAGTGAATCTTATATATAAAGCTGAATGTCTGTTTGTCTGTCTGTCTGTCTGTCTGTATGTATGTGTGTACGTATGTTCCAGTGGCGTACCGAGGGGGGGGGGGCGGGGGGGGGCGCGCGCCCCCCCGAGAATGGGTCGCGAAATTTTTGAAAGTTACCTATGTGGGTTATAAAAATGTGCAAGTGACTTGTTTGTCTTTGTAAATAATTAAAATAATTTTTAAAAATTTTTAAAAATTCAAATTAGCTTTGTAAAAAAATTTTTTTCGGGGGCGTGGCTGACGCCACGCCCCCTTTTTCTAGATTTTAGGGGTCGGGGACCCGCAAAAGTTCTGAGAAGCACCCCAAAAAAATTTTCGGAGTGCGTGGCTAACGCCACGCACCTTCTTTAGAAAAAAATTTCTGTCGCGCCCCCCCCCGAGCCGAAATCCTGGGTACGCCACTGGTATGTTCCGAATAGAAAATTCCATTTCTGAACCGATCGGGACCAAACTTGGCACACATACACTTCGGGCCCCGGCGGGTGTCATAGGCTACTTTTCGTATCGATCGATATCGATTTTATCAATTTTTTGCAAAATTTGAGCTACGGGGCTGGGAGTTGGCACAGGGGGGTAAGTGAGCATGGGGATTCCGAATACAATATTAGTTTTTGAAATCGTGCATTACTTTTATCGATTTTATCGATTTTTTTGCAAAGTTTGAGCTACGGGGCTGGGATTTGGCACAGGGGGGTAATCGAGCATGCTGATCACCCCCGTGGGGGTGATCAGCATGCTCGATTACACCCCTCTGCCAACTCCCAGCCCCGTAGCTCAAATTTTGCAAAAAATCGATAAAATCGACATCGATCGATAACGAAAAGTGGACTGTGACACCCGCCGGGGCCCGAAGGGTATGTGTGCCAAGTTTGGTCCGGATCGGTTAAGAAATGGAATTTTCTATTCGGAACATACGGCGGAGCCGGGTAAGCCAGCTAGTTATTCTTATTTCATACTAATTTATGAGGTTCTGAAAGTTTCATCCAGATAGTATTTGCTAGTATTACTTAAACTCAAAGAAAAATCAATACTTAGTCTTTGATTCAACTGGCTTGGCTTCTGAAAGGCGGGGCTTTGTGACCTGAAGGCCGTTCTCGCCCGCGACGCAGTCTGCGTCTCTCTCGCGCGCGTGCAATCTGATCATTCTCTAGCCGCGACTAGGTCACGAAAAACCGCCTTCCAGCCGCAAAATCAGTTGAATCAAAGGTGACTCGTGTTCATGAGTGTTAGAGAGTACAAATTATTGTGAAAATCATTTCGAGGAAAGTCGTGAAATTTTTACCCGGCTTCACAACGCTGTGACTCCGTTGTTCAACAGCTATGGTTGTTGTACCTATAAGGAGCAATGGTACAAATAATTCCCCTTAGAACTCTCGAATACTTGATGCATCATCAATAGGGCTCCACTGCTGGCTTGCCTCCAAAAAATTGGTTGATTGATTATTCCAGGAGCAAATTCCCAAGAAGAAATTGATCCGAGTTGATTCTCTGATGATGAATCCGTCTCGACCATCACTCACGTCAGCTCAATCTTCACCTAGACAGCATGGCTTCGATTAATCGTCAGTAGTTGATTGGTGGCAGCTGTCTCACACAATTATCAGCGGCTCTTGTGAAGCTATTGTTCTCGAAGCTATTTCGTGCAGACTATGGCTAAGCAATTTTTTATGGGAAGTAATCCCAACTACTCTCATTTTCTTTTACCTCACTTTACTCAAAATCTTTCTTCTGCAAAAAAGCCATCTGAGAACTTTTGTAGGGGTTGAGCAGATCAACCATATTTTGTATAATCATTTTTGGCGGAGTAGGCCTTTGAGCTCAACAAGTAAACGCTCATGAAAAAACATTTCTCGTGCTGGGGGTTCCAAGGTTTTTAGGATTTGCCATTCATTTCTTGGAGGTTTCCTTTGCTCTTTACATTCGTATGCATCAGTGACCGGCTGAGCGGGAGGGGGGGGGGGGGGAGAGAGAGAAGCATGTCAGATGTGTGAAATTATGTACTCTTTGATTCAATTGGCTTGACGGCTGGAAGGCGGGGCTTCGTGATCTAATTGAAGCTAGGTAATGATCAGAGAGCACGCGAGCGGGAGAGACGCGGACTGCATCGCGGGCGCGAGCGACCTCAATTAGGTCACAAAGCCCCGCCTTCCAGCCGCCAAGTCAGTTGAATCAAAGGTCAAGGTAGATTCAAATTGAATTATCTAAAATGTATGAGTATAATCGATTTTTTATAACTTAGAAGTAGGCCACAAGGTAATCGAAATTCGGGGAGCTCCTTCCCCTCATATACGATGAGTTTAGGTTTGTCAGTAAAGTCATTTTTATGATTTTTTGAAGTTTGTTTAGGAGTATTAATGAAAATTAACCTTAATAAACTTCAAAGAATTGCAAGTGACAGTAAAAACATTTTCATTATTTTTAAAGACTATTTAGATGTGGTACCAATCATCCATTAAAAGCCCAAAGAAAAGTGAGTAGTAGTATTTGATGCACGATTTTTATCATTCCTTTCACTTTCCCCAGACACGAATACTTTTTTCCTGCATTTTATACAAGTTGAGCAGCTTTTTTTTTTGGTTTTTCCTGTACTATGCTACTATAGATTTCTAATTCTTTTCCCAAATTAGTATTTACATTTCTCGTTTCATTGCGTTTCACTTCCCGGAGTATTTGATTTGCAAATGATTTGTCAACTGAATAGCCAAATAAATCAACAATCATGTATGTAAGCGGATCTCAATGAAACGTCAATTTTCATGCTTTGACCTCTACATAAACATTTCGATGCAGTCTTTAGCCGCCAGCATGTGTGATGTACGCAATAAACACTTCAAAGATATTGCTTCTTCAGCAATATGGAACAGAATCGTTGTTTCCTGGTCCGTTTTTACCTTAAACTAATGGAATCTGCTACTGTGTACTATATACTGTCTCATTTGTAAACTTTTGTATTTGAGACAACTGCGCTTTATGAAGTATTTGTTAGTTGCTGAGCTTTTAAGCGGTTTTTGCCACTATTTCACAAAGCTCTAAAACTATATGTGAAATAAAAAGCAATGCTCAAAAAATTTTAATGGGTTTCATATGTGGAGATTGTTGAAAGTTCAAATTCAGTCAATGAATAACAAGCGGCGCATATCATTCGCGCAATGTTCATTTCCAAATTCTTCATTAGTACCGTAAGCGGGCCAATCAGAGTTTGCGAGTACGGTAATCGGTGCAGTACGTAGTAAGAGAATCTTCACTTCAGGATTTCATATAAGCGTATTTCAGTGAAAAAAGCGTAGATATTGAAAGATAATAAGTACCGGCCGTTGTCTGCATTCTATGAGCTTCTGAAAAGTGAAATATTTATTTGTAAGTTATTGTACAACTTCATATTCATTAATTTGCCCATTTTCTTGAACTTGTTTTGAATTTTCGACTTTTGAATTTTGTTCCCACTCGAAATCATGAACAGAAAGCATTCAGAAAGCTGCTGTTTGTGTCAAAAATATCAATATTAGCATATTTTAGAAATTTGCAATTCTAATGATTATTTATTCATTTCAAAATTAATTTTCAGTCTTTTTGCATCTCAAGCATCCGCCATACAACATCGATACGTGTATAGTAGGTTTTTGCAGAAACAATGAAATTGTTCTTATTTATCTATTTATTTATCAAAAGAAAGATTTTCTTCCAGAGTAAATTTGGTTCAACAGATCCTTCCTAGCTCAAAAAGCTGTTCAGCAAAAACCGTACACGGACAATTCGTATTGCAAAATTATACGGTTATTTCTTTTATTTCTTTTTTGTGCACTATTTCGTAAAGCGTGCTCCTCCTTTGCCTGCGCTTCATTTTTTGTTGTTTATAGTTCTTGCTCGGCTATTGATGGTAATAAATCTCACAACATTCCTCAAGTGCCTCCGAGCAACAAACAGCAGCAGTTGTCGCGTTATGGGGTGTGATGTAAGGAAAATCACTGGGATCTGTGACTTTTTTGAGAAACATGTGACTTCTGTAGTTTTATACGAAGAATCGACTTCTCATGTTCGAGTCAGTCTTTGTAGTTTTTGATTTTCTTCAGAATAATGGCTTAATGCCTCTACAGTGCTAGCAAAACACATGTAAACATGGCAAAATCTTTCTGGGCCAATTTTGTCAACCCTAGTTGCTACATAAAGAAATTTTGAAAAGAAAAAAATAGCTATATTGTACGGATTTTTTGCGATTCCAAATTTGATTTAGGACTTCAGACAATCGCCGAATCATTTCTTTACATAGAAATAGTAACACAAAAGTGTACAATGTGGTATTATTGTTTATAAAATCAATTTTGTAGAAGAAATATCTTAGCTCCGTTTCGTTCCTGCCCTTAGACGGAGTGCAAGAACTTCGGGTTCTCTCCGGAACTCCTCAGTAAGGAAGGAGAGCCCGTTATGTTATTTTTTTATTTTATTTTGAAAAAATTGGTCAAATCTGTCAGAAGTGAATTTATAGAGTTTAACTTACATGTTGAAAATCTTGATCCCGTAGTACATATGTTATATATAATATATATAATACAACAAAAGAAATCTGAAGATAAAAATGAGACATATTTATGTTTTTGGAAGTAACTGTAGTTTCAAGCAGCTTCCAAGTCCCGTTTTCATGAAACCTGAGCATGTGTCGTAAGTTCAAATTTCTTTTGTGCCGTACAGGTTTGAGAAGTGGTCTTTATTTTTCCAATCACGGCCTTACGTTTCGACGCCTTTCGTCTTCCTCAGAGGCCTGAATGGGTCTAAGTGTCATCCGCAATTCCAGACCACCAAGCGTTTCCTCCAACTCTGCCAGTTTTCGACCTTCTCACAATCTCGCTACCAAATGAAACGTCAGTGTAGAGGACATACCGGAAGACTACCGCAACTCGAGTAGTCTGCACCGGAAATAGGCAGTTGCGGCAGACGAGTGAATCATACTGTAGATACGCCAAGATGGTCTACAGTAGATCACATAATGATACGAACGGGAGGAAGTCACTAGTTATCGATAAACACTCGTTCTTATTGTTCATCTCAGGATTTTTGGTAGTAATCCAGAATGCTTCCAAAGCTTTTCTAGCCGAGATCTCTGTTTCATACGCAAGAATTTTACACTTGACATTGAAGTCTTCTCCACCGTGCTGCGCGTCTCTATGCCTGCCGAGCGTCGAGCCCAATTTTCTGCGCCTTTTATCGGCTAGATGTTCTTTTATGCGAATACCCAAAAATCTGCCCGTCTCTCCTATATATAACGCTTTGCAGTTGAGGCACTCAATTTGATAAACGACTCCCACTTTTGCACAGTCCCCAACTCTACCGTGCGGGCATATTATGCATTGCTCTGTTGTACAGTATCGGTCGTAGAGCCTATTTCGGACTAGCTGCTTTTTGATATTGTCATTGGGGATGTTAACTAAAACAACATCATCTTGCAGCTGGGCTCGAAAAATGCATTGCTGAAACGCCGCGGTAGTCTTATCTGAGATGAAGGGAAGGCAAAGTGGGAGCTTGTTGGTGATGATGATGTTGTTCTAGTTAACATCCCCAATGACAATATCAAAAAGCAGCTAGTCCGAAATAGGCTCTACGACCGATACTGTACAACAGAGCAATGCATAATATGCCCGCACGGTAGAGATGGGGACTGTGCAAAAGTGGGAGTCGTTTATCAAATTGAGTGCCTCAACTGCAAAGCGTTATATATAGGAGAGAGGGGCAGATTTTTGGGTATTCGCATAAAAGAACATCTAGCCGATTAAAGGCGCAAAAATCTGAGCTCGCCGCTTGGCAGGCATAGGGACGCACGGCACGATGGAGAAGACTTTAACATCAAGTGTAGAATTCTTGCGTATGAAACGGAGATCTCGGCTAGGAAAGCACTAGAAGCATTCTGGATCACTACGAAGACCAGAGATAAATAATAAGAACGAGTGTTTATCAATAACTTCCGACTTCCTCCCGTTCGTATCATTATGTGATCTGTGACTGTAGATCATCTTTGGGTATCTACAGTATGATTCACTCGTCTGCCGCGACTGCCTATTTCCGGTGCAGACTACTCGAGTTGCAGTGGTCTTCCGGTACGTCCTCTACACTGATGTTTTGTTTGGTAGCGAGATTGTGAGAAGGTCGAAAACTGGCAGAGTTGGAGGAAACGCTTGGTGGTCTGGAATTGCGGATGACACTTAGACCCATTCAGGCCTCTGAGGAAGACGAAAGGCGTCGAAACGTAAGGCCGTGATTGGAAGAAATAAAGACCACTTCTCAAACCTGTACGGCACAAGAGAAATTTGAACTTAGTAACTGTAGTTATCATAATACTGGTTGATTTGATGTAATGGTAATCAACTCAGTTGTTTGTGGTGAATTAGTTATAAACTTTACAGACTTGTGCTCAAAAATTAAATCATTAACTCGAAGTTGAATTTGCTCAATTTACCAATTCAATAATCACTTGTTAACTAGGAAATATTTTTGATTGTCATCAGTGGGTATCAGGAGGATTTGCATTAGGATCCCTTCATCAAGGTTTGCTTTGTTACAGCAAGTTTCATTGAGGAACAGAGCACTTTTAACAATTTTACTAATTTTTTTACATCCGTGTGCTGTGAAATCTGAGCTTTTTCTCAATCACAAAAGCTACCGCATCCCCTTTTCCAGAAAGTTTTCCAAAAATTCATCCTGTTTTTATTTGATTTAGTCCCACAAATGATTTTCACTGCTTACCTATCTTCAATGCCCAACTCCCTTTTTTTACTTATTGGGAAAAAACATTTTGCTGGTTCATTTTTTCGACAGAGTAATAAACTAGCAGCTTAATAACATTCGCATACTTGCTCAAATCATTTATCGTTTTATGTATGAATTTTTTTAGCTTGTTCTTACTATTCTACTATAGCATTTGGGCATTGAATCTCTTCCGTAGAAACATTAATATGTATCTCCTTACTATATTTTTGTTCATACCTTTATTTGAGAAGATTTTCATTGACACTGGGACTTATGTACATATTCAGTCACTCATCCAATCTATGATTTTTTGCTTATTCAGCACAATCATAGACATTATTTACTCAATCATTCGCTTATTTCCATCTTCGATGCTCTGTCCTTTTTATTTACTGGGCAAAAAACATCTTACTGTTTCATTTTTGTATTCACTGGGTAAAAAACATTTTACTGGTATATTTTCGCGCTTATTTCTCCATCTTCAATGCTCTACTCCCTTTTTTATTCACTTATTTTTTCTTCATTTATTGCTCTATTTTTATTCATTCGCTTATTCATTCATTCATCACTCATTCATTCATACAACCATTCACTCATTCATTCAATGCGTCCTCATGATTTTTCAGCGCTGTATGTATCTAACCTAATTTCACGCGTATAAGGCGCGGGGGATTTTTTTTCCAAGATCGACCAGCCCAGACACGCCAAAGGACTTTACAACCAATGGACCCCATAACGTGCTGTATATTGCTTGAGAGAATCGTGCGATATAAGGATTTCTTTCCGGAATACAGTGAAGCGGCTGAGCGGCTCGCTTGAAATTTCGAAAAAGTGCGCCTTATACGCGTGAAATTAGGGTAGTTTTACTTATTTGATTATTCATGCATTGATCATTCGATCGTGTGCCCAGTCATTTTTCATCCATTCACTCACTCTTCATTTATCTATACTATTTGTATACAAATCATTCTCCATCTATCTAATCTAACAGTTCCTTATTTCGATTCGTCCATTCATGCCTTTTCGTTGATTTGGGTAGGATAGATATAGGCCACATATTCTGCTTTTTGGCAATTACCTTTACTTCATTTTTCTCCTTCTCAACCCTAAAGTTACTTGGAGTGGGAGAGAAGAGGGGAGGTGCTTTAGCCTTAGGCAAAGCTATCCGCACTTCCCACAATTTGACGACAACATGAAGGCAAAACAAATTTGGACTCTGAGCCACTCGTTAATCTCTCTGTTGTTCTTCCGAGTGGAGCTCCATTGCCCTGCGGCTCATTGGGCATTGATTCTGCCCAAATACTTTGGGATTTCAAGGTCTTTGATGCATGACTTGACGTTTATTACCTTTTGCACCTGTAATTTGAGAAAAAAATTTGGAAGGAAAACTTATAATTTCTATGTGGGAGTGCAGTGGAAGCAGTTTGCTAAGTCATTGCCCAAGCGGCGGCGCATATGATTTGATCGCAGCCAAGAAATCCAAGTTTACAGTTTCGCCCAGACCGTACTCTTTACCGTACTCGAGTGATAGAGTACGGTCTGGGCGAGAAATTAGCGTTGGATTTCTTGATCGCGATTGAATCGAGCAATGTTTTAGTTGAGGTCTGCCTATCAATTTTACTCCAAAAACACGTGACCAGTTTTTTCGGAGCATTGTCTTCACCCTTTTCTTCTCCAGAAATCTCTGCTCTTTACTCCTCCGAAGTAAATGCACTCGCCGTAATCGTTCATGCCTTGGCCAAAGCTGCCTTGCCCGAGTACTACAGGATGCTTCAATCATGCTCTGTCTGAATAAATGGACATCTGTCACAAGAATGTGGCCTAGTTTTCCAGAAAGATCTAAAAGCTATTCAGCCCTAGAAATGTGGCCAGCCATTTGCAGTTAGCTAAAACCTTTGCACTATGAGAATTTGCAGAGGAAATTGGACAGGAGCTTTTTACCGCGTCGGAAAAAGTTTTCTCACAAAGCCGCCCAAAATAAGTGCTTGCACTGCTGTTTTGCTCAAGGCGACGAAATCAAATAAATTTGAAGGTTTAGGGTCCCAGACATCAGCGCTTGTTGAAGAGCTTTTTATTGCTTCTGGCTTTGTACTACATTCAATTGATTCAAAACATCTACTTTTATCTTGCGTTTATTGGATCATTTTGGTTGTTAGTAAGACAGTTTGACCTCAATTTCCAATAAACATACTTGTGTAATTTCAGTTAACAAGTGTTATACTGCAAAATTCTTGCGCTCATTTTTGGTTCTTTTTTTTCAATTACCTTGGAGAGCTTTAGTCTCGTTTTTGTATGGATAACTGACGCTTCATATTTCATAACTTTTGCATATTCAATCTTAAAATTCTAATTTTCCAATTTATACCAGTCGAATAATTAAATAATTATGAAATTGATTTTTCGTTAATCTGTAATGAAGCAGTACCGTCCTGTCCATTTACCCTTATTTTCGAGATTATACTGATACCATCTAACTAGTTATTGAGTAGCTGTTCCAAAACCGCTCAAGCAATTGATCATTAAAGAATTTATCTACTGTAACTTGCTCAACGGTCCTCCTTCTCTTATTTTAATGATTGAAATTCTCAGTTAAGTAGTTTATCCTCAGACTTGAAACACTCAAATCCCTTGCTACAGTACTCTTTTTTTCATCTTTTTCATTTGTTTTTTTATTCTTTGCACCTTCATTGACACTTCATTCCCTTTCTTATAACTTATACTCAATTTTTTCCATATTTGTTTACTTACAATTCCAGTTCGTACTCTTTAATCGTTTATTCACTTATTCATTGAATCGTTCCGACCACTCATATTGATACATGAATTCGTTCATTCATTCATTTATTTATTCATTTACTCGTACACCCTCATTCATTCACTTACTCATTCATTCATTCGTTCGTTCATCATCCATTGTTTAAGCAATCATTCTTTCCTTCCTTCCTTTCTTCATTCATTCCATCATTCACTCAACTCATTCCTTCATATGATTCATTCATTCATCCATTCAATCATTCATTCATTTATTCATTCATTTTTTTCGGTCATTCTCTCTCTCTCTCTTAAACCATATAAAACTCTTGCAAATATTTTATTCACTTTATTTTAGCAAATTTTATAACAAATATCATTTTTGAGTTTTTTTGTATAAATTTTTGAGACTCCATGCTTCAATTTCTCTCACAGAAATGCACTTCTGACAGCTTGGATAATTTCCTAAAAGCTTTTTGATATCAACGTCTGCAAAACTGAATGCTCTTCGAATTTTCCGAAAACTATTTCAAGAAGCTATTTCCCACTGAGCTTTATCTCTCGAGGAAAAACTTCGGCAATGTTTGCACGTGGAGGATATTTGAGACAAAGAAGTGCAGAGGCTGTAAGCTCTGCGAAATTGCTAGATATCGTTTTTCAGCAAAACATATCTGCTTCACCGGACTTCTTTTGACAAATAGAACGTTTTTACTCAAAAAGTTCTATTCTTTCACCTTACCAAATTTCCATGTAAATTTTCTTCTTTGGAAGTTTTTTTTAGTGAAGACAAAGTGTGGATTACATTAAAGCAAGATGGAGATGATTTTGTGATGGAAAACAGAAAATGACCCGTACTCCTTCTCAACGTGCTGCACTGGGCAAGAGTTTGAAGTCGAATTTCTTCGTCAAAATCCTTCCACTCAACGTCTTGTTTTCGCAAATCCTCTTTGTCTCATTGCCTCTCCCCCCCTTTTCGTCCTCCCCGAGCAGTTGAGTGGGTAAGGTATCAGGTGAGCTTGTCGTATTTACTAGCTTGCGACTCTCATTCATCATCTACTGCCTGGTCTCGGCATCTAAACATTCATGACGAGTGCTAGAGCATTCAGTGATGGTGAGCTGTGCAGTGTTTTTTCCAAGCCAAGATGTAATTGATGATAGAGCTTTGTTTGTTTTTATACTAGTGTAATGATAACGTCATTATTTGTAATGTCATTATTTTCTGTACGGGGGGGGGGGGGAGGAGGGTAGAGGGGGGGAGGGGGAAAGAGGCGAGGAAGGCTGATTTGGGGTTGCATTTTTAATATTTTATAATATTGTGGGTAATCTGATTTACCCATGTTATTCTAGTCCAAAAAAATGATCCTATAGTAAAAAAATCGCTGGCACAAGATGCAATGCAGCAGCATCAGTGTCATCTGGAGCATTGTAGGGAATATACTTGATGCGAGAATGTAGCTTTTCTCAATTTCTTATGGTGATTTCATTCGGTCATCATCCCGAGTTGTCTTTCTAAAAATTGGAGGTTCATTTATTGTACTAAATCAGATTTTTCTTCCTAACGATACGCCAATTGACAATGGAATTCCCACAACTCAGCCAAATGTGAGCACGAGAGCAAAAATGGCTTGGATTTACTTTGAAATGTTTTTTAAGTATTGATCTGACGGTTCCCATATGTACAGAAATAAATTTCAAGATGGGGAGTAGAGCTCGAACAGCATTTTGAAAGTGCGTTCCCAAGAAAGTATTTCTACTAAGCTCATAGAACACTTCGCACTTTATAGCTTAAACTTAGAAAATAAGCCTTGGGGCTCTAAAGTTGTATTAGAATGCAAATTTGGATTTGAACGCCTTCCCAGACAAAATTTTGAACTTGTGGAACATCTAGAAATGGTCTTGCTTTCCTCATACATACATCATCCTTATTTTCTTTTTCTTGTTCTGGCGAGATTGAGTTAGTTTTATGGGAGAAGGTCAACCTGGAGTTTTAGGTTGGATTTTTTTCACGGGTCTCTTTTCAATTATTGATGAAAGTGAAAACTAAATGAAAATTAGTTGAAAGAGCTGTTGGGATCTACAGGTGTGGTATAAAAGTATCTTCTACTTTATATTCTCAAGTATCTTTGAGTTTTTCAACGATTGTATCTTTCAATTTATTCAACAACTTTCTGAATCACATTTTTAGAGAGTGTCGAATGTTTGCTAAACTTTTGATATTTCAGGACATCCAGTCAGATTCGCATTTGATACATTTCACTTCTCTTATATTCAAAAAATAAGTCAAAGTGTTTTGATGAGGAGGCGCTGTCCATCGGTAAAAAAATTTCTCTTCTTTGTCCTTATCTTTTGATTACAGCTTTCTCGCTTGGCTAGCATAAAATATATATCGCAGCTTATCGCTGAGTTATATTGTATAGCTGCAGCTATCGTATGAAGAAAGACATCCATCAGATTTCTTGCATTTGATAAAAGAGCTGTCGATGCACTGAATAAGCTAAGGCCTGACTATCTTGATTGCACTAAATAAAGTTTCAATAAACTTCGAGCCTCGTTCAGTCTCTGAAACATTTTTCCTAAGTTCAAATCCATGCTCATTGAGTGTTTCTCGACATGTGTCTCAAGCATTACGAGGTAAATTCGTACCTTAATGAAAGAATAAAAAGATTAAAAGCATGGGTGCTTGAACATATCGTAAGATAATAGCTGAGCTCAAGATTAACAACCAAATTCAATTTCAGTTGATATATCTCTTCCTTTTTTTGCCACATTCATGATATTGCATCGGTACTTTTTTATGCGAGATGGCAGCCAAACCCCCAAGCATTTCTTATGAGAAGAGGTTGAATTATATTGAGTTTATGTAACTCTTCCTTGGCTACTGGAGTACTCTAAAAAATTTGGTAAAGTCTCAAATTTGGCGAATATGAGAAAGTGGTAAACGTTATCCATTGACCTCATCCCTTCGTGGACAGAGCTGATAGTAAATATAAATCAATTTTCTACGGCTTAACCTACATTTTTTTGTTACTCCGGATCTATTCTTCTTTTTCATTTCTTGAGTTTTTTCAAGACTTCCGAAAGCACGAATGGTAGAAAACGAAGGCAGTGATTCAATAACACAGGCTGGAAATTGAAAAATAATTGAAAAATTCAAAAAATTCATAAAGTGTACTTCTTATTATATACAAACTAGCTGGCTTACCCGGCTCTGCCGTATACGTACAGACTGACAGACAGACATACATACAGACAGACATACATACAAACAAAGCATTCAGCACATTCAGCTTTATATATAAGATTCGAAACCAAAGTTCAAGATGATTTAAAGAATGATGATCTTTTGAGGAAGTTATGAGGATTTTTTCCGTTAAATCTAACAAACCATGTAATAACCTAATATTGAACTTTTCTCCACCACTGGTAGGCGATTTTTCGTCGGAATGAATTGCCTTCCACCCACTCATTTATGATGGCATTACTCAATAAAAACTCATAGCATGTTCAATGTTTCGCTTCTGCTTGGGCGAGTAGCGCTCTCTTCATCCAAAAGTCTTCGCTTCCAAACATAGTCACGAACTTGAAGCAGTGTTTGATCACTGGCTGTTTTCAGGTTTTCCGTGATTCTTCTCAAAAATCCTCATTCTACCCATAGATAGAGCAATATACATGATTTCCGAACTCAGTTTTTGTCCATATCTCTCACCATATAATTGTTGATTGTTCAGTCATTATTTTCTCGTTCAGTCGGTCAGCACCCCTTACAGTTTTCATGTCTACAATTAATGTTGCAAGTAATCTATCCGAAATATGAAAACAAAAATTTCCAACTGACCAGAAATTTCAACTCTCATTCAACGTTTTCTCATTGAAACGAGACTAAACAACCTTGGTATGTCTGATATGCAATTTTATCAGCTTTTTATCACATAACAGGAGATGGTACACTATTCGCCCCTGTAGTGGTGAAACGGAGGTCAGCATAGAACTTCGATAGTAATGGATTTCAAAGCATAGGAACACTTTGAAAAGAATGTACCTAATACAAAAACAAGGCGGTCTTTTTGCAAAACAGCCCTTTGGAGGATTAATAGCTAGTGAAGGACAGATTCTCAACTTGTTTCATAGCAGCTGTCTTCTTTCTAGAAGCATGTTCAAATTTGTATCCTTCTCATTCAACAACAGAAGCACTGAAACTACTCTTGTAGGAGGAAAAGTTCTATAATAGGCTGCTTGGTTGTGACGCACTTTCTGCATAAATGAAGAATTGTACCTGGTTTTTGGAGTTTTCTATTTTTGCTTCTATCTTTTGGCTTATAATTAGAAGCAATGACGGCCGCGGCTGTGTATATTATTCTGAACCCTCCATTGCTGTACTCGAATTGCGAAAAATATTCTAAAAGAAAAAATGTGTTTTAATCAAAAATGCGTTCATCAACTTCCGATGGTCTTTCCTTCACGGAAATATGAGACTGTACCTTCAAAATACTTCTCTAATCTCAAATTGGAAGTTATAAAGCGTGGGAGGAAGACATAGTTCCAAATTTCAAATTTCTTGTTTGTATCATAGCCTTTGATTTTTGTCACTTTTTAAGCCCCGTTCAAACTCTTCTATATTGAAAAGGTCTGGCTTGATTCTTTCAAACCCACACAACTTCTTGGTCTAGACCATGCAGAGCAACGAACACTTTTCCTAGCAGAACCCATTTGCATCTCTTTTTTATATTTCATGTCGAACCAGCATAATTTGTAGCTGAACGATACAGCATCTTTTATCTGACATCAATACATAAAAAGGGTAGCTAATTTGCAGACCACTTAGCGGTCACAGTTGTTTGCAATCGCCTCATTGTGTTAGTCTCGGACTTTGTCCGAACATCTATAACATTAAAAAAAACTTATTGTCTTATTCTCTTTAACTCATTCATTACATTCCTCGCACTTACTTATTTATCTGTTAATGCGAAGATATGTTTTTTAATGGAAATTTTGGTCTTTAAAGTGCACTTGACATAGAAATTAGAGAACAAAAGTGAAGGAGATTTCTATGATGCTGTCTATAAAATTATAAAGAAAAATCTACAAAAATGTTTGAAAGCCTACTACGAGCGTAACTAGCCATAAAATTCTGCAGATCTCAAAATGAATTGTCACTGTACGATGATATCGCCTATTGCCCTTTGATTCAACTGGTTTGGCGGCTGGAAGGCGGGGCTTCGAAATCTGATTAAGGCTAGGTAATGGTCGAAGAGCACGCGCGCGAGAGAGACGCAGACCGCGCAGCGGGTGCGAGCGCATAAATTAGGTCACAAAGTTCGGCCTTCCTGCCGCCTAGCCAGTTGAATCAAAGGCTAGCTCTCATTTTTATTTTATGGCCACTAATGTTGTTAGATAATATTGAAGGCCATTATTTAATTTCAAGCATTGGATAAGATACTAAGATAGATCAAACTCTACTAGCCTGAGCAGAAGAATTTCTGAAGGAAAAAAAACTACATTTTTTTAAAAGTATTTAACGCTAATTGCTCCGAATTTCTCAATACTTTCTTGTTTGGAGCTTTGCTGTGATATAACAAAATATTAGGTTAATCCGTAAATAATGCACGATACTTCAATTTTGAACCAAGATAATTTTTTTCTGAAAAGACACTTCTGGCCGCAGTAGAAACTACCGTAACCACCAAATTTTTGGCTACACGACGTATCTTTTGCGTCACTATAGCCATCACAAGAAGGATTTTTTATCCTGAAGATTGTCAACAACTTTTTTCAGAAGCCTCTACTTTGAGAGTATAAATTACCTTAAATTGAAGTAGGATAAAGCACACTTCGCTCATGGTGTAGCCTAGGATCGGTTGAGCGGTGATACGGATTCCAAATCGGTCTTGAAATCTTTTTTATTTTCCTCCGTTGCAAGGTGAGAAAACCCTAGCGTATTTCTATCATCAAGTTAACTGGTCTACCCTCGCCGGATGGTGCAAAAGGCGGTCGAATTTCTCGGCTCATCTCAGAGGGTTTTGCTCAAAAAAACATCTTGTGGCACAACTTCCTAATCCTTGTGCATACTTTTTGAGATTGAATCGTCTATTCCTCATGAATTTAGGACAAAAAGAGTAAAAAACAAAAAATTTGAAATTTGGTCTATTTTATTTGAAGACGTAAGACTTTGGAATGAAGATGTACCATTTGATTCAACTGGCTTGGCATCGGCAAAGGCGGGGCCTCGTGACCTAATTAAGGCTGGGTAATGATCAGAGAGCACTCGCGCGAGAGAGACGCAGATGCGTCGCGGGCGCGAGCGGCCTCAATTAGATCACAAAACCTTGCCCTAATGGTGCCAAGCCAGTTGAATCAAAGGTTACAAAAGCGAAGGCATACATTTAAAAAACTAGAAAAAAATGCTCTCTTAGATAGCATTAAAAGTTTCTGAGGAAACTGATCACACCTTAAAACCAGCGATTGGAGGAAGAGGTAAGAAAAACGGTGCCTCAATTATGAATCAACCTAATATAAAGGCAAGAGCACCGCAGTTCATGCCAGTGGGTGCTGAATATTACAGAAGAATTTGAGTTTATGTTTTAAAGGTATTTTTATTGAAATCGATAAAGAGCAAGAAGATAAAAATAATGTTTGAGAATTGGATAGTGATGCAGACAGCTTTACTTGGAAGTCTGAATGTACTTTTTTTCTTAGTTTTTGTCCTGTCACTTCCTGAAAGTCATGCTCTACAGCACGCTCAATGGGAAATAATCGGGTGTATGACTTTATGAACGATAGCATGTGCCAGACGCCAGCTGGGTACCGTACGCGGTGCGCTGATCGCTCCGCCCCCTTGTTAATTAGCCTAGGAATGCGCTCAGCCAATGGAAAACTCTCTAATATTTCCTTCATGCTTCTTCTGTAGGTTGCAATTTGGATAACAGTAGATTTCAAAACTTCAATTAAATTAAAAGTCAGTTTTCAGGTCGTTTTTTATTATAAACTAGTTCGCAAGCTCTTTTCAATGTATTTCAGTTATTTGTTCCCAGTAGGTTTGTCCAAATTGTGAAAAGTGTTTTATTATTTCAAATCTGTTACTATATAAAATATTCTTTATTGTGCACTCTCAAGTTTAGTTCAAAAAGAAGTCAGCTTACCGAGAAATATTATTATCATTGCTGAAATGATCAACACGATTATTTCTTTTATCGGAAAGGCAAGTTTTGAAACCCTAATCATAGTTAAAAACAGATTTCATTCGACGAGAATTCAAAATAAGTCTTATAGGCGAATTTTGTTTCAAGCAAACTAACTTCAATAACTTGTGTACATGATTGCTTCCAAAAACTGCTACCTTCAGTATAAATTGATCTGTAACAAAAAATGCTACCTTCAGTATAAATTGATCTGTAACTCAATCGAAAAAAAAACAAGAAAGCAAAACAAAATTCCGCAAATAGTCAAGCTTCACCTCGGCTTGCAACAAGCTTATATCACTATCAGAAGTTGCTTTCACTTGCTAGGGAACATGGCCATGAACAAGCGCGCTATCGTTCATAAAGTCCGCCACCCAAAAATCCCATCTCATTTCCCTTCTATATTGATGTTTGATAGGTTTGCTGGGTGAGATAATTACAAGAATATAAAAAAGTGAAAGGTCGCAAAATAATGACTGAATGTTGAGAAGTCAAATCACAAAGACTAAAATCGTTTCTGCCGCCTAGTGGATGTGCACCATAACGAAAATTCGGTCTTCAGTACAGTAAAGATACAGTAACAGCTGTAGGTCTTATTATTCTGCTCAGTTAATTTTCACCTGGTTAATTTCGTGAAGGTAGGTATCGGCGCAATTCCTACGAATAATTCAGTAAGTCTTCCACCTCCCATTCCATCCGCAACTCAATCCCATCAAAAATTCAAGTGTCTCCTTTTTCCGTTTGCGTGACATGCTTTTTACGGAATTTGAAGCTCAAGTTGCTCCTTCGCTCAAATCTGACTCCAGTCTGTTGCGGCTTGGTGGGTCCAGCACCACTAGCCGTGTGCTCGACTGCTCTACACCGACAACCCTGCTCTATGGCATTACGCGTCCGAAACCGACAGGCCTAACCGGCGCATACCACTTAACGCGGTCACCCAGCTCACCAATCCATGTACAACGCGCGTCTAGTTAAATTAAGTTTATATCCATTGAATCACAAATATGAAACATATGTACAAAGAAACTACGAGGTCCTTAAAGAGGATGACCAAACTAATAGCACAGGATGGGCGGCGCATCCTGTGCTACCGGTATATGAGAAGCTCAATCCAATCAAGAAATTCTGGGTTCCTCTACAGAGTTGGCCACTGGAGACGCAGTCCCATGGAACGGTGCACTTACCACCTCCACTCCAGCAACAGCTTTCACCTACAGACCTGAAAAAGCCTTCTCGCTCTTGCGCATCCAGTCCACAACATCCTAAAAGCTCAACCGCTTAACAAGTAATCCTCAATTACGAGAGCTGTCAAGAACGATATCCCGCCACTTGGCTGCGCTCCAAGCCGGAGATGGTTCTGCAGCAGCCCACAAAAGGCGCTACAAGCAAACGCTGCGTGCAGCGCTCACCCCTCCCCCCCCCCCCCTCCCTCAAATTAACGTAAACATCTTCTATAAAGGTTTTGTAATTTTTTAATCAATTACTTGAGATCTTCAGCAGAGAGGATTTGCTGTTTTTGTACTAGGTTGGCATTATTTTCCTACACTTTCTCTTTTTTAGTTCCAAAACTGCAGAAACTTCCTAAAAATCAATTTTGTTTCATACTGTAGCTGACAGGGACTACCGAGCGGCATAAGATGCCGCAAGTTCATGTACATGTATCCGACGACTTCATTGTAATTTTGTAAACATATAACAAACTTCTTTTGGAAATTCTCTCTGCCTTTCCTTGTACTTTTCTTCTTTTATAATTTCACCTTGTATTTAGTCGTCTCTCCTATAGCGGCAGACTGATGTCTAGCTTCTGAAGCTTCTGCGTTTGCGATTTTCTTGCAAAAAACCTACGAGCTTTTTCCACGTCTTCTGTAAATGAGGCCAATTTTTAGGGATTTCTAGATTACGTGTACTTTCGTAAAATTCTCTCAGATGCCATTATGTTAATCGAAAAGGCTGCAAATTCTCAGAAAGCTGCTCACATTCTGATTAATGATGCATGAGTCGAGTGCAGGTAGTAGTGATGCGAGAGATGAAGAAGATTAGGTTTTGCTTACGCCTACTCCTTCTTCTTCCCAGTGTATACCCTTAAACCTACAAAAATTGAACATTTGGAATTTTGTCTTGTAATTATTTTGATGTACATACTGTAGTTCGAAGAATCTTTTCAAAAATTATCTTCTTCATTATCAGAAGTCATCAGTTTTCCTTTCTCATTATTTGATACATCTCAATGTTTGAATCATCCCCATGCATTTTTGAGCGCAATTTCTGTTTTCTTGTAAAATATCAACGTATTGGCGTACTAAAGTATCGGCGTATCGGCGTATGTAAACTGCCAAGTTATTATTGTTTCCACATCCAACATCTGCTTCATTGCAAATACAAGCGAGTTTCAATTTCTTACTGTTTGTTGAAAAAAATGTATTTTTTACGGATTCTACTGTGCTTGCTCCGTTGAATGTATTTTTCATTATAGAATATCTTCGAAAAAAGTCATCCTACTTTGGTTTTTTTTTCAGTTGCGCCATGCAAAAGTTTCATTAAAAAATTCCGGTTTCAAAAACGTTATGTATAATTCACAAACAGCACACAGAGGTTCAGGTGGTTTCACAAAGGCAGGGTTCATACTGTGCCACACAAAGCGGCACAGTTCCCGCACAGCGCTCGAACTGTGCTCGAACTGTGCCGGAACTGTGCTGCATGCGCAGTTGGAGTATTTTGACCGTTTCTGACGGTTTTTCTTCTAGGTTTCTCTCAATTCGGACCTTATTCCTCCACCCCGCTTTTCCTTTTGATGAGTGGAACTCCGAGTGCAAAGCGGGGTTGAGGAAAAAGCGCTGTTCTGCTTTGTGTGTCCGATTATGTGTGTTGTTCCGCTCGTTCATGTCTCTTTGTTTTATCCTTGCATAAAAGTATTCCATCTGTTCCAGAAGGCACTGCGATATTTTCGCAGGCATTTTTCTTGAAGGAGGGGAAAATAGTGCAGAAGAGCAGGAAATCCCATCAATTTGTTGGCCACTATTGGGCTCCTAGCCCCTCTTCGTTTTCATTTCATGTTTTTTCGTTCTTTGTTTTACCCCGCTTCCCTTTTTGTTGTGTAGCGCTTCGAACTTGAAACGGGGTAAAAGAATGAACGCGATTGTGCTTCGTGTATCCTCTCAGCCGCGTTCTTTTTCCATTTCATTGCTTCTTCGCTCTTTCTTCTACCCCGCTTCAAATTCGAAGCGCTAAACAACAAAAGGAAAAGCGGGGTGTAGGAATAAGGCCCGAATTGAGAGAAACCTAAAAGAAAAACCGTCAGAAACGGTCAAAATACTCCAACTGCGCATGCAGCACAGTTCCGGCACAGTTCGAGCACAGTTCGAGCGCTGTGTGGGAACTGTGCCGCTTTGTGCGGCTCAGTATGAACCCTGCCAAATGGAACAGAGAGGGAGTGTTTTTTTAGGGCACGATGAGTCCGTTTCTAGGCTTTTCGAAAACGAAGTCTCTCTGACTTTCGAAAATTTTACAAAGTCCCCTTTAACCTTTTGCTCTATCCCACCCCCTCCACCCTCCAACTGTTGGTGGATCCCCGCATACTTGATCCTTGACAAAACCATTTACCTGCTGAGCTGAAAATTTCGTCATTTCAGGAAAACCCTCAAAGAAAAATCACAAACTTATAGAATTTTGTTTCATAGAGCCCTACATGGTCACAGAATAGATGATAGAAATGTTACTTACCTATTTTCAATCTTATGATTTGTAGATCACAAAGCCCTCTCCTATTCAAAATTTTTATCAATGTAGAAGTAATTCTAGCCTTCACCTAATTAACCTAATCCACTAATCTCTCCTCCTTCCTTGCCTTTCCCACAATCAATTCATGTCCTCAATTTCCTCTTGGACCACCATGGCGTACCCAGGATTTCCGTTCGGGAGAAGGGGGGGGGGACAAAAATTTTTGATGAATTCCCGCCTCCCCCTCCCTCTACTCCACTATGAACACCTTCAAGAATGTACTTTTTATGTGTTCAGCAAGTGCATATGCTAATTTTTGCCCCATCCTAACCAAAAATACACCCAGACATTCCCACCGCGCTTTACCAGTCACAAGATTTTCGTCGACTGCTTAAATGTTGTTTTTGAAGAGAAGAGAGTTATCCCAAGCGCAGTTGTCAGATGAGAGCAATCTCGCCCACGTACCTCTGTGGTCATTTCTTGAGCAGAAACGTCATTTTATTGACACAATAGCCTAGTGCTAGCTTTGTTGTCTATTTTTACTTCGTAAATGTTGACTTCATGTATTTGGACTACAGCAAACAAAGTATTCATTACATTGCTTGAAGTTTTTCTGCCTTTTTCGTCATCCGCTGCAGAATCTTCCCGATACTCAAGTTTGCAAAATTTTTCTGGAGAAAAAAAAGTTTCATTCGTTGTGATTATGCTTGGCAGAGCTTTTGAAGCTGTGGTTTTTCGAAACAAAGTCTTTCACCGACTAACTCACTATTACTGAATGGTTTTTGAGAATTAGAAGAGAATTGATGAAAAGAGAATTGCGTGCAGTCATCTATGCAAAATTCAGAATTTTCGCTTGACAAATTTTTTCTTGAAATTGCAAAAGAGCTCGGTGTAGCGTCAAGTATTACACATTAGATTCGTTTTAGCTGAATGCCTGATTCTCCATAATCATAGGCAATAAGTAAAACAAATTTCAACGTAAAAAAGAGTTTGTAATTTTCCGTCAGCGACACAAGCACTTCACCATTTTCAATCTCACACTTCTTCTTTTCCTTTTCTGTCTTCTCTTCCTTTTCTGTACCTGCAAATATCAATCACGGCTCGGAATCACTTGGTATAGCGAGAAAAAGACACACGAGACGAAATTAGAGTCCATTAGCGTATTTCTCTCATTTATCAAGATAGGCTACTCTTCTAAAAAAATTTCCCCATAGGTTTGGAGCAGCTTTAAAATGGCAAAACACTGAACGAATATCTTCTTTGTTTTGAAACGATTTTGACATTCGAGTCTTACTTAACCAAGATTCTCCTAAGGAAGCTAGAAACAAAGCAGTCATCGCTTCTAATTAAATCCTTTCTTAACGCTCTGGTGCGAAACATAATAATAAGAAAATGGCCTTTTTTCATTTTGAAGCTTAATTTGACAAAATAATTTGACATTTCACTATCCATCGTTCCTGACTATTTTTCCATATGAAACATCTTACGGTTACTTCCATAGCACTCGTGCCAGCGCTTTGTTTCAAGTGCTTGACCGATGCCGGGCCCGTGCACGTGGTTTTTGGCGAGAGTCTAGCAGGGTGCTTGTATGGCGCTGACACGGTTCGGAACAGCTTGGCATACTGCCAACTCCGGGCAGCCTATGGCCTCTGGTATGGCATACTTCACTCGATTTTAATCGCGACGCAATTTGGCAATTTGCCAGATGCCTTCAAAGCACCACTTGGAGACTACAAATGCATAGTGTGTGTAACTTTCACAGATTATTACAGTGGCCTTCTTCTGTACGTTCAGAATACGTTTAAGATAAATTATAAGCAGTTGGAGCATTGCCAAATCGCATCGCGACTGAAATCGCGTGAAGTATGCCCAAGCCTTATGTTAGCTGATCAAATAGCTAAATAATGGTAAAGATAGTTTGACTTTTTGAACTGAAAACTGTAGAACCCTCCTTTTTCTTATATAAAGAACTTACCTACAAAAACTACATAACAGTTTTGATTTCAATAAACTGATAGTTTTCCGAATCTTGAAGATTATAGTCTAACCCCAATACATCATTGTTTTCTCACTCTCTAAGCAAATCTCCAGAACAAATCTTTGTCCTTAGAAGGCATGTAAAAAGTCCGAGAGATTTGAGAGGTAATCTATCCCGAGTGACAAGTGCAAGTTGGCTTACTGGCTACTCATTCAGCATTCTACATACTCAACTGACAATGTAAGCGATGACTAAAGTGGTCCCATGTGAGCTCGACGTCTCAGACTAATGGCATTTCTTCTCGTGTTTACGCCAATTTTGGCAACTCGATTATGCTTTCGTCAACCAAAGACATTGAGATGTTTAGCTATACTCATGGTCTAGTTTTTTATCGGACCTGGGGTGCGGGAGCGTAGGTGGAGGGGGGGGGGCATGATATCAGTAAACTCTAAATTTTATTTTCAACTTTTTTAAGTGAATGACTCAATTCTTCATATATCACATGGATTCGGGAATTTTTCAGGCTTTTCGGGCAACTAGAAAAGCTGTGGAATTTTCTTCTGAATTTTTGAAAAATTTGGCCTATTTATACACCAGTACACAATCATCTTATTCGTTTAGAAGTCATTTTTACTATATTACCATCTTTTCGATCCACTTTGCCTTCTGCCTTTTGAAAGAGCCTTCTCTCCTCTTCTCCCCCCCCCCCTTCCCTCCTGCAGTCTAAATCGCTCTTTACCTATATTTTTGCCTATTGTACAAATAAGCTCATATAATTAGCTGAATTTCAATTTTCGTTATAGCTGCTCTTTTATCGAGTTTTTTTGGCAAAAAAAATTTTGGAGTGGGTCTTTAATTCGAATTAGACTGCAAATTTAGTGACTTAGCCACGCCCTTATTATCTGGACGGGTTTCTCATTTCTTAAGGCTTATGCTGTTTTCGGAAGGAAAAGTAATGTTGCTTATCACGAAATGAAACGCAACATCTCAAATTCAAACAACCTCAAATTCATTTTCAGAAAATTTTTGGATTCATTTTAGAGCTGAAGGTCTCCTGTTGCGGCTCGGTGGGCTCAGCACCCCCTTGCTCGCTCGACTGCCAACACAACCCTGCTCCTACTCCTGCACATCCTAACGCCGGTTGGCCATTCCGGCGCGTCCGACAGATACCCCGCTAGGTGGCAATAAACCATAGCAACAAAAGCGCGACTAGATTACTTAAGTTTATCTAAATAACAAACACTACACTACAAAGAAACTAAACTACTAAAAATCCTACACTACAGGAAAGAAATGCGGGACGAGTCCGCCTCGTCCCAAGCCGCCGATCATCTCCAAGTTAAATCTAAATGCAACGTCAGGGAATCCCGAGGGTCGACCGCTTACTCGCCTCCGCGTAGGACAGGTACGAGCCCTCTCCACTCCCGGTACAACTTGAAAGCTCCAAACTTTCCTCGCGCGTTAGCGCGGCATAATCCAAAAGCTCTAACAATTACTCTGCTCGCAAGAACTTCATCCACGGGAGCTTGCTGGGGTAGCTGCCAAGCACGATCGATAAGAATACGTGAGAAATCAAACGAATTTGAAAACGAGGTCACCGAAACAATGAGGCATATGGCGCGCGCTGCGCGGCCTTATATAGCCCTCGACTTGGCAACGCGCCCAAGCAAGGAGAGGTCCGGGCACGAAAGCAATAGCGCGCCCGATTCAGCGGCTTGCAGTGCTCCCGGCTCCTGAATCGAGGAGTGGCTTGCATCGCGCGAGCCGCGACATCTCCCAAATTTCACATGTCGTCAAATCTGAAAAGCTGTTTTTGCTGAAGAACCGTTTTTTTCAGCCTGATATTATGCACAGTAACCTATTAACTCCACTCTGTGCTACTGCAATATTTCCTTTGTTATACTTTTCCTATGCCAAATAATCCGTCATATTTCCTATCCGAACTTTTTTTATTGTTGCTTAGTAACGATTCTATCTAGCGTATCAAACAATAGCTTAATATGGGATGACATTTGAGCATACTTTTACTTCTGGCTTATAAAATCTTCATCTTTGTCATACTTTGTATTCAAAGCTTATTGATTTTTTGCGAAAAATTTAATCTAGTCTACAATTTCATGGCAAAGAGTGCAGCCAACAATGATTCGAAAGTTTTAGTTGCGCCTCATTAGAGATGGTAAGCATCGATATTTCATTTCATTACAGTACGCCTACAGAAATAATCTCTATCATGATCTGGCTATTGATTGGAGGTTTTAATTATTACCAATCAAGGATTGGGCAAACTTGATGATTTGTGTAAATTTCAGCGTCTTCATGAAATTTGACGATGGTACCGTAAGCGCGCTTTTGAACAAAGCCGATTACGGTATTGAACACTCTGAATATCGTGCCACAAGTGAGATTACCGTACATTTTGATTTTGAAAGCCACAGATACATTTTTTCTTTTTGAAATTACCTTTGTTTTATTTTATATTTGTCCGCTACTGAAACTTGTTCTGCTGATTTTTTTTAAAATCATCAAACTTTATCTATGATTTAAATGGATTGGGGCTGGAAGGCTGGGCTTCGTGTCCTCATAAAGGACGCGACCACGAAACTCCGCCTTCCAGCCGCCAATTCAGTTGAATTTTTACTTAATACTCGACATTCTTTTCCTCCAAAATAAAGCGAAAATTCTTGAATCTGTGAAGATGTATTGGCATAAGCGATTCAAACTGTGCTCTGCAGCAGTCGAAACTATTTTTAGAAAATTGCTTTTTGCCCCTTAAGTGTATTAAATGATTTATTACAATTAGCCTAACGTCGATGGAGATATTTTGCTACATCCTTTCAGGAACTTAATATAATGAGAAGGATTTTTGCAGATTCAAAAATGCGAGATACTGTGTGTTCATTAACTTTTCACATCTAGAATGTCTGATAAGGCACTGACGGAAAGAGTGGGGCGCCCCCTCCCCCCTCCCCCGAGAATGGGTCGCGAAAATTTTGAAACTCACATGGGTTATAAAAATGTGCAAATGACTTGTTTATTCTTGTAAATAATTGAAATAATTTATTAATTCTTTTAAAAATAAATTAGTCTTGTGAAAAAATTTTTCGGCTGACGCAACACCCCCTTTTTCAAGATTTTAGAGGTTATGGACTCGCAAAAATTTTAAAAAGCACCCCAAAAATACTTTCGGAGTGCGTGGCTAAGCCACGCACCTTCCTTTGAAAAAAAAAATTTTTGCCGCGCCCCACCCCCCCCCCCCCCCCGCCGAAATCCTGGGACCGCCACTGCAATAAGGGTATTGAGATCAAACTTCAGAATATGTCTAGCAAAATAAAGTTGTTTTTTTATGCCCTATTTGTCCATCGTTATCGTAATCTTAGTTTTCTCCCTTGAAAGTATTCTTATTCATGCCTTCAACGATCGAATTTCGGAATGAATAGCTTCCGTTTTATGCATTTGTTGCAAGTCGCTCTAGAAAATTGTCTTTACAAATCTTTAGAAAATTTGACCGGAAATGTCACAAATTATGACCTACGAGAATACAGAAAACATTCTATTTATTGCAAAAATTCAAATTTTTCTCACGTCATCGTATTATTAATTTTCCATCACATTTTGCCGACGTTCGCAGCATGGTTCAGCGCATGAAACATCCGAAGAACTCCTTGTTCTTCTGTACCTATAGATAAATTCTATCCATTAGCTGTTATTACATTTTGCTTCAAAAACTATCAACGTAGGCAGACAAGACGGATTACGTGTCAGTTGAGGAATTTTGTTTTATAAGACTACGGCTAATCATGATTATTAAGTTATGCATATTACGAATTATGAAGGAAAATCTTAAAGGCAGCGTCTTCCCAAAAATTCGCCTCGCATGGTTTTGCCATTTTGGGTTATTTCCGTGGCTCTGATTACGATTATGATGTTCAAATTAAGTACTTTTCACGCCTGTGACGCAGTCTGCGTCTCTCCCGCGCATGTGCTCTCTGGTCATACCTAGCCTTAATTAGCTCACGAAACCCCGCCTTCCAGCCGCCAAGCCAGTTGAATCAAGGAGTAAATCTAAATTGAAGCCAGCTTTACAGAATAGTATTTAAAGTTTGACAAAAGGCATCAAAGCAAGCAAATCATTGAAAAGCAAACTGTGGGATTATCTTTTTGAGACACCCCCTGATATTGTGGCCAAAAGTATTTCCAGGAAAATGCTTTTGCGGAATGACTAATCTGTTTTCTAAATGGGCGGGTTTGTCTAAGTCTTCCTCAGATTCGCAAAAAATTATCAATAAAAAGTCTTTTTGATTTATAATCCCGGAAGAACGTTCATTATGCATATTGCTCAGTGTACCGATACTATTAAAAGTGCATCGTTACGCCAATTAGGAAAAATTGCTAAATTTTCCTCTTTTTTAGAATAGAACCCTTTAAGAACTTCTTCGTCTTTTGCCAAGAATATGCTCGTTGGTGTCATTGTTATTTAGAATTCTTGCTTTAGTTTGCACTTTCTACAAGGCTCTGGAAGGGAAACGAATATTAGAAGACAAAGTCGAATTTAATAGAGATGTTTTTCGCAGAAACAAATCTATGGCTTCAAGGTTTTTATCATGGTGAAAAGACTCAATTTTGATGTCTATTTTTTCGACTTTTGAGAGTTTCCAAAATAAAGTCAAAACAAGCTATAGAAGACCCATGCCAGTTGAGATAATGTTTCTTATCTTACAGTTTCCTCAAAGTTCCCTCTCGTCACAAAATCCTCAGACGTTTCGGAGTATCCCAAGAAGCTAAAATAAGCGATAAAATCATTACATTCTTCAGAGTTGCGTTCTCAACATTTTTTTGTTAGGAAACTATAGCGATCAACATCACCCCTCAATCTACTGATTTCAGAAAACTTCTCTTCTTGGGCACAAAACCTGGTCATCATGCTCGGAAAATTTGAATCGAATAGGATATTTATGGAGGAACCGTTCCCCAATCCTCTCTATAGTGTCTTCCGTTTGACCGGGGCTAAATTTCCTAATTGGAGCACGGATTCTCGTCAAGTCCCCCCCCCCCCACCATACCCTTTTGACTTCTCATCTTTATCTTTATTCTCAGTCAAATTTTTCAATCAAGTAACACCTTTTTTGAACAGAATACACTGAGCAAGAAAAGAAAGACCATCCAAGCATGAATTTAACCTCCTTTCCTTCCCCTCAAAAATCATAAACGGGTCTTTTCTCGGCTTGTCCCTTGAAAAAAAATTCAAAAGACTTTTATGTCCCTGAATGCGAGCCCCGGTCTGGAGCAAAGTTCAAGTGCTCACCTTTTTATCTTCATTTTTTGTTTTGACGCTCCTAACATCACCGTCTCATATCTAATTCTCTCTACCCTATCATTGTTTTGAAATTCCACTTGTGCTCCCAGACTTAGACCTTGGCAGTGTTCCAAAAAACCTTTATTTTGCAACGTAATCAGCTTTGAAGCTCGCTTTCACTCGTATTGAGCAGCTATTATGTTCGAGTGACAATAAAGTTCATTTTGTCAGAGCTGCGGATGCATGTTAGGCCCCTAATCTTATCTCCTTTCAGTAGTGCACTTTTTGCTACGACTAGACCCTCTAGGGAATGGGGTGAGTATGGAAATAGCTATTCACCACGTGTCTTGCAGTTGTTCAGCGAACTCTCAATGCAAAATATCAACTTTTTGGAATGAAATTCACCATATTTTGCGCAACTTAGCTATTCTTTGCTTCAACGAGACTGGCGGCTGGAAGGCGACCGCTCGCTCCCGCGACGCAGTCTGCGTCTCTTTTGCAAAAATGCTCCCTGATTACTCTCTAGCCTTAATCAGACCACGAAGCCCCTCAAATCCAGTTGGTTTTAAAGGGTATGTTGCAATCATGCTCAAAATTTTTTTCATATAGGAAATTTTTATCCTCTATTTCTAGAAAAGCTTTTTATCGTTTTTTTTTCTTTCTGCCCAGTTGCAATGTTTTACTAATTTTAACCTTTATGTTTCCGCCTTTTGTCATTTGTATATCTCCATTATATGGAAGATGAGTATCAATTTTCTGTCTCTCGTCTATCTCTTTTTCTTTTTTCACCTTTCAATTTCACAGTGTCCTGCACTTATTCATTGTCATGATGCATTGCTTTTTGCAGTATGATCTTTTTTTACTTTTATGTTTCTTATCTTTAAAAAGCGGATCTGCGACGACTAAATAGGAGGAAGAGTTGGTACTGAGAAAAAGAAATAAAGAAAGTTTAAACAGCGTAAATTGAGCATCGATCTTCTCTTACGACAATTTTTTGTCTAAATTATAGCCATGACGCAGATCTCCACTTTGCCTATTTATTAACTTTAGCCTAATTAACTTCTTTGTTATATTATTCGCTGAAAATTTGCTATGTATAAAGGACTGTTTTCAAAATAGACATTGACGTCCAACAGCTGTAGGCAACGTAGTACCCTTGCCTTCTGGAAAAAAAATCATCGTTGAGTAGCCACGGCAGTAAATTTTCTGATTGATACCCCGAATTCTTTACACTATTGCTGTAATTCTTGTGATCTCTCTTATCCATGGAGCGCAACAACTTCCATCTCAAAGTGCAGGGCTTCAAAACCAAGCGAGTATCCATTTCTTGATTTAACTGTTCTGCGCGTAATCGAACCCTTATTGGAATCGCATCGTAGAAGCAGAAGTATTCACGCTCCGTGGATAGAAAATTACAGTATTCACAAAAATAAAAAATATGCCGTATCTCCCATTTCTTTTTTGACAGAACACTCAGAAATACAATTGCGTTCTTGAAACCAACTGTTGGTTTACACTCCAAATCATTCTAGTACAAAACGATAACGCGAATACAATTTTCATAGCCTCCTCTTTTCTCCTCATTTCCTTTCTTGTCTTATTCTAGTTCTTTGTCCCCAGAAGTGAGAAGCAAGGAGGAAGCGGAATAGAAAAGAGTGAGTGATGATTACAAAACACCAGCAATTTTCTTTGTTTCTTGTTTTCGAGATGAGAGTATATCACATCCATTTTTTTCAAGTTAGGACGCATTTTTCAAGAAAAGCCTGAAAACAGTAAAAAATAAATGGAAATTGGGTATGCGCCGGAAAGAAGATGAGGGGAGAGGGTGTGTAGGGAGGGTTTAGGAGTGGGGCAAGTTTAACATAATGTGAAAGTAGCGAGTAAGTAAAAAGTATTGATTTTGTTAAAGGATGCTTGATTTTGGCTTTTAATATTAAAGGAATAAACAGTAGAGGCTGGAAAATCCTTAAAAATTAACGTTTTGAAGAAATTATTCCAAAAAAGTTTCTCAACATTGGACTACTGGTAAAGAAGCTTTCAAATAGCATGTTTTTTGCGGACTTTCTTCATAGCAGCGATTTCAGCTACCTGGATTTTTGATTTTTTTTTGATTTTTCCAAGCTCAAGATGTTTTTCCCACCGTTAGAAAAAGAAAAAAATGTAGTAGCGCCCAGCTGTACTATACATTACGCTAGCCTATAAAATTGCAAATGATGAAATCGTACCATCTCGTCGCTTTTCACTTCTCTTTCTTTCCTAGCCGATTACGTTACACATATGGCGTTATGCTTTTTTCTTAGCTAGTGAGATATCCCATAAAGGCATTGAGATATCGAAAGTCTATCTAGCAACCGTTTTCAGGACAGCTACACTACATAAAACTTTTGAAACGGTGTTTTTTTTTCCTGGTTTTTTCTTTTCTTTTGAACTTTTCTATCATGTCTGTCCGGTTATTGAAATATATTATACAAGCAGAATAAAGTAAAATAAATAAAGTGAATCGAAAGAAACTTAAGAGAATATTTCGAAAGTGTATTCTATACTATAAGTAAAGCACTGATTAGCATCACTCCGTTCCATTCCTTTCCTTAGACCGAGATTTTGATAAGTTCTACGTAGGTCCGCGGAACTCGTCAGTAAGGAATGAAGACCTAGAATCATGTAGAATGTAAAAATAGATAGTGGAGTACTTACTCACCTTTGACTTTCCTGCAGATTTTTGAAATTGTCCATATGTTTTGTTTTCGAAGTTTTGCGGCATTCGTCGTATTTATTTGTCCTTTCAAAAATTACGTTTGAAAAATCAATATTTCCAAAAGTTATGGTAAATACGTCAGGACGGAAAATCTCGCAACCCGTTTTTCAAAAGTTATTAGTGGTACTGTACCAAACATTCACTTATCAATATTTATACTAATAAATCATGCCTTAGTTGGTAGTTCTTGTTGATCGCATCCTTTCCGTCGGTAAGAATTTTTCGCTAATTTTCTTTTCCATTTTCTTTCATTTTGTGAGCGGTATATCTTCTCGTGAGTTCGTAACATCGATTTCTCTGCAGCCAAACTCGCGAGACTCTTCAACTTTTCTCCCATCAACAAAGTTTTTTCTTGCAATTCTTGGAATAATTTAACATCTTCCATCAATCAGAGCAAGCCTCCAGTTCGTGTTAGTCTCACTCAAGTGCTTGAAGATGTGTTCTTTCTCATGAATGCCTACTTTCGCCCACTCCTCCGCCCACATTTCACATTAGATATTCCAATGAAAAACATGGGCTGGTCGTCATTCACAATATCACTTATACCTGGAAAAAGTCTTCATTCATTTCGAAATAAGGGGGCTTAAATAAACTTTGCTACTAATCGTGATTTCGAACCTAGCGGATTTTGCGTTTGACCTAATAAGAAAAGCATAAACTGAAACAAAAAATAATCCCACTAAGAACGAAAAATTACTTACACTGAGTCTGCAGTGGCTAAAATCTCTTTTGCCTGACATTTTTGCCTCTGCTATGCAGAAAATTTGACCATTGACTTTTTTTCAGATCGTAAAATCCGAGGTGCAGCTAGCCAGACCAGGTGTCGGCATTTTCTAAAAGCTATACTCTAGGAAGCAGCACGTTGTCCAGCTTTATAGTACTCTTTTGGCGTTTATAGCCAATTTTTGTCTCTAGTTTTTTTACTTTTCGATCATTCTATCAAAAATAGTTATATTCCAGTCGTAACCTCTTTGCAAGGGAGTTAAAAAAATCCAAACAAGAGAATTTACTTGCGCCAAATTTAACGTATTCTCAGTAAATGTCTTGCAACAAAAATTCTCCTGCTTGTGATTTCTTATCAATAGAAACTCCCAAAATCCTAAAATCCTTGAAAGGAGATAGCAAAAGCTTGTGAAGATATTTTTGGAAAAAATTATTTGTTTAGCAGTTTTTCAATAGTTTTCACAAAACTTTTATCCTCATGCTAAGAAAATTTTAGTGCAAGTTTAGCAACTTCCACTACCCTTTATCACTGTGACGGTTGTCATGACAAATATTGATTTTTTAAAAAACATAATTTATTTTTGATAATAAATTTGTTCATGTTAAATCTGTCAAATTTTCATTTGCTCTCAAATGCAGTCATTAAAACCACAGTTTTGAAAATTCTACCAAATTGGTGCTATTGAATATTTCTAGTTTCGCCTTTTCCGACAAAAGATTGCGGTTTCAAATGGTATTTATCAGTCGGTGAGAGTGGAACGGTTGTTGTTTCCGTTATCGATACCTAGGGTGGAGGACATTAGGTCGCCGAAAAAGGGCGGTCACCCCGGTCATTTGCGACAGATACGCACCCTTGTACATGCGCGGACATGCGTTCCTGCAGGGAATCCGCGCGGGACTCTTCCGAATTCGGCGACCTAATGTCCTCCACCCTCGATACCTATAATAAAACAGCCAGTGTCTGAGGCCGGTGGAGCACCATATGTCGCCGAATTTAGGAGGGTCCCGCGCGGATTACTCGCGAAAACGCATCTCCGTACGTGTGTAAATGTGCGTATTTGTTGCAGATGACCGCAAGGGCCGCCCCATTTCGGCGGCATATAGTCGTCTACCCATCTGAGGCTAACCATACGACTCAATCATAGTTGGGGAAATTCCACTTTAAGCTTACGACCAGACCGTAGCACACCTGGGATTATATTGTTCAGAGTACTGTAATGGGTCGTTCAAAGTTCATCTTTTCCAACCAAGAATCCATGTTGCGGTTCAGGCAGTGGTTTGGCTAAACCCTTTCAGTGACACATGAAGAGCCGAGAAACCTAGACTTGTCTGACCTTGAACTTACAAATTAAAAAAAAACGTAAATATTTGATAATTTTGTGAAATTCCAAGACCTATAATTTTGCAACATTTTCAGCAGTAAATATCAGCCCTGACATCATTCGGAAGCTAAATGCATATACACATCATTTCCTTTATTGCCAACAAATGTTTAGCGCACAAGTGCATTAAGGTTTTTGTTCCATTGTTTTTGCGCAAATGCACCGATTGCTTCAAAATAAGGAAAATATACGGCCATGTGCATCAGTGTACAACTTTTGTTGTAAAAAGCGCCCTGGGTTTTTTTTTCGAAGACATTGTCCACGGTTATCATTAAAGTTATTATTTACTCATTATTGTCATTTGACAGCTGAAAAGGTATTCGAAATAGATGATCGGACTTTTAGCTGGTATCAGTTCAAACTTGCCAGCGCTGTGCCAGACCCGTGCCGGAACCTATATGGAGCCCCTATTGATCGATTGAAGTCTCGGCACGGAGATAACTCTGAACGCATCCTTGCCTGTCAGGCTTTAGTTTGTTGTAGAAATTGTGCAATTACAGGTTTTACTCCGATCAAAAATTTTCTTGTCATGTGCGCTTTCTAGAAAATAAAAAGCTTGCACGTTTAATGCATTGTCACATAATGTGCTATGTATGCAAGTAGCAGTCTTTTTAACCTGGTAAGAAAATTTTGCTACAATTCAGATTTGAGCAATCTTGACGGAGAAAGTTTTAGGCTACAATTTGGGCTTAGAATCTTTTTACCTCTATTATCCATTGAGACGTGATTGCAGATTGTATTCGTAAAAACTATTTTCCAAAGATTTCGTTTGTATTTTTGTACTCAAATTATTCCTTTGGAGGAATACGGTAATCTAGAAAATGCAAGTTTACAAAATTTCGTCTGAAAACGAAATAATGTATCAATCTTATATATAAAGCTGAATGTCTGTTTGTCTGTCTGTATGTCTGTCTGTCTGTCTGTGTGTCTGTCTGTCTGTCTGTACGTATGTTCCGAATAGAAAATTCCATTTCTGAACCGATCTGGACCAAACTTGGCACACATACACTTCGGGCCCCGGCGGGTGTCATAGGCCACTTTTCGTCATCGATCGATATCGATTTTATCGATTTTTTGCAAAATTTGAGCTACGGGGCTGGGGGTTGGCACAGGGGGTAATCGAGCATGCTGATTACGAATATAATAATGACAGGGCCGGGCGGAGCCGGGTAAGTCAACTAGTCCTTTCATAATGATGAAGCAGCGACAATTTTCGATTTTGTGTGGAACTGCTATTGTTTTTTTGGGCTTCGGTCGAGAGTTTTCGCGAGAATTTTCCTCCAAAAGCCAATTTTCATTATGCAATGCTGCAATTTCACCAAACTCTGCCGGCTAATGGGCGAGTTTTCTCAAGTATTCTTAGAGTTCTCAGTTTTCTTCTCAGTTTCGCACTCAACTTAGTGCATCCCAGCATTTCTTGAGACTTCCATTCGAGGGTCCAAGAAGTCACACACTCTTCCTCCCCCCCCCTCTCATTCTCACAAGTACGTGGCGCAAAATTTCGCGCTATTCATGACCGCATCTGTTCACTCACGCATCATGTTTCCTCTTTTTTGGCCAAAGATCCCCTCGTGGAGCAGGGGGAATGGAGGAGGGGGGGGGGGGAAAGGATGACTAGTTGTCCGTATAGTGACATCAAAGACGCCAACTACTATTACTCAACGTTTTCATCCTTGTTATAAGTGTCGCGCGCTAAATTACTCTCGGGTCGAGATTTTATGGTCCCATGGGAGAGTAAAAGGGGTGACGAATGCAGACCATTCCGTAACCATTTGGAGGGCTACAAAACAACTGTCAGGTATTTTATGAACCTCTCGATCAAAAACTCTTAGTACTATAAGGCTCTTAAATCCTCTAAATTTTATTTCCTTTTTCTTCATCTTTTTAAGGTGATCTCTCGGAACTGTCGCTTAGTTACTACCTAATTTTTATGATGAATTTGACTACGTGATTCATTTATTTTAGCAAGCAGAATATAAGGCGTTTCCAATTCACTCATTTTTGGTAGCATTTTAAAAATCATTTATGCTTACCCCTTACCCCTTCGATTTCACACGATGCACACGAAAAGAAGAATTTTCGAGAAATTTTAATTTTTTCTTGATATGTTATCAACTCTGTTTTTGAGACTTAAGGCATCAGATGCCTATATAAAAGGCATTCTACCAAAAATTGTAGACTAGTAAAGAGCACAGAGGATGAAAATAGTGCGAAGAAATAAAAGAAAAATTTGAGTCTGTTTACAAAACTGTGTGAATTTGCTCCCCCGCCAATGGATATAGACTGTAACCTCCTTAGCAAGAGATTTCTTGAGATTTCTTGGAACTTTCTAAATTCTGAAAAATCCGAGAAAATCTGATTTTTGAAGAAAAAAGTTTTATGCTTGCTGTAAATTTTGGATTTCAAAATCTATGTCATTCTTTTACACACTTTACACGGTGGTAAAGTAATAAGCATATGATTTATGGCATAATTTTCCTCGATTCATTTCTAGATTGTTTGATCGTAAAATCTGATAATCTTGGAAGAATATATCATGTCAATTGTGTGGAATAGAAAACTCTAATGTAATTTTCTTGATTGTCCCCGTTAGGTGTTCATATACACTTAAGAAGCACATTGTAGTGCACAATTTGTTCGATCTATTATAGTTTTGTTTGTCCAATTTGTTATACTTAGCTCATTCTTTAGTCACTCTTATTCTACCTAATTATCTGTTCGATGTGAATCAGAGCACAAGAAGTGCAAAACTCTTTTGAAGATGGTAATCATTTACTAAGTGTCGAAATAAGTATCTTTCCTTTAAATTCTTTCTAACTTATTCCGTTTCTACCTCCCATTCAACGTCTTGCTGTCCTTTTTTTTCTTCATTATTGGGTTGGCGACTAATTTCTGTTACACTTTATTTTTGCAACGTTTTGAAAAATCCCTAAAGCGATCTAAAGACTTCAAATTTACACCATATACGGGGCACTACAGGGCGTACACAACAGTATGACTGATGCTGCAAATGCACAAATAGCTAGCAAGTCTACGATAACTTTGTTAGCACCCTGAAAATTGTCAATTTCTTCTTTGATTTTTTTAATCATGTTTTTTCCCTCCTATAATTTTTTTTCAAAACATAATTTCGCACTGTCTCTTTCCTGGCAGCAATTGGTACCGCTAGCATGTCAAAAAAGAGGCTTCAATGAATTAAAAAAATTAGGAGATCGTCAAAAATAATTGACATCGACCCAATCAACTTCAAAATGCAGCAGAAATAAAAAATATGAACCAGAAGTTTTTTAGATTTGCTTAGTGAAGACATTAGATTGTTATGCGGATTTGGAAGAAGACTCGGGTCATTATGGCCACTTTGGAGTTTCTTTTGCAATGATTAATTTAACACAATTGTCCTCCTATGCTCTGAATAATTTGAGATTTATTTTGCAAATTTCATTAAATTGGAACATAAGTCTTGCACCAAAATTTTTTAAAAATTCGTGTTCTCCTCACGTCCATGAATCTGCTCAAAATAATATGATTGGAAGGAAAGAACCTTACTCTTTCTAAATCCATCTTTTGATCCTCAAAAATACTGAAACGCCCAAAGCTTTCCAAGCTTACTTTTTATTTGAGTTCAATTTTCTACGCTTTCTAATCAAAATAAGTTTGCGCTGATAAGACGTCTCTACAAGAAGTTGATTTTTGAAATTTCATTTTCAAGTATTGCTATTGTTTGAAAGACAATCTCTAGTCAAACGACAAGATTTTGTATAAATCTTATGCAACCTCATATACTCTCGTTTTAATCAAACAAAAAACTATACAGGAACGCTACTCTGAGCTTTTGAACGAATTTTTTGAATTTTTGGTGCAAAATTTAAGTTCAAACCTCATATACTCTCGCCTTCACAAACAAAAATCTGCCTTATCACTACTACTATGTACCACTGTATTTCACCAGAACATTGTAATAAATAGTCCATTATTTATGTGCGAAGCCGCTCACTTTCGAAGCTCAAATGTTAGCTTATGTCCTGAGAGAAAAGCTTTTGTTTTCTTGCAGAAAACTTTTCTTTCCACACGACCGAAAGCTTTTACCGTTGATGAAGATCTATTGTTGCGAATGGAAAATCCAGCACATCACGAGTGCTGCTTTTCTTAAGAGTCATGTAGGCATCCTTTACGATTTTCACCTCCATTCGGTGGAAACTTCGGGAAATAATCTTCATTGCTCATGTACAACTGAAGGATTTTTCTGCTTAATTTTGCTCCCTTTTTCTGGAAATCTTTGACTCGAAGAAAGTCTCAAAATAGATCTTCTCACGAACTGCTACACCTTGAAATAATTTGAATTTTACAATTGAATTTGAATTATAATAAATCAATTATATGACTGATACGATTAAACGAAAGAATTTCTGTTTTTGCATTTTCGTGTGCAAAAAATTTTTTAGAATTTTCCTCCTCTTGACTACTGCTAGCTTTGTCTAAAAACTTCAGCTTACTATGCACCTCATGTGAAATTCTGATAAGTTTTCTTTACTTGTAAACCCTCTTTGGAATTTTTAAAGAATTCTCCTCCGAAGTACTGCACCTTAACTATAAGATTTCTGAAAAAATTTTTACTTTTGCCCCTTCATTTGTATGAATTTTGAGAAATTTTTCGTGCGAGCGCACCTTCACTCGTATTCGAAAAATTTTGTTCATCCCTCTCCCCTTCCCAGCTTCTTCCTCCTTTTTCTCCCTTATAATTGCACTAATGCTCATGTGACATTTTTTCTCTGTTCTTCATTCACTTCATGGATTTCACTAACTGCGTCATCTCATAAACACAGTTCGCTGACCTTGTCTCCTTAAACTTCCTAGAAGCTCAACCTTGTACGCCAATTTGGCGCAAGTTTATGGGCTACTTTATTGACAGCCGTAAAAATCACATCATTTTGTCATAGGTGCTGCAGTCCGAAAGGAATCCAACATTTAATGAAATCACTTTCTATTTTATCTAAATACGAAGTCATCATTTATTTTATTGGATTTCTGGAGAAATTCTGCTTTTGTTTTTTGCATTATTCAAATAATCCACAGAATGCAATCTCCTGAACCTCAGAATTCTTTTGAATTTTGTACTATTCCTATCGATTTTATTTGATTTTCCTCTATTTTTTACTTTTCTTAAACAAAATTTTGGCCATGAACTCCCGTAGGTAGCAACAATGTATGGTTTCTTTATAAAAGCGCTCACCCCATTTTTGAAGAACAAGAAAAAATATTGTAAAGGCACAACTTCAAGGTTTTACCACATGAAACTACCGTTTCACTAATTCCCTATAAACAACGGAGCAGTTCTGCTTGGATCTTCCTGATGGGCTCCTCGGCTTACACCGATACATACCTATATGTACCTAGGTGCGTTATGATACCTAAACAACCTTAGGTTAACATGTTCGGAGAAGAGGGGGGATGGGGGGGGGGGGAGGGGGGAATGCTCCACGTACATTTATCTTCAGATATCTAGGTACTATCTCAGCTATTCACATAATCCACGCACATCTATTTTCAAATAACTAAGTATTATCTCAATTTTACAAGTATTATAAAAGAATCTTTGTACAAACTTGCAATTATTTAGACAACTTCGAGATTTTTTGCGATCTATTATTGAGAGCGAGTAAACTCGGACCGCAATCGCACATTGCAGTTTGATTCTGAATGATCACAGGTGTAAGACTGTAGAATAGCATCCATCTTTACGACTAGAGTTAAGTATGCCAAAGCCGTGCCAGCGCCGTGTTAGCCCTGGCGTCAAGATATAGATCGATAAGAACGAAGATCTTTTCCACATAAGTTTTGACATGCCGCAAGCACGGCGGTGATGTAGCACTGGAACGACGATGGCGCGGCGGTGGCACGCGGGTGACTCTGGGCCATGGTGTACAATAAGTCACATTCACAGAGCTCGCCAAAAAACTTGCGGGAGTGATGTAGATTAAAAATGTTAAAAAACCGTCTTTATCAAGAAATAAGCAATCTCATCTACGATTTAGCGAACAAAGTTGCGCGTGTGCCAACGCCGTACCAATGATGTTCCAACGCCGTGCCGGAAGCCGCTGTAGCTCGTATCGATTGATCTTGGCACCCCGATCTTGCAGCTACAGCATAGACGTAACACGGCATTGGAACGGCGCTGAGAATAGAGATTTTGCACGATTCTTGTTCTTAGACCACCAGCTTTAAAGGACAGATCTTATTCTTCTAACAAAACGCAAAATGTACTTTCTGCCTGACTTGCTTTATGCACCCTAATGCTTTATGTGAAAGAACAATCGACATTTGCGAAATTCTCGTAAATACTACCTTTTTTCCTGCATAGTACTCACCTCTGTCTCTCTTCTCAGCTGTGCTTTACACAACTCATTAGTGTGAACACGAGGAAATCCGTGCACATTGTTATCCTTACGACGTGAATTGTGTATTGCAGTATTCTTCATAATAGACATGTGACAGCCATTTCCTTGAAATTTTCTGCATGAAATTCTAAAGATTTGTAAGTTAAGATATTTTGCTTTTTTCGCTTTTTTTGTTAAAACCTATAAGCTTGTACATTTCAGATTTTATACACAGAAAATTGAAAAAGAAAAGTCAGAAGAGTGAATAATAGTTTATGCTGTGACCCCAACTCTCTTTTATCAAAACAAATTTGTATGGTTCTTATCTCATTTTAGTTCTATCTTTTCTTAACAGGGCTTGGCACGAGGTGGCTTTCAGAAAATGCTAGAAACGGAGTCCCCCTTGACCCCAAACTCTAAACCTAAAAACGGGTCATTGACTAAAAAAACGTAATTTTTCGGCCACAAAACGATCATTCCTTTGCTTCTTGTCCTAGAAAAGATATTCAGCTGCTTATAAGTCATCTGTAACGAGCCTTGCTATCATTTACCATTTATAGCAAGAAATAAACATTTAGGCAGCGCATCTTTGAAAAAAAAATAATAAAAATTCCGCCAGATCCAAGGAAATTAGTAAGGAACGAAATCTATATATCTTAGGCGCAGAAATAGGCTAAGCACATACAATTTTTTAAAATTCATTTTCTACTTATGATACCAGCTGAAAATCTTGGGTAGGTGACAGCTACGGTCGTGTACATAATAGATAGGACTTCCTGTTCTCTGAGTTTTTTCGTGCATTATTGGCTTATCATTTGAGCGTTAATTAATAGGCAAATAAAGGGTATTTCAAAATATGTAAAACTTACATCCAATCACTAGGAGCTTTCGTAACAGCAATTACCATGATTGAGGCATCATTTTCAATCGAATTACTTGATTGCGTCAGTCCTCACAGATTTTTTTGAGGTTTGCTAGATCTGCAAAATTGCGGCGCTGAAACATATATTGTAACTTTAATCCAGTGACTAGAGCTTGTAGCAAACGTTCCTGAGAAATCAGAAAATGCTTTTTTTCTTTTCTTTTTTTATTTTCGTGCAATCACTTTTTTGTTGAATATTGTCACTTGCACCTACGAGTAGTGTCTTACAATCTGTAAAGTTTTACTGTTTTTCCCATATAAATAATTCTAGTCTGTTTGTGTCAAATGCATGAAGGAAAACAAGATTTTAGGGTGATGTATTCAACGCCTACTGGACGAAAAGATTCTTTCAAAGTGGAAGCCACTATGTATTGATATTTTGAAGTTTAGGAAAATGTAAAAATAATTTGCCAAAATTCAAGACGTTGCACACATATGCTCTCAAACATTCCAGAAAAAAAATGATATGTCCAATTTATTCCAATTTCAGTCGGCATCGAAGGGTAAGAATTGTATGAAAATTGTCAATTATTTACGGATGGATTTTTCTCGGCTCTATTCTTTCAGCTGTACATTTACGTTTGATCGATAGTGATCATCACTATTTATTTACGAGATTCTCGCTCTCTTGCTTCACTTGCATTTTTTTCATTTTTTAATCTTTTTTCCATTTGTTCTCAACTTATGGCTGGGTAAGTCACTGTCTCAAACAATGATCCTCGTCCGTTTCTTCTTTCTCGTTCTGGAATTTTCGTCATACTTCGTGTTTCTCCGGTCTATGACTACTTATTTCATTAGTTCAAAATATCGTACTTTTCTCTGAGATTACCTAATTTACCGGATATAGCCGACAGGTGAATAAGCTCTTTATTATATAGTAAATGCACTTTTACTCTCTGAATGTTTCCTTGATTACAGACTTCGTCGCAAGATTGTTATCCGTCAAAAGTACTTTATAATCATGTTCTTTTGCTTTTAGTGCGGCTTGTATTGTTCTTGATTGTTAGCATAAAGGGGGTTGGAACTCACACTTTTATGAGCATTTCTACTACTTCTACTTTCTTAAAGCTTTAGCTTAATTTATGAATTTCGCTACTATAAACTTAAATTCAGGAAAGTAAGGCAACTTTTTATACATAGTTTATATACTTAATTATTTCGCAGGAGTACCTTTTAATTCCTTTAAAGTTAAGAAACTTTTTGCACGGAAGTAGAATAATTTGAACATTTTTTCGAAAAATTTACATAACTAATTCATGAAAACGAAGTTTCTTGATATCTAATTATTAGGTTAATATAAAAATGATGCATGTTCCTTATCGGCAAGCGTCAAATAAGGTATGGTAACCTATAAAATATATCGTTCGTTAGAGCAAAGCAAACCCTTCAGAGAAGTGTAAATGCAGTCTTAGGAGATTTTATACACGGTAAGTTAGGGAGAAGAATCCAAAAAATTTTCAAATACCAAAAAACCGGATCTCTGTTCGAAAAACCTAAAAACCCCCAACTTGCTAACAAAATCTACTTGTCGCCTCAGCTATGCAAATGTACACGTCCTGTTTTCCGAAATTAGGTGTTGAGAAAATAAATCAGGGTTCTTTAACAAAAATGCTGGACTGTTTCGACATAGACAATTTCAAACGTTTCAAAATACAACAATAAATTTCATCCTTCTTCGAGCATCAGTTGTCGAGATAAACACAAATCATAAACCCAATAAAGGCGACGTTTTCGAAGTTCTAGAATATTTGTACTTTCCAGTTTAAAACAGGGCTCGGCACGAGCTGGCTAGTTAAAATGCAAAAAACGAAGTCCCCTTTAACCCTAAAACATAATCCCAAAATCTCCAAAAAACAAAACGTCGGCTAAAAAACGTCGCAAATTTGTCTTTTCGGCCACAAAAACGAAACCCTCTTTGCTTTTTGTCCCAAAAAACGATATCAAGCTTGCTAATAAGCCACCTGTGCCGAGCCCTGGTTTGAAAATGAAGTCCTCCTTGACTTTTGCGAATTTTTACGAAGTACCCTTTGACCTTGAACCCTAAACGCAAAAAAACCTCAAAAACGAAACGTCGACAAAAAAATTCACAATTTTTTGTATAGCCCAAAAATGATATCCCCCTTAGCCAATGCCCAAATGCTCTTTGGTATAACTTGCTTGGCGCTATTGATGAATTTCATACCCTTTTCTATCTTCTCTGCCCAGGGAACATGCATAATTGTGCATCAAATCCTATTATACCAATAAAAGTTCCAAATTATGTGTGAATAAGTGAATAGATCAATGTTAAGTGGATATTTTCGTAAACAAATATCTTGTCAAGTCCCAACTCACATTCCCAAAAAGGGAAAGAGATTTTTTGCACAAAGAGTAATCGAAGGACTGTTTTCTTCAACAAACTGATCATTGCTAGTTAATTTTTGTCTTTTCGTCATAATAAGCCTCAAAAAACATTATTTAGTGTTAATAAAAACTTCTCTTTCTAAATCTGTCGGTTCGCCCTCACTCCACTAGTCACTAGATGGGTAGATTCGAATATGAATCTGAGCACGCCGGTTGCGATAGAGCGCGACTTCTTCAGCATGCAATTCAACCTACACATGCTTTCTTTTTGTTTTTTCGTAGTTTTGCTATTTTCCGCGTGTTAGCATTATTCGTTGACGATTTCATTGTATTAAGACGATTTTTCATGATCTATGAGTCTATCTTCAAATGAGCGATTGGGATTGGGCATTTTTGCTAGTAACTTTTTTTTCGATGGGTATTATATGCTAAAGTGTTGCTTTGGTGCTTTTTACGTCACAAAATTCCCATCAGCTTCATTTATTTGGGGTCACCTGAAATTAGAGTTGAGGAAACGAGGGGCCAGTGTTAAGAAACATCTTTCAGATACAAAGAGCCACAGTTCTAATCCCATACATTGTTAATAGACAAAAAATAGATGAATATGGCGACAACCAATATAGGGCTTGGCTAAATAACGTGAATTACTGTAACTTCTTGCTTTCTTGCTCATTTAGACTCCTATCTTACAGTTATAGGCCATGAGCATGAAAAAATGTGCATCGCATTACGTATTTCTTCAAGTCACGGGTTTTCCTCGAAAATCAATTGATTTTACTAGTTTATCAAAGTTAAGTGATAATCCTTATTCATCTTATCTTTGATGTTTGATTTAAGGATTATTTTTTGAGTCCAAAAATAAATAATACTATGACGCCACTTCCTACGAATTATCTCTATCGTAATCGACTTCCTTATACATAAGGATACTGTATATGTACTGTAAGTCTGTAGACAGTTTAGTTGCCTCAGATTATCAAGCAAAACAAAGTGAGACATGCTCAAAAAAGGAGAATTGCCACCATTGTCGCTAGTTGTCAGTCGGATGTTTACGCGGATTCGTCCAGACCTCCGTCTTCTTTCAGACTTGTCACTCAACATGCCTTTTTCTATTATTCAAAAGCTTTTTTTGACTATTTCAATACACCTAAAGAATGGGCCGATTGCGAATTCGCGAGTAAATCCTCCGCAATTTGACTTATTTACGATCTCTGCAGTTCCATCTATCCAAAATGATGTCACTAGAATCTCACACGGGGAATGAATTTTACATTCAAACGTGGGAGGAAAGGGATGTGAGGAAATGTAGAAACTATTTTGTGAAGGAGAAAACTAATGTGCAAATTCTGACTCATGAGAATGCAATCTTTTTTTATAAGCTGCTCGCTAAGTCTCCTTCTTCTATTTTATCTTCAAAATAACTTTTCATTGTTTTGGTGTATAGGTTTCTACAAATTTATCACTTATGTGAGATCAAAATACTCAGTTAGTTCGCGTCATAATTCATTCGTGCCTTTCTAGTTTTGCCATAGAATCGACTCGACAAATATAGGATATTCATTGAAATCCTTCTTCAAGATTCTTCTACTATATAGAGAAATTTTAAGCTTTCTCATTGATAGTGTGAATAATTTTTTCCTACGCTCAATGCGGGAATTTTCGGTCCCCGACTTTCACCACGGCACATTCAAAGCTCATAGAAACAATATAAAAATAAGAAACAAGAGTATTAGTACGAATGAGTGTGAACAGAAAACTAGTACACATCGATGCACAATCTGGAGTAAACAATGACAGCAATTCTCCACAAAAAGTCTGTTTTACCTAACTGCACAAAAAACTGTTTGAAAAGCCTGCCAATTTTTGAATTGGTTTCAACTCAGTTTTATGTGAGACACTACCTTTTCTTGGAAGGTTCATCAGCCTCTTTTCATCCTTAGAATTTATGTCTTTGCTTTGAACTCAGGAGTTAGAGGCTAATTCCAAAAGAAAGACAAAATTTGAGGAATCTTCTGAAGAGAACTGAGACCTATCAAAAAATCTTTCTTCATGCACTATCACTATCTTTTAACATGGCATCAAGCGATGGATCTCTGAATGAAGAGAAGTGATGGTGATAACTTCCAAAAGAATCTTGCGAGGCTAATGAATCTTCAAAAAATCTGGAAAATTATGTCAAGTCCCTCTTTCCTCCACTGTTATCCTCCCAAAATTAAAGCTATCATTTTCCACTTGAAATATCATCTACTGCTGCTTTTATCTGACTGCTTTTAGCAAACAAAAACATCATCTGTGTGTTGCTCTGTAGTGTCCATAAAATAAATAGCGAGATCGTGCTGCTGTCGTCCCAAGAACTGAGTCTTTTGTAGCACTCACAGTTAATTTTACAAAATCAATAAATTGTTCTCAAAAATCACTTAAATTGCATACTTGATAATCATGTGCACTTCTATTCATTAATTCTTGAGACGTAGGTGAGTCAAGTGACGTCATTTCAAATTATAATTTTGTGAAGCTCTTACTAGTTGTTAGAGTCTTTCAATGTTCTGCTTAATATTTGATGTGGGATAATAAGTTATCCCATCCTCGTAACATGCAGAACTTCTAGATTATTAGTTAAACTGTTGGTCATGTGGATAGTAAACACAATGCCATGGACTGAGCATTACTAGAGATTTACGACAAAAAACATAGATAACTCCCTTCTACATGAGATACAGTAGTTCAAATAATATGTATGAAAGCTTTCATACCTGCGGCTCATTTGTATGCCCATTACTGATAGATTTGGTGCAAGAGATTATGAAAATGCTAAAGTACTTTGTTCATATCACTTTTTACTCTTTGGCCAGATTATCCTATTTCAATGAGTCAGTAATAAGGAGAATTGTTGTAGACTTCATCTTCTTCTATTTTTTTAACTTTTTGACGCTTTACCTGATAAAATTCCATGGTGTTTTGATATCGTCTCCTGTAAATGGACACATTCTGTCTTTGATTTTTATCCCCTAATTCTATAGCACGCCTTAGAGCATATTGAATAAATAAATAATAATAAACAACTCTTCTCGTTGTCTTCTCTCTTTTGTGTACTTTATGCATATAGAAATCGGAATATCATGAAACTTATCTTACCCAATTGGAAAAACTATATTGAGTATTCAAAAAAGGTCACTACTCTCGGAGGCAACATTTTTCACTACTGTGGATAGTAAACTTAAGGTCTATTTTAGCTAACCAAATCAGTATTTTTCTGAACCACCTCGAAGGCATGGCGGATTATCCCTGTAAGTCTTCTCGTACTTAGAAAAATATGCTTAGTGAAAGTGTTTTCCTTGTGAGATGTCGATACCTTCAAGAAGATGAGGTTGCGAAAGTGTCTACCTAATCTGCGTACTTCTCCGCAAAATCTGAGTTGTTATTTCTGAAAAAAAATTGAAATGGAGGCTAAAAATAGTAAAGTCAAAAACGTTGGGCTGTTTTCGCACATATAGCACATACATAATCTTTAGTTGAAAAACATCTCACCGCTAGCACAAACTTTGTCGAGTCTATAAACCAATGGTCCCTTCTATCAAGGTAAATATGATTATAAAACATACGTACAAAAATCAGTCTCGTTTACAATTCCATGACTCTAATAGACCTTTTTAGGCTTAGAAACATCATTAGTTATGTATTATATGACTTTAAAAAAATCTAAAGCTCCCACATAAATCCAAAAGAGACCAAAGCTTCATTTTCACACTTTTCAGTCCCTTTGGTTAAATGCTATATAACCTAGAAATTTCTTGTGCCTAATCCGTTGTGTACTTCTCTCTGTTTAGCTATTCGTCATTTGATCTTATTCTTCAGCTTTTCTTATCATTTCTAATTTCTCCTTTTCTCTATTTTTACATTTCTTTATGACACACAAAAACAATCATTCCCATTCTATCATTTCATTCAGCTAAACTACCCATCTCTTCCCTCTTTCACCATTGTATTAAGAATTGTGAATGTCTTGGAGCCTTTGTAACGTTCGCTTTTCGCAACAATATTTTCCGCTTCTGCGACTTTTTCCTCACATTTTTCATTATTTTTCTCTTTTCCAGCATATACCGAGAACAATGCTTCGCCCGCGACCTAATCAGCTATGACAATTTCTTATACGCTTGACGTCTCCCAGACGAATCTTAAAAGTTTTATAAAGCTTTTATTTCGATGGAGAGGTAGTGTATGGAAGGTAAGGTAATCAAATATTGGTATCAGATTTCATTACCCACGTAGTACTGTAATCAGAATACGGTAAATTGTTGTTTTATAAAATTGCTTCTTACAGGCTGTATGTGGGCAACTGTTCATATGGACAGCCGCTTTTCTACTGATAAGCTGTGTCTATCGTTATGTGCTCAAACCGGATCAACAAAAGTGAGATTCGATTTTCAAAAAGGCTTGCAATTTCTTGAAAAATGAGCACACTCAAGATCATGATCGCATCAATTCTGGCCAAATCATACGTAAAATATCGTAACTAATGATGAACACGTTGATATTGCATGTAGACCAACACTTTATCCGCAATATGTCAAAAGATCAACATTTTACTGGGAAAAAATTTGAGATATCAATCTTGGAAAGACGGATTTTGGAAATTCATAGTCTTTCATGAGTTACTGAAATTTTGCAATTGACTGCTCTTACTTGTTGGGTCAGATTATTGATTTCTTTAGAAACTTCAGTGAGACCCAGGAAAAAAATTAGTCAGTAGCATGGAAATAATCTGAGAGAAATTTTCAAAGAGTTTTCTGAATAAATCTGTTGCCTCCACTTTCCTCTTCTTCTGAAAAGTTTCTTGAAGCGCAATTGGACAATGCATAAGACCCAAAACTTCTTAGTTTCTTCTTTTTAGGAAGTGAGGCAATTTTGGAATATTTTCAAGAACTTTTTAATAGTAACTTGTTTAACAATAACAATTTGTTTCACAGCTATAGAAAGAACGCTAATATTAAGTTGTCCCGAAAATTCTGTCTGTTTTTTCAAGCCATTGTAAAACCACGATCAATAAAGACCTGAGTGGGTTTTAACATGTATTCGATGCAGCTTTTCCTTTCCTTTCTTGTATGTACATTTTCATACCAAAATCTTGTATGCTTCTTTTGATAATTGCCAAAATTCTCCACCCGTCAATTTCATCTGTTCAAAGTTAGGCTAATTTTTAAAAATTTCGTTACAAAGTGTCGAAAAAGATCAAGCACAGATGAAATAAAGCAACTCTCGGACTACAAGCTGGTATTTTTAAATTCTCCTAATCTGCTGATTTTAGCTTCAAAAAATTATTTCTCCGGAGGTCTCGATTTTTGGCAAAGTCATGAAACACGCAACTGCAACAAATACAAGAAAGCACTTGGAGTTTCCGCGTATCGAAACATAATTTTTACTAAACATCATTTATGCAACATAAACTTTGATTCGCTTCGAAAAATCGCCTTTTTGGAATTTTTGGTACTTTCATGTGTTAAATTTGGTTGAAAAGCCGCGCTTTTTGTTAAATAAATAATTATAACGGACTTGGTAAACGCGGTTCATGTAATCTAAAATGAACACTGTAGCCAAAGGTTTGCTCCAAATAACAATTATCAGCGCTCTTCGAAAACATCAAAATAAAAAAATTCTAAAATTCAGGAAAATTTGGCGTTACTGCTGAGATGCTCAAAAAACCATAGCGATAACATTGCAAAGACAGAGCAGATCAGAGAGCAAGTATAACTGTAAGAAAGTGGATGAAAATTTGAATTAAATAATGCCTAGGCCGTTCATGATTGGTGCTATGTGAGTTTTAGCGAGCGATGAAAAAAGCCGACAAAACTTTCGGGACAACCTAATATTTTTTTGTGCTAATAATTATTATCATTTACATTACATTAAGTTTTCAAAACATCTTTCAAAATTTAGCTAACAAAAATTTCCTTGTTCCTAAAATTTTTGGCTCCCCAAGTTTTCCTTTTTGCTTCAAATCAACATACTAAATTTTAATTTTTTGGTGCTGCACATAAAAGTACGATAACAGAGGATTAAAAGTATGAGACTTCTTAATTTACATCCTTTCTTATTTTTATGATAGTTCTAAATCCTCAAAATTTGCTTTTTTTAGCTGGTTTGAACACCTCGTAAAATATCTGGATTCGAAGCTAGACTCGAACATCCCGCTGACGTTTATGCTTGGTTTCTTCGTCTCTTTCGTTGTTGGGCGATGGGGGTCGATACTGAACGGAATTGGATGGATCGATGAGTATGTCCTGATTATATTATATTTGATAGTTGTTCTCACTTGGATAACATTTTGTGAAAATGAATCCCAGCATGCAAAGTCTGCATTTGCGACCACATAACTCAATGGGGAAGCGTGACAGGAAATTACGTGAGCGCCTGAGTTGCTTTTTGATTTGTTTTGGCTGTTTTCTCTGCATTTTTTCTAAGACCGGCACAGATCGTCTGGAAGCAAGCTAAACTTCGTTTTTAAGGCGAAAAAGCAAAGAGGGTATCGTTTTTGTGGTTCAAAAAAAAACACAAAAACTAGTTTTTCAGTCGACGTTTCCGATTTTTGGGTTGCGCTCCATAAAATCTTCGACAGTCGGGGAGGAGGGGGGGGGGGGGACTTCGTTTTCAGGAAGCCTAAAAAGAACTCGTGCCGGGCCTTGATTTTCCTCATTAGGGGCCCGAAGAATACTTTCAGCTTTTCAAAAATGCAACTATGTAAGAAGAAAGCGTCGGCTAAAAATCAAAAACAAATCAAAAAGCTGTTACGGATTGGACCTCTGGGCTTTCTTCAAAAAAGATTTATGCCAGAATTCCTTGCTTTATTGGACGCGCACAATCAATTTTGCAACTTTACAGAAATAATTCAGCAGAGTAACACTGAATTTTGTTTCATTTTGCCTTCCATAATAATTTTCAGTGGACGAGTTTTGCGAATTAGTGGTGAAGATCTACAAATTTTTTGACGTGAACATATGCGCAGCAGATGCAGAATGAAATATCATGAACTTTGAAAATAATTTTTTACAATTGCGTGCTTCAAATTATAATTTTTTTGTTCAGCGCATCTATTCTATTCGCTTCGTATATCCGTGGTGGTGGCGAATCGACGAGAATATTACGGAGAAACCTGGTTAGGTAAGCAAATTTCCGTTTTCTTTTTCAATTTGCATTAGCGAAAATGTTGTTATGAGCATATTTGTTTGTACATAATTATTGAAATTCGAGCGACATCCATTTTTCTTGCGTTTTGTTTATATTTTTTTTCATCCAATGCATAGCTATTCTTTCGATGCTTGAAATTAGATTTATTCCAAAGATCGTTGTAGTCTTGTGCAAAGCTGCTGTCAATAAAACTTCAAAGAGCTAGAAATAAAGCTAAGGAATTTTTTTTCAAAAGCCTATTCTCGACGCTGTTACTTAAAGAGTATGTTATTAGTTTTTTCGTGAGAATATGTTATTCTCATATCGAATCAAACCTAAATTATTGTATTTATTTTAACATAGAAATTCTTTTAAGGTACATGGTGCTTTGTCAAGCGTTAGTGCTTCGAGATATTTCTATGCAAGTACGAAAGCGATTTCCTACCATGGACACCTTGGCGGCATCAGGTGGGATAATCATGTTTTAAGTACCTTTTTTGCACTAAATATTGTGCTATCGATTCTCGCTGATACTATGCTATATAAACCACCCCTTCCTCCTTCCTGCTTTCCCGCTTAAGTGCAAAAAAGAGAATATAAAATTGAAAGGATTTTGACATTATGAAGTAATAAAGTGGGCGGTGTACCCAACGCTGATGTCACACACATGCATCAGTTTCGGTGGCCCCTCAAATAAAGCATATTGTTAACCACTAATGGCAGACGCACAAGGAAGGGAGTGACTTATAGTCGGAAAATTCTAGGAGGTAGTTTACATAATCGAAAATTATGCAAGTGACTTATTCTCATTTGTAAATAGTTCGAAAAATTTTCGGGTGTTTTGTGAAAGAAACTTTGGGAGTGTCAATAATTCTAAGGACTTCACAAGTTTTCGTGATTGGGTGCATACAAATACTTGTAAAAACTTTTCATAAAGTTTTGTGGGGCGATAAGTGTCGGTCCGCTCGAAACAATTTTTATTGTTGCTTCTCTCCCCCCCCCCCCCCACAATTCTAAACCACTAATTTGTCCACATTTGTGAATGTTTAAAGTTATTGCGCCATTTTTATTTTAAATCAACGTTTCAAAACAATCATTCTTGGATTCTGGCTGAGGCGACCACTCGCTCATTTGTATTTCCAAGACTTAAGTGTAAGAAATATCCAAGAGGCTCCAAATATTCAGAAAACATTTTTAATGCCTTTATTCAAAAAAATCTAAGTTACCCTTTTTCCCTTATTGGGAAATTTTCTGTGACTCGTACCTATCAAAGGATACTGTCATAAAGAAACCAAATTATTTTGATGAGAAGGGAGGGTGGTTGGGCGATCTGAAGTCTTTTGAATAATACACACCTTCTAAAAAGTTTATATGGAGTTGAGTTAGATTTTCAATAGCTCAAAAAAACTGCTCAACCTACGCACAAGTAAAAACCACTGCACATTTCTGAAGCTCATCAGATTCTTCGACCCATCCCCCACCCCTTTCCTTCGTCCTTTACTGAGGACAGGAGGATGCGAGGATGTACTGAAAATCTTATACGCACTGAGAAACTGCATCTAAAATTCTTCTTAAGATTATTAAATGCCGTTATTATTATCACCGCTATATGAAATAATCTCACTTTTTAGGTTTGATGACCGAGGAAGAAATGGAAATTCTTGATGAGATCAAGGATCCATATAGCAGGTATACAATCTTCTTCATAATCACATGTGTCGTAAATGTATTTTAGTGAGAGAGTATTGAATTATCAAATCGACAATTTGAATGCAATCAAGAAAAGCATACCGTACAAAGCTTATTTTCACAATTTTGTGCTAAATTTGGTTACGCGGTTCATTTTTGGTTGCATAATTTCAGTATGATATCTGACGCATTCCTTGCGATCAGTATCAAAAATGCTTCAGCGGAATTTCTTATTTGGTTTATTATTTTGACTGGATCGCATTATATGGAGATGGCAAGTATAGTTTTTCTTCCAGATACTGGGCACCAATTCAGTGGTGTGTGAATTTGGTATACGAATGTAAAGCTGATGGAAAAATAGAGGACTATTACCTCATGAATAAAATTATTGATGTGAGTCATTTTTGTTTCTAAAAAAACTTGAGTTCTTCGAGCGAGTAGGACAAGCTCCACTCTTTCACGAGCTTTGTAGTTTGTGCAATTGCACAGAATGAATCCAAATGATAAAATACTTGATTTCTCTTAGGAAATCAGCAAATTTCGTCATGGCCTTGCTGCACTTCTCAAATATGACTGGGTACCAGTGCCGCTTGTATATCCACAAGTAGGTTTTTATTTTAAAATCAATTCTCAGCAAATTTAATCAGTTTTGGTCCTAATTTTTTAGTCAGAATCAAACTTGAGAAACTTCAATGAATTTTCCAGGTCATTTTTCTTGCTGTTCGATTTTATTTCGTAATATGCTTATTTGGTCGGCAATTTATTGTTACGGGAACTAATCCAAGCGGGGTAAATATTCATTTCCCTAACACCCTAAACTACAGAAATGGTTTCAGATTGATCTATGGCTTCCAATTACTACGATGATCCAGTTTATAGTTTATATGGGTTGGATGAAGGTAAGCACGCATTTATTACGCTACAATGGATTTATTTGCATTTTAAAAAAACACCTATATAAAAAAATTTTGCGTGTATATAGGAATTCATGTTAATCCATACATCTTCCTGCCACTCCCATCCTTTGATTCAATTGGCTTGGCGGCTGGAAGGCGGGCCGACCTAATTAAGGCCACCGCCCGCGATGCAATCTGCGTCTTTGTCACGCGCATGCTTTCTGATCATTATCTAGCCTTAACTAGGTCCGAAGCTCCGCCTTCTAGCCGCCAAGCCCGTTGAATCAATGGGTGCCTTCGACGGATGAAGTTGTTTGAACACCGGGAAGACTCCAGGTGCCACTGGCAGGCTACACTTGCGCGGAAAACTGGTACTCACTACAATGTGAAGAGATGCACAATTAGTGACAGATGCCCGCACGAGCGGAGCCTACCAACGACATGTTATTCTCTGCCTAAACACTGCAATAAGCAATGATAAAAACAATTGCCTGCTCGCATCATACCAATCTCACACGTTCTCAGACTGATTCCAGTACCATTACAATATCACTACAGTACCACATCGTCTGACTCCCAATGAATCTTACAGATTTACATAATTTCATAGATTAAACTAAAAATTCTGAAGTGATCGCACTTCACTGATTATTCTATAAAATATTGAATTTTTCTTCACGTGTATTTTACCTTTTTTATTTCTCAATCATTTCCAGGTCGCCGAAGCTCTTCTGAATCCATTAGGTGAAGACGATGATGACCTCGAATGCAACTATGTTATTGATAAGAACTTGATTGTAAGTTTATCTAATGAGATCATGACTCCACGAAGTTTGCGGTTCTTACAATTGCCAGCCTTACAAAGTGTGAAAGGTTGAGTCAGTTCGTAAACCTAATCTGTGCGATTGCACCCAATACGCTCATTTCGGGTCAGTTCAGACCACATTCACAAGTTTGCGCCATTTTTTCGTTAGATGTTACCAAATTTCCCTCTACACAGTGGCGTACCCAGGATTTCGGCTCGGGGGGGGGGGGCGCGACAAAAAAATTTTTCCAAAGAAGGTGCGTGGCGTCAGCCACGCACTCCGAAAAAATTTTGGGAGTGCTTCCCAAAATTTTTCGGGTCCCCGACCTCTAAAATCTGGAAAAAGGGGGCGTGGCGTCAGCCACGCTCCCGAAAAAAATTTTTTTACAAGGCTAATTTGAATTTTAAAAATTTTTAAAAATTATTTTAATTATTTACAAAAACAAACAAGTCACTTACACATTTTTATAACCCATATAAGTAACTTTCAAAAATTTCGCGACCCATTCTCGGGGGGGGGGCGCGCGCCCCCCCCCCCCCGCCCCCCTCCTCGGTACGCCACTGCCTCTACATAAAAAAGATGACCTAGTTATCAAGGTTATTCCTATGTGCAGTGATCCCTTCCTCCTCTTCCTGCCCCGCCCCCTCTCCCTTCCTCCCTTTAGTGAGAAAAGTGTGACGAGATTGCTATATTACATTTTCCCAAAAATCAGTAATCTGCTACAGAAGAGAGCCTGATGCCCTCTTCACTGAACTACGCTAGTTATTTACAGTAGATCAAATTCCTAAATAATCCTGAATTTGCACGAGAAGATACAGGAATATTACATACTCTTTACCGTAGTTGTAAACATTATCGTATCCCCGCGGCAGACAATTTATCGAAAAAAATGTATGTGACAATTGTAATTCGCATATCGAATAATCTTCCCATGTGCTTCACTAAACTCTGAAATTTTGATAAATAGTTATCGTAACCTTACCAAAGTACGCTTCCATGAAAAATCTGCGTATTTTCGTGATTGCATTCCAAATAACATTTTTTGCAGCGAAGGAACAGCTAAAAAAAAGCAGCTATACGTAAGGCATGCCTACAGGTTGCCGGTGAAACCACGAATCTGTGCACAATGAGCCATTGTGTGCAGTCGCACTATTGGGTCACGAATACGCCTCGACTGCTTTTTCCAAGTTCTAAACTTGTTGTCTTCCCTTCATTCCTTAGCATGCGAGTGATATTTGCTAAGCATGAAGTTGAAAAATAATCTCAGTGTGGAATTCAGCTTTTTGACCCTCATTAGTACAACCTTTTCCCAGAGTGCAGTGATTTTTCTTTGTAATATTTAGACAGGACTGGCTATTGTGGATACAATGTGGAAACCAACAAAGGTGACAGAAATCGTCCTATACGTTTCTCGATTCTTTCTTGTGCGAGTGTAGATCAATAATTCGACTGGGAATCGATGTTGATCAATGCTCGTCTCACTCTCTTAGATTCCTCTCCCGCTCAATTTCCTCTATCGCCCTGCTTCTCGTCTGACATAACGTCCGCACCACGATTTTTGCTACCCTGCCCTGCGTCTATGACCTGCGGCGGGCGCGTATAGGTAACATTTTGGCAACATGCCAAGTGAACAGCGTATTGGCAACAACGAGAAGCTTTTAGCCTGAAGACATCATGTTGTTGCATGTTGTTACATATTGTCAATGTTGTTACATGTCGCTAACATGTTAGCCATGCGCGGTCTAGGTCAGAGACGCAGAGCAGAGATAGCACGAATCTTGGGACGAACCATATAACAGTTGCTTTCTGCACCCGAGTCTATTCACTAACGCTTAGGTTTTTTTCTTTGCGAGACCTGAGATTGGGGTTTTCTATAAGACTCATTTCCCACATAATGCTTCTACTAGCACTTTAACGCAAAGGTGGCGGGTTAGAAAAATCATGAAGCGCTTCTAAATTGCTTCCTTTTATTCAGACTGGCTACTCCATGGTTGAGGAGAATCTAGCAAGGATACCACAACAAAAGAAAGACGATTTCTGGGGTATCGATAAGATTGCCCCGTTGTACAGTATCGAATCGGCCGAACGAACAGTACATCCACTGGTTGGAAGTGCTAGTAAAATCAAGTGAGTGAAAACAAGTCACAGCCACTTAGCTCATTTTTTAAAAATGGATAAATAATTGAAATGTTGATTAAAGAATTCAAGTGTTTTTTCTGAGGAGCTCTGAAATACACTCAAAACAAAACGGAGTTGAAGCTGCGTTCAGAGTTACCTGTGCCAGCGCCGTGCCAGCGCGTCTATCGATCGATGCGCGCCACGTGAGTGCCATGGCGCTGGCACACGTGCAACTCTGAACACAGCCTAGGCTTCAGCTCACCATGTTCTTACTTTCTGCGTCGTACAAACTTTTCTTTCTTCAATAAAACTACCTAGGGAATTTATGTAGATAGATTCTCCTCTACTCGTCAACTTGATCTCGAAAATTACTGTCATGGGCTAAACTATTTTACTCATCTCTTAATCATCGCCATGTAAAAAAAACACCCACTATTTCACCACAGCCCTTTTTTACAAATGCTTCTTCAACTCTGATGCACATAAAAAGAATAGATATGGTCCACGTAATTTGCAACACTGACCGACCTACGTGCATAGCCGCACTTCTTTCTAGTATTCGTGAAGCAGGAAATAATGAATTTTTGGACGAAATATAGCGGAACTGAATGATACGTTGTTACATAGATTTTACAGCAAAATCTCATGAAAAAGTTGTTTTTCTTTGCATTCAAAAGAATATGAACAAACTGATATGTTTTGGGCAGAGAAAATTTTGTGCTTTCTAACAGTGCTCAAACCATCTCGTATTAGCATATCACAACGATGCAAGCTGTCAAAAGTAATACTCACTCTGGATTTTTTTTCAAGATTCGCATGGAGTGCTTGAAGATTCAAAGCAGAAAATCTAGTTTTGATTTTGGTTTCAAATCCTAATTTTTATACTTGAGAGATTTCATGCTGATCGGTTGTTCCTCAATTACTTAATAATAGTTCCAAATTTTGCTTGACATTTTGGCTTTTTTTATAACACCTCTAATATATAGATTTGCTACTTTGAAGTTTTTCGATAGGTGTTTTTCTAAACACTTCAGTACACTGATAATTTTCAAGTTTTCAATTTGATCATAAGTTTGTGAGATTCACATCATCATGATCTTTTGCTCAGAAATTATGGACCAATCCTAGTTTTAGACAAAAACATACAAAAGTCGTTAAAGCTAGCTCATGCTTCACAAATAATGGAGACGAAAAGTCCTCCAAAATAAGGACTCTAGTTTACAAAAAAATTTTCATGTGGACTAGTCTGAAAAGGTGGAATTTCTTTTTTGATAAAAGGTAACTGAATCAGGAAAAAATAGTAGAATAAAATGTTACATTTGATGCTATAACGTATCCTTCTAGGCACTTCTTTTGAAAATTCTACTATTTCTTATAACTAGTGAACCGGTAATCTAAAGGTGCTAGAATTGAGAGCGTTCGTTTCGGGACCCGCCGCGGTTTCCCGCTATCTGGTGTTTTTTGAATTGGCTGCGATTCTTTATATGTTATAGAATGTTGCAAGCCTCTTGATTTATTTTGGTTTTCGGAGTGAAATATTTCTTGAAAGTTCAAAAAGAAAGAAAAAATTTTTTCTTGCGATAGTTGAATAATAAGTTCGTTAATCATGTTCAAAATTTCCATTTATATTTTTCTGCTCCACTAGGGAAAATCCCGCCAGAAGTCCAGACAATTTTTTCCCGAAACCCTTAGTTTCGTCATTTCCAAGCAATTAATCTCACTTTAATTTCATCCAGACGTAAACAATTTTTTCAAAATAAAAACCAACTGTTTCAGCCTAGTGAAAAATCGACACGAAATAGTGATGACACCACATAAAAACAAGCTGAGCGAGCTTAGCGACGAGGAACAGGTCCGTCCTTTCAGATGAACTTTTTTATTCTCAGCTTGGATACGGTCTAAACCGAAAAAGACCAATTAATTAATTACCCAAGCTGTGTATGATTACAGAGAAGCTATCTACGACGGGTTTGTGTGTCTGCACATAATGCACGACATTTACGGCAACGTACACAAGAACGACGTAATAGTCCCGATACGTGTTTATCAAAGGTTCGATCTAGGTCAAAGTGAGTGTTTATGATTTTTCCACTAAATTCTTGAGTGTGGACAATTTCTCTCTTGCAGAGAAGGAGCAGATCAAATATTATTTTTGTGTGATTCGAACAAAATGGAAGAAGAAGAAAAAATAGTGATAGTTTAGGAATAGATTGAATTAGATGTAGAACTAACAAAACTGCATCACCTATGGCATGCATGGCATGTCCTATATCCACAGTAGCCAGAATAAGCGCATGCATTCCTGATTAGTTGAAACCGGAAATTACTGGATTGTTATCACGAAACAAAATTTGATAAATACATTGTAAAGCATACTTTGAAACTTCTCTCTTGGCAATGTTCCTGTCCCGCACAGATTTGCGTATCATCTTTTTGAGGCGAATGCTTGTTCACGGGTGGAGAATTATATGTCGCCAAAAGGGGGCGGTCTCGCGCGGACATCTGCGACAGAGCGTGTAGTTTCACATATTGCAGGCATGCAGACTTGTACCACTTACCAGCGCGGGGTGGAGCCGCTTGTTTTAAGGTAGTAACAAAGCATGAGAAAGGAGGGGGAAGGGGGGGGAGAGGATAATAAGCATCTCTGTCCCCTAGAGAGGTTCCTGTAGATACCATCAACATCCAGTTCGCTGTCTTTCTATCTTTTCAACATGTTAACTTCAATAAGCGTCTTGAATTTTGTTAAATAACGTGTTAAGACAAGCGAAAGGCAGCGAGCTGAATGCGCGAGCGGTGGTATAGACTGTCCGTACTGTGCTTGAAGAGCAACGCTATTGTGAAAACAGTTCATGACTGAAAGAGACGCAGAGAAAACAAGCGCCGAGAGTGCACGAGGAAAGAGGAGCGCGTAGCATGCACCTTGCGCGGACGGTCTATACCTTATTTGAACTTCTTCATATTAATGCAAACAAATGACCGCCAAAAGCCCTTGCAGAAATTATATTGATATTAGATTTTCCATACAGTCCCGAAACAAAAGGTGGAACACCAGAATAGTGCCGAGCTTCTTCCTTTTCGGCAATCAAACCATATACTGTTTGACGTTTCGCACTTGCTTGACGAGGCTAGCGCCAGCACTCGTCCACGTTTTTCAAAAATAGCGTCAAAATGGGGAGAGGGCCTTGATTTACATAGGTTACATTCCATATTTGGAATCAATACAATGGAAAGGCCTGGATAGGGCAAAAATGATAGTGAAATGGAAGTAGAGCGAGCGTCCGTTCCGAAGAAGTACGTCGAGTACGGTCTGGGCGGGAATTGGAAGTAGCATTTTTCGGTCACGAATGAACTATACAATTTGCCGCTGGGGCAGCAAAGTCCCGCATACGCAGATGTGCCGGCACTGCTTTTGAGCTAGGAAGAAAAAAAACCTATAAGCAGTCATGAACCGGTTTCATGGCATGGATCTATAATGAATTACTTCTAACAATTACTTCTTACTTCTAACGAATATAATCAGTGCAACACTAGAACTCATACGATCGATGAATTGTTGATTTACGAAGAAATTGTGACTGAATAAAATTCGATAAGATAAGAAATTGGCGACCCTTCATGTCTTGAATCTAAAATGCGTCCAAAGCTTCAAGTGTCAACGCTGTGCCAGCGCCGCGCTAGCATCGTGCCGGAACACACCCGCTCGATTTAGTACAGGGCACGTTCATACGGGTTCCGGCAGGCTCCTGCGTTGGCACGGCGCTGGAACCGCGTTGGAGCAGCTCGGCACACTGCTGCTTTGGACAGATCCACACTATGATAATCAGAAGAAAATTCACGCTTACAATACTAAAATACATATCATTTTCTAGATCGGAGTTGCAATATATACAATTCTATGAAAAGTAAGTTGCATGTGATGATTGACATAGTGGCATAGTACTTGTGTGTGATGTGACTGCAGTGTGTTTGCAACATAATAATGATATTTTATCTCTCAGTTCTTCAACGCTGAACTTTAGTGGCAAATTTCGTACCGCATCCTCAAATGGGACAAGAAACGGCGAAGATCCATGGCAACGATCTGGTGTGTGTCTTTCTCTCACGTTTGCTTTTTCCTGGTAACCTTGAATTATTGTTTTCTTTATTAGTTTCTGCCCAAAGTTTTCTTTTCTTCCTTTTTTTTTGATAGGCTTAGTACCTTCTTGGAAACGTGTGAATGCATGCTGTTTGAAAGAAAACAAAGGCAAATATTAAAGGCAATACGAAACTGTAGCTTTTTGAACAAAACTCGAGCGACTTCAATAAGAAAGTTTGCTGAAATAAAGACTGCTTTCTCTCCACATTTACATCGGTAGTACCCGCGCACGCATCTACAACCAAATCCGCGACGCGGATCCGCACATGCGACGCGACCGTAGATCACCGCGCTGCCTAACGGACAGCTTCTCGCTCTGTCCGGGTTTTTTGAATATCCACATGTATCTGCGCTCGTCTATTCTTCTCCCTTCTTCAACTGCATTTACACTCTTTAGTCCCGTTGAGATAAAACGGACCCCGCTAGCTTTTGTTTATTAAATTAGCATTGCGAGCGGTTGCGGCGCGGTCGGTCCCTGAACTGTGTTGCGCCACCCTAGGCAAGTATAAACTCGCTATTCATAGCGGCACGATTTGTGCAATTTATAAGCAATTTACAGAAATAGCGGTTCTTTCACTTATGAGAGTAGTAATAGTGATTTGAGATTGACATAACCTTTGATTCAAGTGGCTTGGCGGCTGGAAGGCTGGGCTTTGTGACCTATTTGAAGCCGCTCGCGCCCGCGACGCATCGTGTCTCTGTCGCGGTGCTCTCTGATTACTATCCTTAATTAGGTCACGAAGCCCCGCCTTCTAGCAGCCAAGCCAGTTGAATCAAAGCGTACATGATACATAAGTATACAAACTTTTTGCAATAGCCCCGTCTAAATGAGGATTGACAACTGCTCTGCAGAAGTTTTGCTAGTAAGACAAAGTTTAACGAAATCCATTTCCGACTGCAGTAGCATGGTGTGAACAATTTGTAAATCTCAATTATTACCTCACTACAACATATTCCAATTTCAGTGAAGTCATTGGTGTAGAATTCATCATATAGCTGGTAAGTTGAGTGATGTTTTGAATGAGTGAGTGATGAATGCATTGATTGAGGAGAGAGAAGCATGTACCCTTTGACTGGTTTGGCGGCTGGAAGGCGGGGCTTCGTGACCTGATTAAGGTTAGATGGTCAGAGAGCAGGCGCGCGAGAGAGACGCAGATTGCGTCGCGAGCGCGAACGACCGTAACTAGGTCACAAAGCCCCGCCTTTCAGACGCCAAACCAGTTGATTAAAAGGTTATGTAGTACAGTTGTATCATTCAGTATTAGTCATATCAAAGGTAGTGTGGTTTGCTGAGTGATTGCTGTGATTATTTTCAGAGTAGCTGGAAAAGTAATGTGCGAAAAGTACTACATGCCTTGCACTAGAGGTATAGTATTTCATTCCTTAGGCTTGCTGTGAAAGAGGCAAATTTTGCGTTATAAGCACATCCCTCTTTCAAAATTCCGAGCCGACCTCCGTTTATTGTCAGTGGCTTTGATCGGTAGTATGTGCAATTGCGTACCTTGTGCAGTATGACTCTGGAATTTGACGCGTGTTGTTTTATCCGTTTTTTAGACTTAATCTTTTTTGCACTAGTTATTTTTCACACAGTTTTGAGTGCAAATTTCACGACGTAGTAGAAACTGATCTGATCCCCTTTTCTTGTATTTTTAGGACCCGGAACGAACAGCATCGAAAAAAGTTTTCAGGAGAATTGAGAGTGGACGAAGGAGACCAAAAAGCTTTATCGAATGAATAGACGGGGCTCAATCACGCTTTTCAAAAAAAGGGTCGCTTTAGTGGCCATGTTTTTGTTGAAAGATTTAGGAAGTTTTTGAACTTTGATAAAAATTTGTCAATCTGTCCTACAATCGAACTAATTCGTTCATTAGGCGCATCATTGAATGCATAATTAAATAAAGAAATAAATAAATTGAAATTGGGATACTTACATTTTTTGAACTGTTTAACATTTTCAATATTTTGGTACATTCTCCTCCGCCCCCCCCCTCGTCCTCGGGTCTGCATAGGTTCCCGAAAAATTTCTCTGTAAAGTACTCATTTCGATTCTATGGGAATTTTGCAATTGACTTTTTCTATAAGCCTTTGTCCAGGTTCGGCTGTCTCTTAACCTTGGCATGGTGGATACTCGTAGTGGGATTGGTTGAGCGAACTTCCAAGGTTGATAACACTTCTTTATTCGCTAACGTTTCGGCGCTTTCGCCTTCTTCAGAGCCTGCAAGCCGAAAGTATATGAACTTACTCGTCCAGACGTCAACAATAGATAAAGTATCATTCAAGAACAAGGCCAATGCTAAACAAAACCATATTCACAAGCACAGTACTCACCTTAGATAGCACAAGACGGAAGTCCGAGGACCACCACTATACACAAGACTCAACCTCAGCTCTTTTATACGTGCCTGGATGACCCGGCCTCATATTCGAATCCGCATAGGGACTGATAAGGCGCGAGTTCTCTCTTTATGGCGGTACACTCCTCCTTCCGGTTTATTTTTGGATTTTTGGCGCTAATCCAAAACGCTTCTAGTATTTTGCGCGTAAGGATAAAGAAGTGTTATCAACCTTGGAAGTTCGCTCAACCAATCCCACTACGAGTATCTATAAGCCTTTGTCCCTCATTCTTAGAGTTCCTCCAATTTCATTTAAAAGCGTACAGCAGCTTTTTATACTTTACATCTGCACCTGTTTAGGTGAAGAACGGCATTTATTTGCCTCCACATCTATAAATCAAAATAATTTATTCATCGCTTCCCACAATAAACATCAGAAATAATGACCCTAGAACAGGAACTTGCAACATTTTCTTTTCTCTTTATCGGGGAAGTTATGAAGAATTATTGTTTGCAGCAGTTTTCCAATCATGTGGTTAAATACATCAAAATATAACAAATGGGCTCCTATGCGTTTATTTTTGGTTGAAACTTGACATCGTAAAGTGTTTTTTCTGCAACAAAGTGTTTATTGCTTGGGAATTTCCTGCTTTCTATGTGCGCATGGAAGTTTTCTCATAAAAGGACTTTTTTATGTCCTCGTTGTAAAATTACTGTATGGTTGACAATTCACAAAGCTTACCGTATTCTGTTGATCTTGACACTTTGGCTTTTCGATGACGCCAGAACCTCAGGAGGGTCACCTTTGATCTTGAAAATTGTACGAAGTCCTTCCTGACCCTAAACAATAAACGTAAAAAACCCTCAAAAAACGTCGACTAAAAAGTCGCAATCTTTGTGTCGTTTCGGCTACAAAAACGATATCTTCTTCGCTTTTTGTCCCAAAAATGATATACAGCTAACCCGGTGCCAGCTATGCCGAGCCCTGCCGTAGAATTAGTGATAGATGCCAGTTTGACATACGTTCAATGAAAGATTCTCTCTGCAAAAAAAGCCTTTACTCTCGACTTGTAAATTTTTGGCTTGAATTCATAACGCACCCACAATTTCCCAAACAGGAATTTTGACAACTTTCCTTATTATCGGTACAAAGAGCGCAAGGACCGCAGCGATAAACATGACCTCCACTCCTCGAGCCGAACATAGGATGAAGAATAAAAAGGAGAATTTTGTAGTCATCTAAACATTTCAGCACGCCTAGAGGGATTGTGAATTGAGTCTCTTTACAAAGTTAAGGTAGAGATAAATATCTTTCGTTTGGAGGGATTACATAGAAATCTCACGCTGACCAACAATTACTATCCCTAGAAACTGTCGATAATAGGATTTGTTCTTATTCGCTGAGATGGCAGAAGTATCTGATCGTAGTATCAACAAAAATAAACCTCCATTACTTTACGACAAATTAGTAACTTTAGCCAATGAAAATCTTAACAATCCCAGATTTGGTTGAACAAGATGAACAGATTCTATAAAGCTAGCTAGTGAAAAAAGTCGCACCGTTCTTGAAGAGGCTTTAGTCTTCACTCCAGTATTTTGCTTGCGTCCGGGTGCACATATTCTTGAGCTTTCATTGAAAAAATTTTCAATGTATCTCATAGAATCGCCATAGATTAATTATCTTCCGCCGATTTCATAATCTCACTTTATTCGGCATGCGTTCCTTTATCGTAACCGAACCGAATCCTATCTGTACTATCTCCTTTTTCTGTATTCCGCGCTTTACCTAACCTTTGATTCAAGTGGCTTGGCGGCTGGAAGGCGAGGCTTTGTGACCTTGTTGAGGTAGCTCGCTCCCGCGACGCAGTCTGCGTCTCTCCACGCACGTGCTCTTTGAACATTACCTAGCCTTGATTAGGTCACGAAGCCCCGCCTTCCAGCCGCCAAGCCAGCTGAATCAAAGGGTACGTATTTTCTGCTGTTTTGCTGTATTCCACGCTTTATTTACCTATCCCATAAATAATAAAACACCACAAAAACATTGTCTTAAAGGTACAGCACGGCTCTTAACAAAAATGATCAGGATTTGTCTGAAAGAAAATAGCTAACTGTGGGAAAAAATTCGTAAATTTTAATTTGTTCAATTTCAAAGAAAATCCCCTATGCTCTTTGAAGATTTTGACCGTCTTGCATCTACCGTCTCTTCCAAGAATACGTGCATTTCTAAAAGTGCACCAAAGTCCCTACTGTAATGTTTATATTTAACTCCTGCAATTTTCACCATAAATTATATCCAGACTGTAGATCCCCGCGCTTCCGGAGCTATGAATTTTATCTTCAGCCAATTCCTTCTAATCGTCCTACAAAGATGACCTTTTTTCTATGGAAACTGGACGATGAACGCGAACTAAAATGATTTACTGTCGTCATTAAACTAGTGCTTGTCAACGACGAAATACGAAAACTCGTAGAGAATTATCACGCTTGTGATTAACGACTAGTGTGAAAAACTCACGTCATCGAATCAGATGATAATTTATCACCGAATCCCGTGATGAGAGCTGATGAAATTGTGAAGAATTCTTATGCAATTCTCGTTTGCACCTTGTTGCTAGTCACAAAGGGGTATACACAATGGAAGAATTGTCTACAGTAGACGTAGGATAAAGATATACATGAAGGTACCACTCACTTGTGAGATTACACATCACTGGCGACGGTACCTTAAGGGCCGGGCATACTTCACGCAATTTTAGTCGCGACGCGATTTGGCAATATTCCAAGTGTCCATAACTCATTGTAAGGACATTATAAATGTACAGAAGATAGGGCATTTCAACAATTTGAGTAAGTTGTACACTCTGTGCATGTGCAGTTTACTAGTGATGGAACTGAAGGCTTCTGGCGAATTGCCAAATCGCGTCGTGACTGGAATCGCGTGAAGTATGCCCGGCCCTTTACGTGCTTACGCTGAACACTTACTATTAGGTTGAATAAGTTCGTTTTGGCACACGAGTCTTCAAAAAGAATTTTTTTGTTGCTTTCTCCATGATTCTTGAGGGAAGGTAGTTCAAAGCTTTTTCTATCACATGCCAAATATTTAGGATTTTTATCATCAGTAGGACAGTTATGTCTCAACGTGGCTAAATTTCCAAAAGCTCAATTCTTTGACTTCCCCTTAAGTTTCTTTCATGCTGTATCGATGTAGAGAACAACAGCTTGGTATGTGAATACAGAGGAGTTTTTCCTATTTATTGAATATTAATGAAAGTTGTGATCTGCCTTTTTGAAAGTCTTACATCAAAAAACCACATTTCTTCGTAATCACTTTGGAGAAATTGGGTTTTTCACTTCTTTGCGGATTTTTATTTCTAACACAAACAAAATTTATTCTCCAATTCCTACTGAAGTCCTCTTTCCAGGGAAGTCAAAGACTGGACAAAAATTTGTCTGCAGCATTTGTAAGAGCCGCAAAAGCGACCGAACTTACTTATTAAGGGCCGGGCATACTTCACGCGATTTCAGTCGCGACGCGATTTGGAAATATTCCAACTGTCCATAACTCACTGTAAGAGGTTTCTGAATGTACGGAAGAAGAGCATTTTATCAATCCACGTAAGTTATACACACTATGCATGTGCAGTTTGCTAGTGTTGGATCTTAAGACTTCTGGCGAATTGCCAAATCGCGTCGCGACTGAAATCGCGTGAAGTATGCTTGGCCCTTTAGCCAGCCCTAATAATATGCGTCTTAATAGACCAAAAGGGATAGAAGTAACTTTCCACCTTGCAAATCTAGATTGCTCTAAAAGAGAGAGAACGAAAAACTGCAACTAGCAATTTTGTAAGCACATTAACCGTGGGATTCCGCGCATGTTGTGTATACACAGAGATAATACAATATGCATATGACTCGACTTTGCTTCGCAGAGCGATTATTACGCAACGAAAAGTGAACAACTTTGATTCCATATGTTCACGAATCAAAATCAGCCCATATGAAAGATATTTTTGACTCCGGACGCATATGCCTTCAAATGATCTCCTCCTGTTTAATCCACAGGAACGGTTTTTGATGTATACACAAAAAATGGAGCATCTACATTTCTTAAAATTTTCCTTTTGACATTAAGTGGGCAAGTTGATGAGTAGTAAGCTGATATCTCTTTATTTTCCATGAATGAGAAACAGAAAGATCTTGGCAATCTTGCGGTTTTGCTTGTACATCGCAAACTGCGGAGAATTCTCAAAAAAATTTTAAATTAAGAAGAAAAAAGCAAGTTTTACTTTTCCAAAAATCTTCATATATCACTTCTGAGCGTCGTATGTGTGCTTTAAGAACATCTATGAGAGCAATTCTACAATTACATAGTTTTTCTTCCACTAATTTTTAATTGTTTGAATGTTTTGAAGTCCACAGAGATTCGCTATAAAGTTGTAAATCTTGGTGGAATTTTCTACTCAAGTCTTGGGCAGTTAGCTCATGAATTTTTATAACATTGCAAATCGATATTAAATTTATTTCTGCAGAAATATTTGGTCTGCAGTATCCAGTGATCAGCTAACACCTGCATCAGATTGTAAATTTGAGTGAAACTACCGACATCGAGTTATTGTGTGACATTCGGCTCTCCTCGTAGAATTATATTTTATGTGTCTTTTCATTTTTTTTTTGAAAAATTTTCTTATCCTCTATGACAGTTTCATTACAGCTGTGGATATTGAAATGAATCTCCCAAACACAACGTATCACCCAAGTAATCAAGTGCATCCTCATCCGCAAGTCTCTCCGGATTCCGTATCTGATTGTGAGTTGGTACTATTTTACTAATTTTTCCACGTTTTTATATTCTGAGTATTTTTGAAGAGAAAATGAAGATGGGATGGTGAGTTTGAAACGCAAAAAATAACAGAAAACAGCTGAGATTTCCCCAAGTTCAGAAAAATTAACATTACAAGGCATGCGATTTTTTTGCAGTCTTTGTTTTGCTGGAAGAAAAACTAAGTTCAGCAATTAGCTTTTTCCAAACTGTCTTGTGATTCCGCCATTTCCGAACTTCTTCACGTTCTGAAAATCTTACAAAAAAGATGAGCAAGCACAGTGACACCAAAGACCGCTTTCCACTATTTTTTCTTCTGCTTTTTGCCCAAAGTGGATTAAAGAAACTGTGAGAGAGAGCGCGACCAAATCAAAAAAATTGTTGCGAAGGGTGGTTGTCACCTTTTATTCATTCCTTTCAATCATTTTTGTCATGAGACGGTTTTTTCAAAGAAAAAGTTGTCACAAAAAATCAGTCTCAGGCTCTATTTCAACGCAGCGGAGTGTCTTTTTCCGTTCTCGGTATTTTCAAGAATGAGCCTTGAGATAAAACCAGTAAGGAGAAATTGAAAACTGTTAAAATTTCCAAGTTTGGTATGTCTGGATGCATTTTATAAAAACCTACAGAAGAAATTTTACAAAGTTTTGATCTCCGTTGTGACTGGATGGAAATTTTAACCTTCACATCAAAATATTGGGTAGGTCCGAAAGTTCGTGCCGTTTTTTAAACCTATTCTAAAATCGTTTAGGATGATGATAAACGAATCATTCAAACAATATCCGATGCAAAACTTCTTCCTCTTCCCAGCAGCTATGTTTTCGAAGTGGCTTTTTCGACAAGCGCTAAGATAATTGCCGGAAACTAAAACCCTTCATTTTTACCATGTATAAATTTCGCTAATTTTCAGAATTTTCATTTTAGACTTTTGAAGGTGCCCCAGTAACCACCTAGGGTAATCATTCTGCAAGTTAATGCAGTGTTTTGCATTTTCTCAGCTACCTCTATAGAATTTTGCTGAAATTATACCACAGCATTGAATTTTGAAGTCGCGTGACACATGATTGCACCAAACACCGCCAAATCCCCAAAATATTGAACTTCTGAAACTCGGTTATTACTATCACTGGTATTGCGAAGTAAATGAGCGATTACGGCGCGAGTATGCGTAGATTTCGGAAATTCGACTACAACCTTCCACAGCCGTAAAATGGGAAGTGCAGCGATTCTGCTGCAAAAGTCGCATGTTTCGCGGAGGAAAGTAGCTGTCAGAAAGAGAAGAAAAAAATGCACCGAATCGTATCTGTACGCCTGATGTTTTGCGAGGTCAGAATGAGCCAAGTCTAAAATTTGGTAACTTCGGAAAATGTATTTTAGTAATTTTAAAAAGTATGCCAGAGAAATGCATTTAATGCAAAAAAGTGCATTAATTTGCAAAAGGTTTCCTCTATCAGATGGTTATTGAGGCACCTTCAAAAGTCTAAATCGAGAATTCTGAAAATTAGCGAAAGTTAGACACAATAAAAATGAAGGGTTCTAGTTTTCGACAATTATCTCAGCGCTTGTCGAAAAAGTCACTTCGAAAACATAGCTGCTGGAAAGAGGAAGATATTCTGCATAGGATACTGTTTGAATGATTTGTCTATCATCATTCTGAACGATTTTAGAATAGGTAAAAAACGGCAAGAACTTTGGGACCCACCTAATACCTCAACTTCCCCAAAAATTAACGGCATCGTAAAAACGCCATAAATTCCTGTTATTTGACCTCCCTGCTTACCGTAACCTGTCATATGAGTCATACCAATCGACTACAAGGAATGCTATGATTTTACAATGCTTCCTACCGTATCCGCAAGCCTATCATAGCCTTTTGGGGGCGGGATTTAGCAGACAAATTTTGTCCAAACACATGATCCGCATTGTTTGCACTCAAGATAAGCAATACAAGAAATTTTCAGCAGATTCACGGACCACACGGCGGTTTTGATCTACCACCTTGTTCAACGTCAGTAGATAAGCGGCTATCACTTCATTTTTGCCATTTTTTCTTCGCAAAATATTGTTTTTTTTTTCAAGATTGCTGTTCTTTGTAGATGAACATAAGCTAACATACAGCATAATAACTTCCTGTGGCCTTTACACGAGTACAAAACATTTCACTAACATTTCGTAGAATTATTGCAAATTATTGCAAATTGGTGCAAATTTTGAAGAGTATTGGGTTGTCAGTGGGAAATATAAGATCTCGATTTCTAGAGCTGAAATAAACTTTTTCGGAGGCATATTGCACTTTGCAGTCTTGTTCCGCTGGCTTAGCTTTACTTTAGGAAAAAAGAGCTCTCGGGAATTTTTCCTTAGTTCTCCAGCTTCTATGCAAAATAATTTTCAACTTCAACTTGTCTCGACTGTATAAAACGTAACTGATGTTCTACCATTCTTGGCAATCTTCCAAAACACAGATCGTTTTAAAGTTGGGATGATTGTGAAAAACCATTTCTGGAATTTTATAGAAGTTTCACAATTTTTCACGTTCATTTTTCCATTCAGTGATCAGTGATCCCAATACTCTTCAAAATGATAGTCTTGATGTCATCAGATTTTAAAAGTAATCAGTTTTTCTCATTTCTACGCTTTTCCTCTCATACCTTTCCTAACTTTTACTTCACAAAGCCGAATGTTTGTTCCTATGTCTGTGATCCGCTTTGTTTGTTTGTTTTCCATTTTTGTTTACACATTTGTTTACTATTTGTGCCACAGATGCTACATATTATCATAAACTTTATCATCGCAAATACATAATGTATGTATTGATTTGCACAGATAAAAATACGTATCTGATGTTGTTAATAAGAACGAGAAGGGATAAAACAAACAATAAAATAAATATCTTGCAAATGAAGTATACATATACAAACAGGGCGTACCCGTAGAACACAATCCTGTTATATTTCTGTCATGATGATTTGAACAAGTAGAAGAGAAGTTTGGGAGTCAAGGCGTGGCGGGGATATAGAGAGATGATGAAAATATGATTACAAAAAATGACCAGGTTACACGCAAGTATGGCAAGGGACAGGCACCAAATGGGGCTTATTACTGATACAATGATATTCGGGTGATATGGAAGAACCCTTGCACTTCTTTGTTTCAAGGTTTTGGACGCAGAACACGGGCACAGTTGGAAATTCATATAAGACACAGTTGAAGGCGCATGTGTGTATATAAAACATTTCCAAAATCACAATGTTATAGTATGCTTTCTATAGAAAGCACTTCACAGATTTGACGACGCAAAATTACACACGCCCAGTCAAACTCAGCACGCATTCTTAGTGACAGCAATTCAGCAGTTTTCGCGGCGGGAACAAAGGCGACACGACAAGTCGGCACGTACCATGAAGCCGGACTGTCGGGACCCGTTCCACGCGTGCACAACAACAGGCACAGTAACCCGACAACAAACAAGGCCAAAGGGCGTTGAAAAAAATTTGAATTGGCGAGATGAAGCGTTTCTCTGAACGCTACAATACAATGGTATAATACAAAAAACGAGGCGCAGCGCGCGACCGCGAGCGACTTGGCCTAGCATAGCAGGCGACAAAATGTCGCTCGTTGTCGACAGCGCTTTGCTGTGTTTAGAGCACTACCCTGCAGCGGACTACGTAACTATCACTAGATTCTAACAAAGCGAGCTTAGTCGGATGAGACAAAAACTCATCGTGTTTGAAAAATTTAGAGAATGAGAGATTAAGACAGAGTGTAACAAAGTGCATGCAAATGAATATCAATAAAATGAGATGATTCACAAAGCAGTGTTTATACTTCGACGCCCTTTACGCTACCTTTGAAGGCACTTATATGACCTGCTCAACGGACTATATGATATAACTGCTGGATATTGCAGTAATGCGCTTTACTACTTGACTATAGCAACTCACATGACAGTAGCGTATTTTTGTAGCGCGGAAGTATAAACCATACTCATACACAAAGTTACAAAGGCACATGATATAAATTCGACCGCATATTAATTTTGATAAGAAGAGCAGAGCAAGCGAATATCATCATGATTCAAATGAGCAAGAACATGTGCAGTGTAACGACGTCGACACATACGTCGTGGCAAATGTCACGACACGACATTTCATAAAACTACCCGCGATGTCGTGTCGTGTGCATTTCTTTCATTTCGCCACCTAAGGATGGGTGGCTGTAGTCAGAGCAAAAGTTTGTGCACAAGCAATGCAGGATACACATGGCGAGTGAGATATAGGTTAAGGACAATATACAAATACACACATTGGGAACTAGGGAAACTAGTAACTCTTACACTAATGTCGTGAAGTCGCTTCTACAGTACTCTTCGGCGAGGAATGTAGATGCGTGAGCTCTCATCGTCCGACTCTTCTTGAGCTCGTCCCCAACGACGTAGACGGCGGGGTGTGAAGAACGACGACGAAGATGTGACTGAATGGTGCGTCGGCTTCGTTGATGGCGATTCGAGGGTGTGAGCGACTTGAGATGGTGCAGACGATTCTTGCACCATGTTTACGCGGTAGTTATCGCCACCGTTGTTATCCCAGAATTCTTGGCCTCCGGCTAAGAAGCGCACGCAGAATTGGCATTGGCCGTCCTGCAACGACATCATTCAGATGTGTAAATGTCATCAGGTTTTATATTTTTATGCGAAAACTGGTCCCCTGGGTAGTTACGCATATTTCAACTCCCATCACTACCAACGTGATATTTCACTACCGCGAATACCACAAAAAACTAAACTCTACCCTCCAAATGTTCAGTTCTGGATTCGCGCGTGATGGCTTTTGCGAAAACTAGTCCCCAGCAACGCTCTAATAGCGAGAGATGGCCCTCAAGATTAAACCCTATGTTGCATCCCTAACTCTATCAAGCGATTGTCAGACTATGATTTCACATTTGCGACTCTTACCAACGCGGAGCTCGATGTTTGGATCTGCGCTTGACAGCTGATTTTAATGCGAAAACTGGTCCCCACCAAGCTAATCTCTGACACTTGTTGAAATGGCCCATGATCCAAGTATCTGGTTTTCTTATACCGAACTAAATGTTATTTTTACTTTTCTATTTTTGCGATAGCAAATATTTACACTTAAACAAGGAACTCATTCCCCCCACCCCCGCCCCGTGCTATGCGGATCTTTCTACCATCAAAACATCGTTATCACATGATTTTACTGCCATTTTACTGCCATAAATTTTTACCCAATTTAGTACTTAACATTGTTGATAACAACTTTATTGCTTAGTATCAGTTTTATTACTGAACTAACCTTCATATCAGTTGGGAGTATCAATGAGAACACGAACGCGTCAACATTGTTCGCTCCGAAAACATTGTGTCCATATGAGGCTGCTACTTCATCGTAGCTGGCCCAGTCGTTTGTCGTATAACGGATAGCTACCTAAAACAACAATGGAAATAGGCACACTTCTTGCATTTGAAACTGGATCCACACGCAAATCGCGAACGTCTGCGGGATTCTCATTATGAATTCAGACAAAAAAACTCACTTCTTTAGTGAAGGCAATGTTCGAGACATTTATCTGGCCATTTATATTACGGCCTTGAGTGTGAAGTTTCGCCAAGCACACATTATTATCACGAGCACGCTGATTGTACTCGGATTCGGTGCGATAGACGAAATTTGTTAGAACAAGACGATGTTCGGGTGTTGGTGACGATGGTGGTGTCGGGAAACTGAAACTGTAGCGGACATATACCCCGTACTTCGAGATTAAATCGAGTAACTCACGGATTGGATTCCTTTTCTGTGAAATACTTGCGTTTCTCCAAGTCCAATCCGAGCGCATCGGCAAAACGTACACGTTTTGCACATACTTTGGATCGTGGCCTTCGGCGTAGCGCTGATGGCAGAGCACTTCTTCGAGTATCTCTGGAAAAGATTTGGATTAAAAAACCTGGTGGAAATTTCATGGAATGTGTAACATTTTCCCTCGAGGATGTGCTGTGGCATTACTCGTCGCCTTTCCCACTCAATGACCTGAGTTCCCAAGTTCACTCAAATTTTCATCGCACCCTTCCAGGAACGAATTCGCAGCGAGCGCCGTCCTCCGGATTACTGGTCTCCTCACACGATATGCTGAAGCATGTGCGCAAGGACTAGTAGTCCGTAAAGGAGGCGCCTACTGGCGGAGTTACTTCCACCCACGCCAGAGACATTTAAAGCCCATCCAAAGCGTCACCGTTCAATCCCAATCGCTGACCACAAAAAAGGATATGGGCCATGCGCTTCATTGTCATTTATCTCCGTATCCAACCTTCCAGACACTTCTTCACCCGTATAATGGGAAAGATTTACGATTTCGCCTTGATATGGGGATTCCTTGATCTGAATAGCGGCATTTTATGGCGTTAGACTCCACAAAATGCATGAAAGCGCCACAATCAAACTATCATAAGATACTATTTCTTCCAGCTCCCCGCTTACCCGAACCATCCCTCAAAGCGCCACTCATCACTCATAATTCTCTTGTTTGCTCACTGATTATGAGAGGGGAAAAAACCAAACTTTCGACGTGCAATTGTGCGGATTCCTGCTCAGCAGCTTGCACTTGTCATTGGGAAATGAAAGAAAAAATTGAGCAGTGTAAGCTTCTTGTCAGCTGAGAGCGTCTTACAAAGCAACTAAAAATAATGTGCTTGCATTGGCAAAAAAAACGCTCTTTACGAACTGCCATACGTAACATCCAATTAATGCGCTAAACGTTTCCCAGAAAAATTAGGAATGCGGTCTTCCCGTAAAGACGGCGTCTCCTTCATTCTGCTTCCAGACGCCAACGCGGAACAAATACAACCATTTCGAAACGCTCATTTACGTCGTCTATTCTTTTTTTCAAACAAAACACACACGGTATCGCTGTCGCCCATGCGAGACGGGAGATAAATCTCCCATCGTGGTGTGTGTGTGCGTATGCGTTACGCTTTTGAGATGGAAAAGGGTGTTTGGGGGTGCGATGGCGCGATGGGGTGAGCGGTGCGGCGACGGGCGCAGCCGCGATGCGACTGGGGCGCGCGCGATGAGTAGCCGATTGCGGTAAACAAACAATTAATAATCATAACGTTCTCAGCACTGAACACATCATTCACAGCAAAACAGGCTCTATTCCACATGTTCGCGCCCATCACAGCATCGGTATCGCCGAGTCGGTGCAAGACGCCAGAAGTTAACGAACTTTTACGCGCAGCAGCAGTAGCAGCAGTAACTGTGGTAGAAGTTTCTGTGTCATGGCCGTCCAGTTATGAATTTGTGCACGGAAAACGCGAGGTCGTCCAAAAAATTGCACTTTACTCATCTACTCGCTTATACGAGGGTGCATTCGTTGCAGGAAAAAAGTATAGCGGCGTCTTCCAATCTCTACGAATATCTTAAAGCAGAGAAATTTCGAGCAGGTGTGGAGACCTTAAAAAAGTAGCAGTTTCGCTGTTTTTTGCCAAATTTACGCACACCTTGGCGCCACATTCAACGCATTGGACAATTCGGAAGATAAGTAGCGCTTTTGGCAGATGTTGACCCTTTGAGCTCTGAGGTGCTATTTTACAGCCCACTCTGGCAAAAAATACCATTTTTCAGAGCTTAAGCTGTCGTCAATCTCTACTTTCAGCCCCCTCTTTCCCCTCGTCCCCCGCTCCAGACAGGCAAAAATGTTGCACGCATCCCATTTTCGGGCCGGATACTGCATATCCGATTTTATCCAGAGTACAGCTGCCCTTTCCATGATACGTACCATTTTATCCACCCAGCACATTCATTTGACATATTTTCGAGTCCACAGATCATTTTGGCCGAATTACTGAGCTGCTAACCTGTGCGCTAACGGCGAAGCGTTCTCGTCGGACGAGAATCCAGAATCCGGCGAAGGCGGTTCGCTATCGTTCGGGCTACTGTAGCAGGGTGATGGTGGATCGTCCTGAAAAAAGAACATATAAGCCATAAAAAATCCTATCAGAATTCTTTGCGTTATCCTAGGACCAGCGCGATCAGTTCAGCGGAAATCACGTGTTTGTTGTTGTGCTGCTCACATTACGCTCAGCCGTTTTAGAGCTTCGATAAATTAGCGCACGAAAATGGTTATGATAAGAGCGGATGCCGAGCGAGAGCGAGACGTCTCGAAGAGGTCGGAGAGTTCAGCAAGTAAACAATGCTAGAGTTGTTTCGTGGTAAGGAGACGCAGTTCCAGCGGGGAAAAGATACAGCATCTTGGCCTGATCATCCATCTATCTTAGCCGCGATCATTGGTGTATTAGTGCACGCCGAATCGCACAGAATTCTATGGCAGCGTGCAGATTCTAGTCACACTTTACGAACCTAAGGAGGCTGACTGAGGAGGTTTGATAGCGATTCTAACAGGTTAAGGGTAAGGTAAGGTTGCTACCAAACCCCCTCGACCTAGGGAGCGACTGGAAGTGGTAGAAAGCACTACGATTTGTTTGCTCTTTTTCGGGCGCAACTTTTCTTTTAGACGCAGCCAAGGCCTATAAGCTTAGATAGACGTCAGACTAGCCGATCGTTCTGCTCCAGCAGAACGCAGCACACTAACCTGTCATTTTGGCATCACGTTAAACAAAAATCGCGACATCCGCAATGTTCACATTTTATCCAACGTAACACCAGATGACAACTGCGCTGCGTCCTGCTGAAGCAAGACGATCGGCTAGATTGGCGCCTACCTTACCTCCAGTTTGGCAACTCTTCTTCGATCTCGAAGCCTCCCCTCCCCCCCCCCCCCAAAAAAAATCTATCGAACAAGCCTTACCTCACAAGCATTTTCCGCCTCAGTATTCTCGGTGATCAGCTTGAGTTCAAGCTTCTTACGTCCCATATCTTTGCAAGGACCCAAGGTTACGCTTTTCATTGCAACGGCAAGATCGGATGATGTAGTTTCCATCGATGTCATCTGGTCCAGCGTCGAACACACAGTACAAATATGTTGTATATATGGGATCGGCTGGATATTTAGTTCAATAAGAGCTTGTGAGTAGTTCGTATCCACACAGTATACACAGACAACTGCTATGGATGCGCTCTTCTGTAGGGGGGTACCAGTTGACGATGCGAGAGGCGAGCGCACAATGGCACGACGCCTACAATCTGAAACACAGATATACCGTTCCGTTCGTTACAATTTTACATCAGCCATGCGACGCGAAAGGGCGGGACCGACCTATCTTTGAAGATAGGTAAAAGTACGTACAGCACAGCATGACAATTAACGAAAGCAATAATTCTCTCGATGTGAAACAATGTTTGTGATGATAACAAAACGCGGAAGCCATTGAGACAAGGATGTGTCGAGTTCATAATAATATGACCTCAGGTCTGATGACTATATGTATAAATAGCGGTGAGAGTACCAAGACGAAAAAAAACGTAATCTATCAGAAGTTCAAGGGAGGTTCTGTGATCATGGAAAGTTTAGAGGTAATTCTAAAGACACAGAAATTACGTTAGCGAATGATATTTTCACAGCAAACTAGTGATGGCTGACTCGATGCTGGTGTTTCCAATAAAGTGAAAAAATTCGTAGCTGACAGATTTCGAAATCGGGATTGCCCAGATATGACATTTTAGCTTATTGATGGAGGAAGTTCTGATAGAGAGCGCTCATCAACAGGACAAAATAGACTGTCAGCTGAAATTGTTAGCGACTGACACCACCAAGGTAAGCTTCTCGCACCAGTACTAAAAAACTTCAATAAAGTAATAAAACCTACAGTAAGTGAGCATTATCTGCACCAGACATGTCACTATAACGATCAACTCTCAGTGATAAGTTGTCGAAGCTCCGCTGGAAAGGGTTCGACCAGTTTGCTAATGATCACTGGTCGCCTAAGCAGACAATCAGCCGAATTTTTGTGTCGTCGAATCGCGCAGTACGAGGACGAAAAAGGAATGGTAGAAAAACTTGTCAAAATGATGGATTAGCTAGGACAGCAAAATCAAGCGTTTAGGATGTAGAACAAAAACGTTAATTCATGGCCTTGACTGAACTGAAGAAGTGAAGAAGAAAGAAAGATGGAGGTGGGGGGGGGGGATAAAGTAAGGCCAAGGTTTAAATAAAAATTTTAGCAGTCTTGTGAGATAGTTAAAAATAGACGCAACTTTGGCCGCACTTACAGATGAATCACATCATAGTGCACTGCTATGTCTCGCACTTTTCATGCTGTCAGCATGCTCGTGGCATGCAAGCGGCGGCTCTTCGCCGCCACTGTTGCCAGCACGTCGCCAACACTGACGGCATGAGCACATGGCCTCATAATACTAACAGACGAACTATTACACAAGCATGTATGGAGGTGATAAGACTACGCCTGTGCTTATATTCTGTATACATGTAGCATAAACCCATAAACATTACAGCCGTCGACGGACGACGTCTACAACGTCGACGTCGACGACGTTTCATGGAGTAAACATGCGCTAGAATGTTGAGCTTCCGTGTGACACCTGCATCGCTCTGGCACGAGGTGCAAAGATACAATGTTAGCACCAGGTTGGAAATAGATATTTACCAGTGCTTCTGCAACCTGGTATCACATGATCACGGCAAATGTGTATCGCCGAAGAATCGGCTGACAGCGGGAGTAGGACGATATTTGTCGTTGGCGTGCATCTGGGTGCATACTATATATACATTTTGCACGGGACTAGACAAGTGGTGGTGGAGATGAAAGCTGCAAAATAGTGGAGCAGACTGGCTTGATAAGAGACTTATTTGCAAATTTTAATGAGAGCTGCTCTCCAGACAACAATCACCCATTGTGTTCATATGACAAACACACAGATAAGCCTCGACGGACAGAAAAAACAATTATCTGCAGATCGGTAAAAGCTACAATCTAAGTATGTTATCGAAAGAAAGTTCTGACAAGTATAAGTGGAGTGGAGAGCTGATCACATGCAGTTCCTGGTCAAGAAAAAATTGAGATGACGCAGTCATACTACTGTTTCGCTATTATAACTGTCAATCAAATTTTTTCACGGTGCATACCTTCAAGTCAGCATTTTTGGCAAAAACTACTAGGTTCCGTGAGATTTTGCAAATTTTCTTAGATAAGAAAATGCAAATTTTCACGTCAATTTCTTACGAATTTGTCACGCAGATATTCCAAAAATAGAAGGTTGTTAGGCTTTCACGCTCACCAAGAGCTCATAGAAAGCACATTAATCGCTTACGCCAACCTGCCTCCAACGATGCCTGCGAAAGTTGCTGAACCAACAATTTATGCTGTTACATATATATTTTCTTAAGAAATCAAATGTGCAAAAATCTAGTTTGAAATTCTCAACAGATTTTACTTCAGCTACAAAAACAACTCCTCAAAATGTGTCAAAATATCAATCCAGGGCGCAGTAACAATTTTTTCCATGTGCATTAGTATCAGCACTCTCTTTGAATGACAAATCATATGGGACAGCTGCTATCAAACCAACAAAAGTCATTTTATGATTTCTGCCAAAACATGCGTAGCTGAAATTCTTTCAAATAGATAGAACTTGAATGTGTCCAACGCTCTTGCTGAGAGATAAAGAGGAGGTAGCTGCACATCTGGGACAATAAAAGTCTCTCCACCCCCGGACACAGGCGACATTCACAAAACCGTGACTTCGAAAGCGTACACCAAAGGCTGAATGAATGCGAAAGCGATGAGCCGAACTGAAGGTCACTAGCAAGGCAAACAAAGTGCAAAAGAAATGAAAACATGAGGAGGCAGGAAATTAGTGTAATCAGGTTCAGCGGCGCGTTGGCAGTGGTGTGTAGATAATCCGTAGCGCATCGCTTACGGAAGCTGTCGGGTGCGCGCGCCCCGCCGGCGCGCGGCCAAATATAATCTTATCGAAGTGAGCGCGGCCTTCTTGTACTTCCACGCGAAATTCAGCAAAAAACGCAGGCCACGCCCACTGCACGGATGGGGCGCCCCGCAAGGCGGGCACATGGAACGCGAGACACAGGGAAATGGGAATGAATGGTGCTTGTAACGGTCACGCAAAACTGATTTATTTCTTGGTCAAACGCTTTTCTATCGTCTCATTTTCTACAAAATGCAACATTCACAATTGCTGAACCGCAAATTGCCCGAAAATTCTACAAAAACGATCTTCAGCATAGAGCTGAGTGCAGACGGACGATCGTAACCGCCCTTAGGCACCGCCTCTGTAGACTACCGTCCCTAACGCGGCATGCAGCAGCATGTGCGAAAGGATCACTTGTCTGCGAAGGCACTGCCTACTGGTATTCGTTTCTCTGCCCCAGCCAGACTCAAAAAAAAATCCAATTCGCTTCCGACCTTCACAAAAGATGTCTCAAATGAGCCGCCGCGCATTAGTCTTTCATGAATGGGCCATAAATTTTTGGAGATTGCGCGTTGGCGACCGTGGAGAAATGCGATCCGTTGCGATGACCGTGAGCGCGGAAGCGGGACTTCGAAAAGAGAAAAAAAAACCTTAATTACTGTCATAACTCGTGAGCAAAGCAAATACACTAGAAATAGACTCGAATGTCTCTACAAAGGCTGCTGGCGCCATAGTATAGACATTCTGCAAGTCTTTGTCTTTGCTGAGCGCAAATGTATCATTGATGCCACACTGCAAACACTTTGAAGAATGTCATAGCTGTCATAACGGATTACGAGGACATGTTCGATGTAGATTACTGCATCATCGGCAAATATTAGCATTAACCACGAGGCGCCATGAATCCACCTACGAGCGCTAAATCTACGAGATTTACGCGTAGGATAAGCAAACAGAATAAGTGCGCACTTCACCTACGAGGCGCCGAAATCGAGTGGGCGGAGGCGCGACTACCGTAATCGGCAATCGCGCGTCGCGTTGGTCGTGCGAGTGAAAAGCGAAAGTGAAACTACCGTAATCAGCAGAATCGCGCACTACACATTCAGAAACGCGCCGCCTACTATTATGCGCTCGCATGTTTACAAACTCTAATTATTATGGAGACTGTATTCGTCTAAACACCAGCTAGTAATTGAAGATGTCAGCTGGAATCTACCATTCTTTAGAAAGGCTGCAAAAATTTATGAATGGGCTTGTGATCCGTCTTATTCAATAGATTGGGACGACAATCAAGGTGAGACGAAGGGACTCAAAAAGCTTGTGTGGGAGGTCTTCATCTTGTTTTCCACTTGGTAGAGAACAGAACTTGAATGTGGCTGGATTATGCTAGGTCCAAGACAAAGAAAAATTCGATCAAGGAGAGCACAATAGAGGAACAATCTATATTCATAAATTTTTCAAACCATCTTGAAGTTGAGATATCCATAAATTCAGGACATTTGAGCTATAGCAGATGTTTGAGACGATTCCCTAAGCCAAACAAAGATCGAGACATCGTCGTAACCACATCTAAGCAAACTTAAAATCGCTTTATGTACAGATTAACGCGTGATATTGCACCGATTCACACCTCTCGCTATTTCAAAACAAATACACGACATTCACCTAATTACCAATGAAATCTTCGCGAACGATTAAGATCGCATGGCCAAACGTCATTAGCCTTGGTCTGTGCAATGTCACACCATTTTACCATTTCTAATTTGATTAACTTTCGGTTTACTTGAGAAGTAATCAAGTGGGCGAAAAGAATCTTGCCAAAACGACTTTTTACCATCTGGCAGGTATCTCAAGCGGCATTTCATGTCTGACAAAATGAGCAGACGCCATTTTTCGCCCCAAAAAAACCTAACGAGCGCTTTAGGCCAAGTTTTACAGTCGAAGAGTAAAACTGCTCTTTCATCACGCCGTAATTTTTTATTGAACTAATTCGCAAACAAAAGAAGTAGCGACCGCTTTTCCGGATAGGCAAATCAAACGAGAGATTTGTACTTTATCACAGCACACAAAAAAATCACCTCTGAGAGAAGAATGCGTACATTAGGAAACCGATAAAAAAACGCTATAGTTCACCTGTTCTTATGGTGCGAGGTTGTCAGTTGTTCACGTGTGTGTTTACACGTCCCCAAAATGATAAAAGCGCTTCGCCTTTTACACTTAACAGCAATAAATGACCTTATTTAAACTAGACCGCTTTCTTACACAAGTGCAGAAAGAGAGGAAGGGCACAAGATTTATGTGCAAGAATTTGTAAAGAAAAATGAGCGTTGCGATTGCACACGAGCGTAGAGGTGGAATCAACGGTAATAGATACTGATTTGCTATCAACACCCGGGTGTTTGTGTATGCGCTTGTGTTCGCTAGGCGAGCCGATCGCAATAAAAACAGCAAACACGGCGAACGTAAACTAATGAGTAGGTAAGCAACGGGGTGGTGAATGCTCTGGGAAAAGTTGAACTCCAGCTGGAACGGGAAGGGAAAGAAGTGAAAGGGTCCAAACACAGTTCTAGAAGTTAAAGGGATTTTTCTGACGTATAGTGATGCAATTTTGCGAAAGCGAAACACTCAAACCGACATGCACACACAGATATGTCAGCCACCACCGCTGACGGCGGATGCCGAGAAAATATCTGTGCGTCCGCCAGTCTCCTCTCCATGCCCTCCTCCGACAAACGCTACCTCAATCCATCAAGCTCTATGTTCGGAACAGTTGTTAAAATCGAATCGACGCCTACCGGAATCACTGGAGGAACGAAATCTACACTCTTAGCGAACATTATGTCTAGGTGCAACTGTTCTATGAATAACACGGACGGACGAGAGATGCACTTTTAGTGATTTTTGTCCCACGGTGCTCCTTTGGGTAGACTGAGTGAAGTCCTAGGATTTACACCGTTTGATTTATACCAGAATTTCATCGATGTACTTTATCCCATACACAATTTCATTGCAAAATTTACTCAAGTTCATTCTCGCTCGCTTTCTTAAGAGTATGATCGCACTTTTGAAGATCCAAGCTCACAAGCAGACAAAAAAATTTCCGCTTCCGCAATTTCAACAACTCGAAACAACTGCTATCATGCCAATAACATTCCCTGTGTACATTAAAAGTTGAAAACAAGCCCTCGCTCTCTTTGAAAGTTGAAAGCAATGCGGAAAAACAATAAACAGGAAAGAATCATGAGCCATTAGTCAAAACACTATCACAATAATAAAATTGTCAAGGAAAAAACCTCTACTTTTCCATGAAATATCAATTTGTGACAACTGTGCCACCGGTAGTAATAAACATGACATCTAAATAAAGTACTTGCAATCAGATGTGGTATTCCCAAATATTTGCGGTCTTCAACAAAGGGGCAAAGTTCTGATAATAAGATAGAGCTACGATTTTGATCTCTGAAAGAACAGTTCACGGTGTCCTTCTTGATTGATATAAGAGGATTAATTTGACATGCCTATGTAAAGAATTCAATGCTCTAGCAAAAAAAAAACACGCGACCAATGAAAGGCAATAATTTAATTAAAAAACGCGTCCAATAAAAGTGCAATATTTCAGTTAAAAAAGCAGTAATTCAATCCCACTTTGAAGCTATAATTTTGCTATGGTTCATGATACCCACTTTCCTTTCTCGCAAAACTTCCGACTAATGATAATCGATCAAATGCTATATATGGAGAAAAATAGCTGTCACACCTTATCGGAAGAATAACAACCCTATTTACCCTAATAAGTAAGTCTTTTTCTGTGTCACAAATTCTACCTATGAGACAGTGTGAAAATCTCTTAAGCACGTGCATTTCCAATTTCTGTTCATGTGCATAAGTGCCAGTTGGCAGCTATAAAGAAGTACTAGAGTCAACATGCATTTCGCATTTCTGGAGAAATTTTACAGTCATGTTCACTTCCTTGCTGGCGAAAAAAAAATGACAAATAACTGCTCTGCAGAAAATTCTACCATCATTTTTTAAAAGCCTAGCACTTCGATAAACAGCTGTTTGGATGTGATTTACACAAACATCGACATGAACTGTTTGCACTCTGATTACAATTGGAACGAATGTTAGTTTCGATATCTACCAAACGTCGATACACAGAAGGGCATGCTGTGCATGATATTGCTTCGTATGCATGAAAAAGCAATGATTTGGCCGAGAGGGGCAAGGGAGGGGGGCGAAAAGTAACTCAATGAAGTTTGTAAGCTATTATCTCACTTACCAAACATGTTCGAATTCGTGAGAATGAAAATTTATATTTATATCTTTGAACTCAGCTCGTCGAAAAATTATTAACGAGTATGAAGCCCGAAGCATATATCCAGCACAGACTAATGATTAATAGCTTCATATTTATCATATAGAGACCAGTTTCCTTTGAGAGCTTATTTCTCTATCGAAGATAAATAATGTCCGTATCTGGAGCACCTACACTATCATTAATCATGATGCAGTAACCTTGGCCAGTCGTGTTTGACTAGAGATCGAAAACGTTGAAAATTTACGATTGCCACGTGAAAAAATATGTGTTTTCAGCAGATTCTGAAAACAAATTTTGGTCTTATGAACTGTCTACAACATGAATAACAGTCAGTCATTGATAAATTACCAGGGGTCAATCACAAAAACATGTCTTGAACAAACTTCCTGCGTCAATGAGTTTTATTGAGACTGTTTTTACTCTATTCAACATAGAAGTCGCCCACGATTAGTGAAAATTTTTAGGCAACATTCATCAAGTGACAAAAGAAACAATACAGAAATATAAAACCATTACCAAAAATAATGATCGTAGTAAACAGTCAACAGGTTTATGAGGTAGTTTTTGACACTACCAAGTAATAGCATCCAAAAACTCCATTTTTGAGTTCGAGCTAATCCTTGAATAGTTGACTTTCTGCATTGATATTTTCTCAAGAGGAGATTTACACAAAGGTGCACCCCTTTCCATTTTGCAACTTTGGGAATGCCGTGCGAAAAGGGCGCCTCAGCAGGCGCCCCCGCCTCAATCGTCTCGGTCTGGTGTGCTTGGGAAACGGGGGCATCCGTACTCGAACGTGAAGCGCGCATGGTGCATATGTCGCACTACGCGCACTACGGACGGACGCACGTGCTTCGCACGCAGTGAACGTAGCGCGACCGTTATTCACGGTCATGTCTTGGACAGAGCGCAAAACGCCCGTGATCGTTATTCGCGATAAGTTGCACAAATAGTGGCGTGATACGCTGCTTACTTGATAATATGCAGCTACTCAAAACAGAAGGCGATAATCAACAAAATGACACTTTCCCAACGTCGATGAATCTTTTATCGTTCCGGCTTATTCTACCCACCCCCTCCGCCACTCAGATTCCCTTTTTTATTAATTCTTTACATGCGAACGAAACACATTACGCGCAAGCAAAATGGATACGCAAAATGTGTAATGGTTTATCGCCGCCCTCGCCCGTTGCATATGCACATAAGAAAACACTTACTGATGTGAATTGTAGATATAGCTTGCAAGATGTCAACACAAAAAATTGTATAGTGTACGTCGCCTCGCATATATAATGAGAACGCTGCAAGCGCATATGATTACAGCTTTCTACTATTTTTGAACAGGCTTATACGAAGCTGATTTCAACAAATCAATCATAGTAGTAATACAAGAGTAGGGACAATGCTCGGCACCCACATTTAGCTCCCCAAGACTCTGAGTCTACTCTGAATGAATAAGAAATGGAGATTTTAATGCAATTACTAGAGTTTGATCATTTGAACAAACTCTTAGACTTGCGCAACACATTCCAAAAAGCGCGAGTTATTCTAGCAGAACCGCGGTATCGAAGAAAACCTGCTGCCGAAATCAGCGTTCTCTCTCATTCTCTCAGTTTTGTCTGATCGTAACGATCTCGGAGAGGCCGTCTCGGCAAACAGCGGACCAAAGAGCAGTCTTGTCTCAGGGTGGCGGCATTACTTTCCTTCTACTAAGAACTCTTGGCTCATTTATTCACTAAAACACGTCAGACTATGCCTATACTCGCTAAAAAAAGACTTGAAAAACTTCAAAATTTGCATCCGACTATCATGCGACTATAATAATTGCCTAAGGGAGAAGCATAATCATATCAAATTTCATATTCATAGATAAAGCTAACATTTCAGCTGTTGATGTGATAGGCCTACCAGGTCACTCACTCTAGCATTACTCTTAGCTTAAAGGCAGCGTCCAGGTAGATCTGGACCTATGGGGCTTTTACGTGGAAAGTACTTTTGGGGCCCTAACTAAGGCACTGCCCAAGCGGCAGCTCAGGTAGTGCTGTATTGGCTGAGATATTCCCCTCGAAACTGGCCCCCACGAACGTATTCGCATGGATTCACGGCAGTTTCGCGCTAGGATCCACGCTTTGCGCCATGAATCCATGCGAAACACGGTCGCGGGGTCCAGTTTCGAGTGGAATATCTCAGCCATTACAGCACTACCTGAGCTGCCGCTTGGGCAGTGCCTTGAATAGGGCCTCAAAAGTAGTTTTCACGTAAAAGCCCCATAGGTCCAGATCTGCCTGGATGCTGCCTTTAAAGCAATGCAGTACTGCAAAATACAGTATTCATTTTCAATTTGAATCGAAAGTCGCAAATCTTAGAACAAATTGAAGGACTAACTAACATTGCTCGGTCCACATTCTTGCGGTGAAAGCTGGCATGTCGCAGTCGAAAACATGGTAGTGGTCTGGCAAACATGGTAAGGTCCATCGAATGATATGTGCCACTGAGATGGCCGAAAACCAAGAGATAAGATGGGCGAAGGTGCACGAAGTGGACACAGACAACAACAGACGTTGTCGGTGCACCATACACTCAGCAACATGATATTAAAGAAACAGGAACAATGAATATTGGGAAAAGAATTGAAGATCGCTGCATGAGATAAGAAAATTGAATTCTTACAAAGTCTGAAGTAAAAAAAAAACAACGCGTTTCATAATTTTCGCGGCAGCCGCTCAGTTCAAGGAATTTGGTAACACTACAACACACGAGTAAAAGTGTAGCTAATGCAAGTAGTGATCTGAGCTTATCCACCTCTAAGGACTCTTTTATAGCTGACATACCCCTCATGATAGATGACAGCGGTCGCATCCAGGATTAAAGCAACAGATCCAACCCCGACTACATTGTAATAGCAATTCACCAGTGAGTTTGCCAACATTCGGCACATCAGCTGTGCTGCTGGGAGAGCTTCTCGTGAAAGGTAATTGCGAAGAACAGTTGTCGTCTGTAATCAGTGCTATTTATAGGACTTTTCCATAATCTCAAAGCTATCTTAGTGAGACATGTTTTACACCTGCTAACTAAGAATTGGCGCGTATTCCGACTGCTGCTGGTTTAGATGGCGCGGCTCCATCGCCAGACTATTTGCACGTAATAAATCACAGGATGGAAGGATATGCCCGTACGCGCGGGGTCGACCGATCGACTAACTGCTGAGCGACGATCGCCTGGCTCGAGATAACATATGATGGGAAGACTAAATGTGGGAAGACTAAATGGCTAGCTTATAATAAGGGAGTAATCGGGGCGCAAAAAAAGCTCAAAAAAAGGGCACCTTGACAACTACACTGTGACTGCTGCGAACTAGTTAATCTGATCAAACTCACCAATTGGTAAGTAGACCTATGCAAACTCTCTAAAACAGTGTTATTCATTTATGCTGCCAACCTCATCAGTAATGATGTCAATGCTGCACTGGTGAAGTCATATCACCAAAAAAAATTCATTTTTGGACTTCAAACGTGCATGATTTTCTTTATCAATCTACACCATCACTCTATTATGGTGCCTATACCTGCAAGCTTCAATTTACACGCACTATTTTTTCTGCAAAAAAGGTGACTAGTTACTTGTGGCATGGCAAGCGTTCACAGAACATGAGTTGTAACTGCCATGCGTGCAGTTGTGCAAAAATTTTTGATAAAAAAGTATTACTGCTAGTATTACTGCTTGATAGGACAAGGAACTATAGGCCACACAATTACAGGTAGGATAACCCAGCTGTCATGTAAAAGCATTAACGGCCATATACAAATGAGAAGAAAGCAATAATAAAGATAAAACTAAGCGATTGACAGTCAACGACTTTCCCTACCTTTTTGTTGCATCCAAGATTTGACATCATATAACACACGTTCTCTGATCAAGTAATCCACAAAATTAGAACTGAGGTGCTTAGTAGGCATCGTAATCAGAAGCAACTAGAAGCATAGAACTGACCTCTCAAACCGATGCACCCCGATATAATCAACAAACAGGACTCGGCGCCGTTTTTGGATCACTATCTCGCATCACGTCATACTGTAAAGTATCGTGGATATGAAATCAGAAATGCGCCAAAAGTTCACCCAATAGTTTTGATATCAAATAGCAATGCAATACTTACCTACTTGTACCCGCGGAGCTAGAACCGCTCTAATTTTGGACTAATACATAAACAAATCAGGCGTATATGGACGACAGTCACTAGAGAGAAGCCATGTGCGATGGGACTCATCCAAAACTACCAAATTAAAAAAAAAGATAAAAATGCTCAAAGGATCGACTTTTGAACATACTTTATTACTCATTGACACGGTAGGACTACAAGTGTGCACGAACTAGCGATGAGATTATGATTGATGAGTGACCGATTTAATGTTCTTTTGACGTCAACTAGCAAACGCAGATTTGCAAAACGTGCACAAGCCGAAAGATTACTTTTTAAGATCGATAAATATTTCCTCAAAAGTTTTGACGCATAAAAGGAATTTTCGCTCAGCCTGCGAGAAAAACTCTCAAAAGACTATGCTGCCCTAACCTTTTATGGCATAGCCTGACCTCTTCAAACCTTCAACGGGGCATTGCCGGTCATTCACACATGATAGCCAGGAGAGCATGCCGAAAGGGATAACCTTCATTATGCGCATTCACGTGGATTCCCAGTTGAAACCACGTGTCTTATCTCCAGAAGAAGAAGGAAGACATTTGCTGGGAGAATTTTTTTCTAGTGATCGATTTAGAACGTTATCAAAACACTTTTGCAAGGTGTCGAAGAAATGTAAAGAGAACGGCTATTATTCGCTCTCCTTCGTCACTTTGGATTGTCAACTGATTGATTGTAATTCTGTTAGGAAGGGGATGCTGTGAGCTGACGATCTATTATTCAGTTGGAGTACAAATAATGTTCATATGATCAGCCAATTCTGAAAGAACCTACTATGCAAATTGCTGCAGAGTTTTCAAAATCCCGAGGACTCCAGGAGTTGACAACGTATCCATTCTCCGTATTCCGGGATAGACTGAATAGAAAATGATAGTCATTTTATATAGTTGACATACATAGGAACGATTATTGCCGATGTTGTGCACCAATCGAATTGATCTGCAGTAAACCAACATTTGAGCCAATAAGCCTAAAAGTCTTAGCATTTGAATTCTGATTATAAAGACAAGGAGCAACCGTCAATCGAGTTGTCAGACAAAGTTACCTAGCTTTCGATAAAATCACTCTTGCAGCCAAACCATTTGCGTATACGTGATCACACATCTTATTCTTGTGACGCGCCGATCGTGCACCCCCAAAATTGTTCCCATATGAACCATCAACGTGGCTGCCTTTCTTTCCTTTGCTGCCTTTTAGCACGTTACTAGCTGGCTTACCCGGCTCCGCCGTATCCGGACCAAACTTGGCACACATACACTTCGGGCCCCGGCGCGTGTCACAGTCCACTTTTCGTTATCGATCGATGTCGATCTTACCGATTTTTATCGATTTTTTCGCAGAGTTCACCTACAGGGCTAGGAGTTGGCACAGGGGGGAAGTGAGCATGGGGATTCCGAATACAATATTAGTTTTCAGAATTATCGGTTACTTTTATTGATTTTATCGATTTTTTGTAAATTTTGACATGCGAGGCTGGGATTTTGCACAGGGGGGTAATCGAGCATGCTGATTACGAACACAATATTAGTTTTCAGGATCGTCCATTACTTTTATCGATTTTATCAATTTTTTTGTAAAGTTTGACCTGCGGGGCTGGGAGTTTGCACAGGGGGGTAATCGAGCATGCAGATTACGAATACAATATTAGTTTTTGGAATTATCCATTACTTCTATCGATTTTATCGATTTTGCAAAATTTGAGCTAGGGGGCTGGAATTTGGCACAGGGGTGTAATCGAGCATGCTGATCACCCCCTTGGGGATGATCAGCATGCTCGATTACCCCCCTGTGCCAACTCCCAGCCCCCTAGCTCAAACTTTGCAAAAAATCGATAAAATCGATAAAAGTAATCGATAATCCCGAAAACCAATATTGTATTCGGAATCCCCATGCTCGATTACCCCCCTGCGCGAACTCCCAGCCCCGTAGCTCAAACTTTGCAAAAAAATCGATAAAATCGATAAAAGTAATCGATAATCCTGAAAACCAATATCGTATTCGGAATCCCCATGCTCGATTACCCCCCTGTGCGAACTCCCAGCCCCGTAGCTCAAACTTTGCAAAAAAATCGATAAAATCGATAAAAGTAATCGATAATCCTGAAAACCAATATTGTATTCGGAATCCCCATGCTCGATTACCCCCCTGTGCCAACTCCCAGCCCCGTAGGTGAACTCAGCAAAAAAATCGATAAAAATCGATAAAATCGATATCGATCGATGACGAAAAGTAGCCTATGACACCCGCCGGAGCCCGAAGTGTATGTGTGCCAAGTTTGGTCCGGATCGGTTCAGAAATGGAATTTTCTATTCGGAACATACGTACACACATACAGACAGACATACAGACATACATACAAACAGACATTCAGCTTTATATATAAGATAATAACTCCAGTAAACTCGCTCACTCGAAGTGACATGTTAAACTGATCGAAAGACAACTACGTTGATGGTTCATATGGGAACAATTCTGTAGGATGCACCATACATATTGTGTCAAACATAGCGATTAGCATCTTGCCACCCATACTGACTCCATTCCAGTAAAGATATCAGGCATCTGCAAGCTCAAAACTGCGGTGTCACCCAACGCCCTCATTTGCCATTCCGCCCATACCCGCGCGCAACGGCTTCAATCCAATCATAAGCTGTCTTCGATGACGCAACAAAGTTGTCGTCTGTTCAGCTTCCAGATATTAGATTCACAAAATAGTCAAATCAGTACTTCTTGATGCTATCAAAAAACACCGCTGCTACAGAAAGAAAGCGATTTGAAAGCAACCCCGGGCAAGACTTCGATATTTTTTTCCTTGCCTGGGCTAGGAAATCCGAAAATGCAGCTTGCAGAGCAGGAAAATTTTAAAAACAAGTTTGCCAGAAGCTTTGAAGTTATGGCGCGTGCCGCCTAGGTTAAGACAGTTGTGAGACCCTAGGTCTTGACTGCGTGCGATATGCGTTGTCTTATTAGGCCGCGTTCATACTGACCCCGAGGTCCGGAAACAGTACCAGCACAGCGCTCATTTCAAGCGTTGTGCTGGAACTGTTCACGGACTTTCAAACAGTATGAACGCAACCTTAAATTATGGGGTCGCAAATTTGCTCACACTATCGAATGCGTGGTGAAATTCTTTGCGGTCTTGAACCCCGACTGCACCTTTGAAAGCACAGACAAGTGGCTGCCAACGTCTCGCCACAGTGTACAGCGCACTGAACTGCGCGTGCGCACCACGTGTTACTGCCCTCCAGTGCGCTTTCACGATTTGCTAATTCTGATGCAATGATCGCATCAGCCTTAGCGCGGATTGATCTGTCAGTGAAGAATTTTCTTTCAAGAGTTTTTTCGACACACAAGAATAGCTCCTATTGTTCTTCGATGCAAAAAATGAAAGGGCACAGAGAGCAGTTGCGGTAGCGTCGCCATCACATAAGCGCTCACAGCGTTCACTCTGATATGTTTGCGATTCAGGAAGAAGTGTTTGTATAACGTGTCAGTTCATGTTAGGCATGTAACTGTGCGCAAACATGTTCTTGTACAGTCCTACATTCTTTAGAACATTCCGGAGCATAAAGCACAACAGTGACGTGGAACAGACGTGCTGCATAATCTCACGGATGAATCACTTTTTACGGCTCGAAGTCTGTCCGAAGCCCACTAACATTTGTCCAAGGACCAGTCATGGTGAGTTTCTCTGTTTTGTTCCAGTAAGCAGACTATCAATCATGGAGTTTTATTAGTTTTTCTAGCTTACAGCGCCCAGTACTGACTGGTACGGCACACGCTACGCGTGCATTAACTACTTTTTTCCTTGCGGTAAAGAGCTGAAAAAAGCAAAGCCTCAAAGAACAGCAGCATGGTAAGCAGAGGTGCGATAGGGGAAGCCGGGTCCCCCAAAAGTGAAGGTGGTTTCAGCTACCACTGGCCGGCCAAAAGTGAAGGTGGTAGTGTCGGACACTCACCTCCCAAAAACGTCGACGGGGGGGGGGGGGGGGAGGTGCGGGGGGAGGATAGAACGGACGAACGGAGCTATCTTTCTAGGTCTAACGTCGACCCAACGGCCCTCTTTAGGGCCACAGATACGATGAATATTAAAAATATCTATAAATTTTATTTATAAAAATTTAAAATAGACGTGTTTAGTAAATGGTGTATTTGGAAGTAGAAGTTTGTTGGACTGTACGGATTTTATTAAGCAAATTTTGTTATAACGTACAGCGAAGAAAGTAGATCGATCCAGGCAGTAACGGCCGAGAATCAGAATTTCGAATAAATAAATAGTGAAAAATCATGCAAAATTTCCACTGTTATAAATCTGTTGTTTGAAGATGTCAGCAGTTGCGACTTCATAGGTTTTAAAGAGTAAATGTTGCTCTATCAGCTAGTGAAGGAATCTGGTCGATTTAAGAGATAGTCGTTGAAAACCAGAGTTCTAAAACTTTACGCCATTTTTGCGTGTTTTTTGACTGTTGAGAGTTAAACTCTTATAAATCTTGAATGTGGAAGTGTATGATGTTGCGACTTCATAGGTTTTATAGAGTAAGGTTTGCCTTATCAGAATATGTCTTGTCCGTTCCGATCCATTGAAACACCTCCGAGATCCAGAGTCATGAAAAAGCAGGTAAAAAAGAGCTTTTTGAACTTCAACAGCTCATAACTTCTTCAGGATTGCACGAATCATGTTGCGACTTCATAGGTTAGATTCTTCTCGTCAAGAGCTTTCAGATGATATATAATATGTGGGGGTTTCGCGCCTCTTACGGCATATGCCCGGGGGGGGGAGACTTTTTAGGCCAAAGTCTCCCCCGGCAGCCTCCAGCCAATACATTAAAATGGGCGAGGGGGAGATTTTGGCCTAAAAAGTCTCCCCCCCCCGGTCATAATTCGCAGGAGGCTCTAAACCCCCACATATTATATATCATCTGAAAGCCCTTGATGAGAGGAATCTAACCTATGAAGTCGCAACATGATTCATGCAGTTCCGAAGAAGTTATGAGCTGTTGAAGTTCAAAAAGCTCTTTTTTACCTGCTTTTTCATGACTCTGGATCTCGGAGGTGTTTCAATGGATCGGAACGGACAAGACATATTCTGATAAGGCAAACCTTACTCTATAAAACCTATGAAGTCGCAACATCATACACTTCCACATTCAAGATTTATAAGAGTTTAACTCTCAACAGTCAAAAAACACGCAAAAATGGCGTAAAGTTTTAGAACTCTGGTTTTTAACGACTATCTCTTAAATCGACCCGATTCCTTCACTAGCTGATAGAGCAACATCTACTCTTCAAAACCTATGAAGTCGCAACTGCTGACATCTTCAAACAACAGATTTATAACAGTGGAAATTTCGCATGATTTTTCACTATTTAAATATTCAAAATTCTGGTTCTCCGCCGTTACTGCCTGGATCGACCTACTTCCTTCGCTATACGTTATAACATAATTTGCTTAATAAAATCCGTACAGTTTTGCTAAGCTTTACTTCCAAATACACCATTTACTAAAAACCTTTATTTTAAATATATATGCCGCCGTATACATAAATATATGCTTTCAAAATCTTTTTTGCGTTTGTTTTGCTTATTTTCCTTCTTTGTCGTCCAGCGAAAAATTTTTTATTCCAAAAGTGAAGGTGGTCACCCCGTACCAGCTCAAAAGTGAAGGTAGGGGGAGACTTGGCTCCCCCTATCGCACCTCTGATGGTAAGTGATTAATGAACGGCGGCAAACAATGTAGCGGTAGATTCATCAATACAAAAGCATAAGTTAATACTATGTGACATTGATAGATCTCATTCATTGATATGGACCGAAAACGACAGTTGCGCCGTGGAGATGGCGTTTGATCTGACCAGGCAATCTCAGCTAAAGACATGCAAAAACAAATTAGATAACGAGTACGGGGAGATTTCCTTCCTATTGTACCTTTCCTCAACTGACAATCAGAAGACCTCACCTCATATGTTTGGTCCTATCGCTCCCTCCTCACCATCTCGATTTAGCAGTGGGCTATGCACCTCATTCGAAACGTCTAGGAAACGGATACTGCCATTACTTGTCGCCTTCGATGCTCAGTGCTGCTCCCACATTCTGTTTAGTACTGTCGAGTCATCCGCAACCTGATATAGGCTCTCTCATTGAGAGTGTCACAGCTCCAGCGGCCGGTTTCTATGCCACTTGTGCTGTGCTTGCGGATGCACTCGGAAAATCTTCTTACGCTGAACAGCTATTGAAGGTTGTTGAGATTAAGGCCGAGTTATACATTCACGCTGCGCAAGGCCGAGCGAGGCGGTCGCGAGCGCTCAAGCCGCAGACCAAAGTAGCAAGCAAATTCTGTTCTAGGCGTGTCTAAGACGCAGCGAGACTGCGTTCATACTGATGCGAAGGTTTGGGAACAGTTCCAGCACAGCGTTCGAAATGAGCGATGTGCTGCAACTGTTCCCGAACTTCGGGAGCAGTCTGAACGCAGCCTGAGGCTCGCGTTGTTTCTCCTCTGTATCTCCTTGTTCGCAACTAGGCTCTGTAAGCGAGCTTCGAACAAATAGAACCAGAAGGGAAGTTTTGCTTGCTATATGAACGGGTGCGTAGCAAGTGGTACCCAGGCAGCCGGCTGCTGCCGCATCCAGCTGCCAGAGCTGCCGGCAAAGCTGCTGCAGATGGTACAGTAACTACGCTCGTCGTCTAAAGCTCTTGCCGAGAGGTTTTCTTGCACCCCGTCGCTCTGAGGTGCGATATCAGCCTAAGGAAAGCGTGATATCCTCGATATCTATACTATTTTGAACAGCAGAAAATACATGTTTTTTGAGAAACATGCAAATAAACAGACGTGAACAGGGGAGAGGTACCTCAAGGGAAAATGATCACAAATTCAATTCACTTTAAAACTTGAATGTAGCAGAAGCTGAAAATTCAGAAATTTCTCAAATTTCTAGAGATTTTTTCTCGCTTTTACAGAACGGACCAAACCATTACAGGAAAGTGTCATGGATAAAACGGTAAGAAAACTCAAAATGATTATTTCATAAATAGTGGGTTAAGCTAGCTAAATAAGGCAAGTTTTTTTTTCGGATTCTGAAGTGTTCATAGAAAAGTGAATTTGATGTCTAAGAATTCTTCATCGGAAAATAAGAATCCTTGAAACCAGCGTCAATGGACATTTATTGTACCTTGATTTTAAAATTTGTGACAGAAAACTATGTGATTTCCTATTCATTCATTTTTGTAATTGTTTGTGTTTTTTTTTGGAAATTTTTCGGTGTAGTTTTGTATTCGACTGTATGGTTCTCAATGAAATATGGTTTTTCTCTGCTGTTCAAAATGATATAGATATTGAGGATATTACGCTATCATTGACCCACTCAATTTGATTGACCTACTTTGCCTTATTTAACTCGCCTAAAATCACTTTGTAGGAAACAGTCATTTTGGCACAGTTTTCTTAATTTATATCCATGACATTTTCCTGTAATTGTTCTCGTTCATTTCTCGACGTAAAAGAGAGAACAATTTTTAGAAATTTGAGAATTCCTAGTTTTTTCAGCTTCTGCTTCCTTCGAGTTTTTGAAGTGATTTGATTTTGTGATCATTTTCCTCTAGAAAAATCCTCTTCACCTCTGTTCATTTGCATGTTTCTCGAAAAACATAAAATTTTTGCTATTTCAAAATGATATGGATATCGAGGATATATCGAGGATATCACGCTTTCCTAAGGCTGATTTCGCACCTCAGAGCGACGAGGTGCGAGAAGACCTCTCGGCAAGTGTTTTAGACGACGAGCGTAATTACTGTACCATTTGCAGCGACTTTGCCGGCAGCTCTGGCGGCTGGCTGCGGCAGCAGTCGGCTGCCCGGATACCACTTGCACGCCTCCCTATATGAACAGACGCTTCTTACCTCACGAGAGCTCAAGCTTTGGTATCAGACGTGTCTCGTACAAGCTCGAGAAGGAACGATCTAAGGGGTCGGCCATAGGCTGTCGGAAACTGTTGCAGGGTTGGTACCTCGTAGTCTGCGTGTCATGCACTATGGCAACGGCAGCGGCGGCGGCAACCTCGGCAACCCAGGCAACCTATGGCCGATTTCTAAGGCTGCGTTCATACTGATCCAGAAGTCCCGAAACAGTTCCAGCACAGCGCTCAATTCAAGCGCTGTGCTGGATCTGTTCCCGAACTTTCGGATCAGTATGAACGTACCCTAACATAAGAAGCTAGATCGCGCGCGCTTCGATGCGCGAGCTAGCCTCTTAAGCCTAAGGCATACCTCCCGCGATTTCGCGAAATCGCCTCATCTTCGCGATTTGGAGATTTGCCAGATGTCTAGAGATTAAGCATGCGAGGCTCTCAGATGCATGCAAATCGCGTCTGGGCCTAAGGCATACCTCACGCGATCTACGTCGTCTAGGCGTAGATCGCGTGAGGCGTCTACGCGACTTGGCGTTCTGCCAGATTTTAACAATTCGTCGTGAGCGGTTTTCAAATGCATAGGCGCGTAGCTTTTGTAAATTCTTGCAAACGGATCAAGTCCCGTTCAAACAAAGGGAGGTGGCGACCAATTACGAACAGTCGCTTCTATGCCAATTCGCGCAGCGACTGAAATTGCGTGAGGTATGCCTTAGGCCTTAGGCCTTAGGCGTCGAGCAGAGTTCACACGATTTCATCGTCGCGATTCATCGCGACAAGACAAGTGTTACGAATTTATTGCATGGATCTTTCTGAATTTCGATTGTGATAGTTAGTCACGATTAGACATGTTAGAAAACTATTACAACCGAAATGCAGGAAAGTTTTTATAATTTTGATCCTCACAAGGTTTCGGGTTGTGCATGTGTTTCATTGTTATTTATACTATTTTGTTGTTGTTGTTGTTGTTGTTGGCATAGGTTGATCCTATGAAATAAATGAATGAATGAAAGTCGGCATGCAATGATATTGTTACAGTTGCCTTGTCGCGATGAATCGCGACGTCGCGTGAACTCTGCTCGAGGCCTTAGGCCCAAGGCATATCTCACGCGATTTTAGTCGCCGCGCGATTTGGCACTGCAACGACTCTCCATAACTGGTCGTAAACGCACTTTGCTTTGGCCAGACTTGCTGTGTTTGTTACAATTTACGGAAACTACGCACCCGTGCATCTGAGAGCCTCGCATGCTTAATCTCTGAACATCTGGCAAATCGCCAAGTCGCGAGGATGTGGCGATTTCGTGAAATCGCGAGGGGTATGCCTTAGGCCTTATGTGCCGACTTTGTCGGCACCTTCCTTGCAACCATATCATTACTTTGCCTGAGCACCGTAAAGCTCATGCCATAAGCATGACCTGCTGTGATATGAGTATGTTATTGCCCAGATGTTTGTGATGTTACTTTGACACGCCTATCATACTCAGCATTCTACCACTGCACTAATACGTGCACGTCGTCTGTTCATAAAGCTTATTAGCTATGTGTTCTGTATAACACACTCCAAAAGGCGCTATATCGCCTCAGGCTACTACGAAGCCCTAGAACCACCGATATACATACCTTAGGTTGCGATATGTCGCCGTCACAACCTGTATGTATCGTTTATTCGTTGACCGTAACGACTGCTGACCGCGCGGCGACTGCTGCGCGTGCATGATGTTTTCGTAGAAAAGATGAATAGAAAGAAAACAGAGTATTCTTCTCATCTTTATAATGTAGAAAATAAACAAAGAATTCTTCTCATCTTAAGCCACGGTCCAACTTGTCACTTTTTCGCAAGTTTAGAAGGCACGCGTCGCAGTCGCCACGCGGTCGGCAGTCCGTACGGTCAACGAATGAACGATACATCATTCATTTCGCCAATGAAAAGCGAAACTGCTTATACAACAGTCATTAAGTCAGGATCACAATATGAAAAGACCACGTCTGCGTCAACATCGGAACGTTCTTGATATTCTTTGCCCAAACACTCAACACAACAAAAACAATTAGAAGGTCTTGCAGTCAAAACACCATAAAACTGCCATTAACGGCTAATTTTACGAGAACAAGAAGCCGCAGCTGTCACAATAAGGAAGTGAGCGGTCAAGATCCTGCTATCATTATATGGCAGTTTGTGTGCAAATATTTTTGAATTGTAAGCGGGGAGAAAGAATCGTTGTGAATTTGAAACATAATTTCTGATACTGATGGATAGGTTGCTAAGAGAATAGCAAAGCAACCAGGCACACCTCAAATAAAGGTTTTCCCATAAAGCACAGCAAGCTCTACAAGGCCATTCATGATATGCCAAAAAAATCGAAGAAATTCGGAGGTTAAAAATATCTGCGGTCCTCCCACTCGCATACATCCACACGAACCAGACATTCATATGCGCAGTTGCTATAGTTTTTCCTTGACTAGAGACTGTGAAAACGAAAATTCTGCGCTTTTATCAAACTGCTGAGCCGCTCTCACACAAAATCATACTACACAAGGCTAGATAGGTATGATTTTAAATTTTCAGCCTACTTCGATTGACTTTGGAGGAATTTTGATTATAGCACAAAACTCAGAAATGGAAGGCTTTTGATATTTCTCCAAAACTGTCGAGGCTGAGATTTTACAAATTATACTACCTAATCTTGTAGCATAGCATTATTTATGTGAGAACGGATTAGCTTGCTCGCTTTGCGTCGAACAGTCTTCTCTTTACGCATTTTCGGAGTGAGTCTGTTGCTTTGCAAAGCAAGTAAATAAAAGCGACATCATTTTCTTGACAGTTTAATACAACTGTGCACCAATTCTGAGCAATACCACATCTGCGCGAAAGGAGATTTGGTCGAAGCCTAACAATGTTGCGATGTTCTGACTGACAACGAATCATAAGCGTGCTGTAGCTAAGGCTGCGTTCATAAGGAGCCGGATCGGGAACAGTTCCAGCACAGCGCACGAACTGAGCGCTGTGCTGGAACTGTTCTCGGACTCCGAGATCAGTATGAACGCAGCCTAAGTGGCCTCCAAAATAGCTGCCTTTGTTTCCCCACAGGTGATCTCGAATTGGCAATTTGCTTGCAGGCATAACAAATAGAGGATAAGTTGGGTACGATAATTGAGTTTATGGCGGCTACATTACGAATGTGGACGAGCTATAGGGCTTTGCTAGATCGTGAAGGTAGGTAAGCACCGTCCACCCAGATTCTCGACTTCCATGTTTTGGTCGTTTGGGGGCGTTCTCATGTCCATGATTCCAAATATGAAGTCGCCGCGAAAACCCCGATAATCCTCAAGGAACGCGCAGGTCGATCTCCGAAAGGGTGATTGGGTGAGCGCGCACGAACGGGCTGGCATTACTGGAGTGGCGGTACCGATTTGGGGTCCCCATCCCTCTTCGCTATCCCGAAGCGATTCTAATGCTTCCGAAGCGAAATTCTGCCCAGCGTTTTGGGCATTGGCTTGATAGAGAGACCGACTATCGTAAGCTGCCAGAAGCTCAAGAACCCTAACGGTGGACGGTGACATTAAGCAGCACAAGGCCTCAAGATGAAGAACTCCCGCTTCTCATAGTTGCTTGAGGTAATTGGAAACTAACATCTGATAGTAAAAAGCGTTCGACAGGAGAAAGAATACCGAGAAAGTCATTGATGGCCGTAAACTCACCGACCACACGTCAGGCAAACCCTATAATAACACCTTCGCAACACTTCCACTCTTCATTTCTGGGCTCGTCTGTTACGAGTCTGAACTTCTGAAGCTTTACTGAAGTAGTGAAGAGTCCTTTCTTAGAGCCTTGCAGAGATAAGAAAGCTTCCAAAAAGAGAATATACATGGTCGATTCGCGGTCAAGGGAACTTATTTATATTTCTGCTGGGTCGAACACGTAGCTGAGCAAAAGTGAAGCATAAAGTTGCATCATGTGACATAATTGTATATATCTTGCGCGAGAAGTTGCTTTTATAACGGTCCAAGGGGACTTGTAGAATTCTAGCGGAACCAAAAAGGATTTTGTTTCGAAAAACGTTAGGAATGGGCTAGCGCCCCTGCTCTCCTGACTCATCTTTTCTCGTGCACTCGCTGCTTTCTCGTCTGCGCTTCCTTCCAGCCATAAACTCTCTTCGAGGACTAGGTCAACCTTTTTTTCTCGAAAGCCATAATTGCTGAAGCAATAAGCATTCCAAGGGGCTCTTGCAAAAAATGCTCTAAGCTAAATATTCTAAATGATGTTCGCGGTGTACTGCATCGCAGCGGCTGTTGATATTTAGCATACTCTTTCCAATCAATCATTTGCAAGAAACTATTTTGAGCTTAGCCTATTTCAATTAATCATTTGTTGCAGAACAGGAAGTCTTGAGCTTTATGCAATAACAATTTTTTCTCTTCGAGCACAAGGACATAATACGTGGGTCTGTGTTGGAAACCAGAAAATCAAAGCGGCAAAATCTCCACGAACATCGAAAAAGTCAACTCCGATGACACTGACTGATTGTTGAAAGAGCGCGATAAGAAAAAATAAATTATTTTATTTTTTACTAGCTGGCTTACCCGGCTCCGCCGTATCCGGACCAAACTTGGCACACATACACTTCGGCCCCGGCGGGTGTCACAGTCCACTTTTCGTTATCGATCGATGTCGATTTTACCGATTTTTATCGATTTTTTTGCAGAGTTCACCTACAGGGCTAGGAGTTGGCACAGGGGGGGAAGTGAGCATGGGGATTCCGAATACAATATTAGTTTTCAGAATTATCGATTACTTTTATTGATTTTATCGATTTTTTGTAAATTTTGACATGCGAGGCTGGGATTTTGCACAGGGGGGTAATCGAGCATGCTGATTACGAATACAATATTAGTTTTCAAGATCGTCCATTACTTTTATCGATTTTATCGATTTTTTGAAAATTTGAGCTAGGGGGCTGGAATTTGGCACAGGGGTGTAATCGAGCATGCTGATCACCCCCTTGGGAATGATCAGCATGCTCGATTACCCCCCTGTGCCAACTCCCAGCCCCCTAGCTCAAACTTTGCAAAAAATCGATAAAATCGATAAAAGTAATCGATAATCCCGAAAACCAATATTGTATTCGGAATCCCCATGCTCGATTACCCCCCTGTGCGAACTCCCAGCCCCGTAGCTCAAACTTTGCAAAAAAATCGATAAAATCGATAAAAGTAATCGATAATCCTGAAAACCAATATTGTATTCGGAATCCCCATGCTCGATTACCCCCCTGTGCCAACTCCCAGCCCCGTAGGTGAACTCAGCAAAGAAATCGATAAAAATCGATAAAATCGATATCGATCGATGACGAAAAGTAGCCTATGACACCCGCCGGGGCCCGAAGTGTATGTGTGCCAAGTTTGGTCCGGATCGGTTCAGAAATGGAATTTTCTATTCGGAACATACGTACAGACATACAGACAGACAGACAGACAGACAGACATACATACAAACAGACATTCAGCTTTATATATAAGAAGATAATAAATTATTTTATTTTTAAATTATTTTTGGAACTATGCATGCATTAATGAGAGGTTCTGAATCAAATCGAATCAGTTCAGATTCAACTTCTAAGGAAAGCAAACAAACATTTTTGAGTTATTTTGAGTCAAATGTTAGACAGTCGAACTTCCAGTCGCTTCATAAAATTTTCAGGTGATTAGCCTATTAGTTACCTGTTAGTAAAAATTTAATTTATTAAATTTTGTCACAGCAGTATGCGGTAAAAAGATTGTACATGTTAACTATCAATGAGTTTTATTCTATGGCTCTATTGTTGACCGAAATGAGACAGTTACATAAGAGGACGAAGTTCTGAGTGGGAGGGGGGGGGGGGGGATTAGGAGCTGTAAATTTTTCACATGAGATAATCTTCAGTGTCATTCATTGTGCTTGAGAAGAAAAACTTATTTTACTGAGCGAAAGTGCGAGGTTTTAGATTTCGTAAGCTTTTGTTTGGTTATCTTGCAAATGACAGTAGCATAGCGAATGTTTACACAAATTTTTCCTATCACAGTGTTACGCAATGCAAATAATCGCAAGGTGGGTGTAATCTCTACGATCGGGAGGGTTATAATTCTCTCGCGAAGCATGTCATGAACCCGAGACCAATCTCAAAAGATAAACTCAGTGCAAGTTTCACGTGTTTCCGAGAGAAAATTGTGCTTTGCATTGATAGCACGTGAAAGGGAAATTTTAGAGCAGCTTTCGAAAGAAGCAAACGAGAGAGTGATGCTTTTGCGAGCGATAAATGCTTTTCCGTTCATAATCGATAGTGCTATTCGCCGTTGATGCAAAATTGAAATTTGAAAAACGGCTGCTGACTAGCATCACATTTCGCCGCTGCAGCATTCGTATCGTTTGCCGAAATGCGAAAAATGTACTTGGGCTTTTCCGTCTTCATTGTTCGTAATTGGCAAACGGAAAGGCACGACGGCCTGCCCTGAACTTTGGCTCCGATGAGTTACAGATTAGCCTTTCATTCCAGGAAAGCCTAGAGACAACATCATTCATGTAGTGACCATATCTTTTTAACCTAGCAATTATATCGAGTCTTTTTTCCCATTTTAGTGCTCAAACGATGCAAATTAAAAATCATTTTTTTTTTGGAGTAAAGTGAGATTGTTTGTAAATGTTTAACTATTACGATGGCACTGCGCAAATGGAGTCTAGTTCATAGAAAGTTGAATTTTTTGTGAATTTATTGGTTCGCATTCCTTTTAAAGTAATGGGCTGTTATATGACCATGACTCGATCTAGTGGGCTCTAAAGTACACTTTCACATATTTTTAAGAACTACTGCTGAACTGCGAGACCGACGGAGTTTTGAGCTGATGTGATTTTTTACTCGGTTTGTATCATGGCAAGACCTATGAGGCTTATATCAGGAAATTCTTAAGCAGTCAGGGCCGCTGAGTAAAAGGAGAAAACTTCTATCATGCATTTGAAAATATGTGAAAAGTTTCATGCGACTCCTTATATTCCTGTGAATTTTTCTTGAAACAAATCTTTGAAAATGAAGCTCTGTTCAACAACAAATTTAGAAGTGAGAAATCTGCAGTCTGTGGAGAAATTCTCACTTCTAAAGTATTTTAATGTTGAACAGAGCTTCGATTTTGAAAATTTGTTTCAAGAGAAGTTCACAGGAGTATAAGAATTCGTATGAAACTTTTCACATCTTTTCAAATGCATTATAGAAGTTTTCTCCTTAAGTGGTTCTTACAACTTGGGAACTTACAATGGAACGGTGGCGTATCAAGGCTGAAGCTCCCCCCCCCCCTCGCCTCCCCCGAGAATGGGTCGCGAAGTTTTTGGAAATTACTTATATGAGTTATGAAAATGTGCAAGCACATATTTTTACATGTAAATAATTAATATGATTTTTGAAAGTTTTAGAAATTCAGTTTAGTCTTGTGAAATTTTTATCAGGGCGTGCAAAGCATGCCGAAATTTTTTTCTGAGTGCGTGGCTGACGCCACACACCTTCATCAGATTTTTTGTCGCCCCCTTCCCCCGAACGGAAATTCTGGATTCCTTATGAGTTGGATTAATAGTTTATTTCGTTTTACGCTGCTCCTTGTTCGCTGTAGCGGGTGTGTCAGAACAGATGTTATTGCTTCCGAAGACGAAAAGTCGAACAATCCAAAACAAAGAAGTTGCTATGTTGCACATAGTTTTTGCAATGACTTACTCTAACTCTGAAGTCTACTTTTGTTTAGCTGAACGATTTTTGGAAGGATGCAAGTGCGCAGCAATTTCACGGCTTCTCATGGTTATTTGCGTAGTTCTTGTTGTTTAAGTAGTTGTCCTTATTCCCTTTGAAAAGTCTGCTATTAATGTCCAGCTTGGAAATCTACTCACGGACAATCAGTCTTTCAACAAATACCTTAGCTATGACGCATCAATCAGCACTAATCTATGTCCAGGAAAAATTGCGAAGTTTTGCAAAAAAACGTCTATTTACACTATGGAACTGGTTTGAAACAAGGAAGTGTTGCAGGATTTCATAATACGTTTCCAAGCACGTTTTCAGTCACACCATTCATTGAACTTGGAAGAGCCGCCTTTAGTCATAAGTTAAGAAGACGAAAGCGATTAGATAAGCAAACAGCTTAACGTCCATCTTGGCTACTGTTCAGTAATCAGTTCAATTGTGCCAAAGTGCATTTTGATTGCTACGTAAAGTGACGCGAGCTTCTTGTAGTGCAATATGAGTCATTGTGTGGGTTAAAATGTGTCTCACCAAAATTTAGTTGTCGAGATTTTTGCATTTTGCAAGCCTGTCGGACCCTGTCTAGCACTATTAAAATCGCACGAAGTTCCCAAAAACTCCGTTTTCTGGAGGCCCCGCTGAAGCAACGTGGACGAGTTGTGCCTTCCAACTTCAGCCTCAGCCACAGTGACAGCAACAAAGGGGGGGGGGGTGGATGCCAAGTGGAAGGACATGTTCAAACGCGTAAGGGGGGGGGGGGGAGACCGAAGGAGACGCCCGCGCGTACCAACTGGCTCTCCGCGTACCACTTTGATCAAATTTTTCTCAGCGTGGAGGGGGTCAAACTGAGTGGGACTTCTTGCAATGGCCTATTTAGAGGTCCCTATAATAGAATATGTGAAGATCCGCGCGACCTCAACTTTGGTGAGACACTGCCTTTAAAAAAGAGTTCAGCAAAGAGTATGGTGGGGACTGAAATCTGTAATCATACACACTTTTGTCGCCAAAATAATCCGCATTAGGGCTCGCAACGAGAAAATCATAAAAATTGTCAAGAACCATGCTTCCTTGAAAATTTCGAAAGTAAAGCCCAAGAATAAATTATGCACATTCCTCATTGATTCGGAACAAGAAAGCATTGTTCCTAGCACGTTGATGGTGCGCGGAGCTTTGATTTTCAACCTAATGTGCCCATCAATCTAGGCTTTATATCCCCCCCCCTCTTGGCAAACTCCGCCCACTTCGTTGTCCTCCACGAAAACCTCTTTCGTGCACAAAATATTAGGTTGTCGGATAATTTCTGTTACACTTTTTATTTTAATTCTTAAAAATCTCAGAAGCTTTGGAAAGATCTCATGTTCACGGTGTATGGGCAGGGTCAAAAGGCCTATACAAGGGTACCGTCGTATCCGCGATCCATGCGCAAAACACTCACTTTGTGACTAAAAATCCGTTTCTTCCCATTTTTGTAAATGAGCTGGCGTTCTCTCAGGTGATGAGCGATAGACCGGACAATGTGTTAATCAGGTAGGGCATAGTCTGTAGCGTTTAGCTAATATGGGGTGATAACGCAGACATGTGTTCAAATCTCGTGTGCGCCATCTTTGCAATCATCGGAATTTTTACAAAGAAAACGTCTTCAAAAAATTTCCAAAAATCATTTTTATGTTTTCTGTATTCATTTCTATACGATGCACATAAAAAGAAAAATTTAGGAAAGTTTTTGAATTTTTTTGATATTTTCTTCACCCCTCGTTTTTGAAACGCTAAAAGCACCGCAATGCCTCCATGTAAGAGACAATGCCAAAATACGTTCTAAAAAAATTTTAGAGAGGGAAAGGGCAAGTAGGTGCAGAGAAAAAAGATTAGACAAAAACTAAAAAAATTTGACTGCTCTTACAAAACTGCCGTAAACTTGTTGGTCATTAGTGCACTTGCGGAATCAATCATGCTGGTGGGTAGACCCTGCTATGCCCTAAGCATGTTGCAGATTTGGGGTTTTCAGAAAGCTTCTGAAATTTTCTAGAAATTTTAGAAAAAAGTGTAACAGAAATTATCCGACAACCTAATACGTAAGAGGCAAGAGATGATCGCGAATCAAGCCTTTAGCCCCCGTCCTTCTCACTTGGCCGGTATTTGAGTTTGCACAAATTTTCAAGTTTGGGGCGGTTTTATTTGAATGCACGGAGTTTGCTCCAAGGAGCAAAACCAACATATCATTCATTCTCTGACTAAGAAACGCGAGCACGCTTTGCAGACGTTTGATTGATAAGTTCACGGATGAGTTCTAACCAGGGCTGAGCGTGAGGTCAGGCGCGCCCGACCTGGGGGGGGGTCGTATTTGGTAAGACGGGGGGGATTAAGAATAGAATTCGCTCAAAACTGAGGAAATACTACAATCGAGTAAGGTGAAGAAGAAAAGCTTTAGACCGATGCAGTTCACAACTTCAATAGAATTGAAGGAATGACCGTCGTGACCAGCATATTGATTGACTCCATCGAAGTTTCAGCCAAATTTCAATTCTCCATCCCTTACCTGACACTACTAAGGTCACAAAGAAGTTTGCTGTGTAATTTGAGTATGGTTTCCGTAATTAGCATATCAAATCACCTCTACTAACCCTACAGACTACTACCTGTTACATTTTCTAGCGTTTTCTATCGTCCAACAAGCCTGAAATTCAAACATGATTAAGTTTCAAAAGTGAAAGAAATCAGCTTTTTTATACTCACAACAAAGTAATGTTCCCTATCTTATCTATACTAGAAATTAGAATTCATATCGCTTTCAAATAGTGGATTAGGAAGTACTGCCAATATTCCAAACATCGCGTTTTTCTCCTTGACCGCGTCAACTCCGCGGATCACCACAAAGCCGAAACAAGTCGTGCTAAGCTCAAACACCTACTGTAGAATGTTCGAGGTTTGTGCTAGCGAATTACACAAAGTTTTCGGAGATAAAGTTAATGGGGTCGGGCGCAACCCTCGAAAGATCAGGCCGCCTGAGCTTTTGCAGCCTTGCGCCTGACCCAGTTAACTTGTCTTCAAAATTAAAAAATCAGTCCATTCCTGGTATAAGTATTGCTCATGGCCTCTTTCCTCAGCGAAGATTTGGAGCAAGACGCTCCATCCCTGGAATTCTGGCTCGCTCAATAGGGCGATTCACATCAAAAATCCGCCGTCAAATTGCATGTACTTGTAATGTGCAATCACAGAAAAGCTATCATAGTCTCCTAGAATTCAGAACCTCTGCAGGGCATACTCGTGTTCTCTAGAGTGTCACATTCTGAGGTTTCGGAGGTCGAGAGGATCAAGAGGGGTCGTTTGGAGGCTCTCCTGGAAGGAGGGGGGGGGGATCGTTTCTGAACGACTTGTGCCTGACCTTTTGCTCAACTCTGGTTCCAACACGTTTTGGTTTAGTTACTATTAGTTTTTTTGGAAGAACATGTTCGAGCTTGTTGAACAAAGCGAGTTTGAACATGTTTTACACGAATCCCAATATTAAATCAACAAAACGCGTTAGAATTCATCCGTGAACTTGTTAATCAAACGTACACAAAGCGTGCTCGCGTCTCTTAGTCAAAGAATGAATAATATAATATGTATTAGGTCGTTCCATAAGTTCATAGCGTTTTCATTTTCGTCCTCATATCTTTGAGAGCTGTTGATTTGCGGCAAGATGCGTATATGATTTGGAAGGGCTGATTGTGCTTTTTAAAATACGCCTACTAATTTCGGTGGATAGCTGATTCACTCGGATCTCGCAGTTTCCAAAGATAGAAATTTTGAAAGGCAAAAAAGAGCAATTTCGGCATTTGCGCATTTTTCCTCATGAAAAGAAGCACTTTTGCACAGATTTTTGTGTCGATTAAGGAACATGGCACTCGCACATCAATATGCGCCAAAAAAGGATTGGATTGCTAGAAAAGATCAGGGGCTGAGCAGGGTGTCCCTGAACAAGACTTTTCGAGGGACGGGCAGGAGGTCCTGCACTAAAAATTGCTGTACAGGTAGGCGATGGTCAACTATACCGTAAGCAATCCAGCTACACCGTCTAAACCAGATCCTACCGCAGAAAAAGCTTAACATACAGATTTAGTGAGCTACTCTGCATGACGAAACATGGCCTCATACGGCAAACGTCGTCAAAACTGTCCTGCACAATTTGACTGAAAGGTACTTCACTACCCAAAGTACTCTCCAAATCTCGCTCTATCAGATTATACTTGCTTCGCTCTTTGGAAAACCTCATGAATGGTGTCTGTCTCGATTTCAGTAAGTAGTTTGAGCGCTGGTTAGATGACTTTCTTGGGACCCGGCGCGCTGCCATTTGAAAATTTGAGGAAGCTAAAAAGAATATGCCAAAAGGTCGTGCGCTACAACGAGTATTATGATTTTGATTGATTCTTACTGTAAATTGATGATTTTGTTGGTTTATAAAAACGCTACGAACTTATGGAATGACCTACATTCCTATAAGGCATTTAGAATGATATAATGTACAGAATTTTATTGGTTGAGCCGATTATGTAGGAGACATTCGGGCCCCTGTTTGTTAGTGAATGTTTTTTCAATTTCTTCTCATAGCCTATATCGGAAGCGCCATCTTTTACGATCAGTGTTTTCTTATGGGATTAGCAGTAGCGGGAAAAAGTCGTAACACATGTAGTTATCAAGCACTTACACATATACTAACTCGTGATTATATACCAAGAGTGTATCTTAGCTGAGATAAACGTCCGGGACCGCAGACAGTACAAAAAGCTATGACTATCTTTCTGTCAGCTGTATAATTTTTGAAGATTTCTGATCATCATTTAACATACATAATCGGCTAATGTGAAACTGCAGCGCAATGTTAAAGTGTCTTACATGCAGATATAAACGACTTATAGTTCTCTACCCTTCCTTTCAATGAAACTAGGACAGTGTAGCTCTAACAGTTTCTATGGTCTCCTTGTTTGGTTTTTTCTTTTCGGTCACAGGACTATACACCTAAACCCAAATTATAATTTTGATGGATCAGTGGACAGATTCCGTCTGGGACTAGAAAAAGGGTCGTAAATTTTGAAGATGAACTGAAACATCTCGTTGTACAGCAAATTTCTTTTTCCATTGTTTCCTCAATCGCTGATTCATCCTAGAACAACTGATGTCATTCTGTGCAGTGATAGCTCTAGTCAATGAAAAGAAGTGAAGTGTAAAGATACTGGGGGTTTGTTTGAATTTCCATTGACGCAGATTTCACATTTGATGACTAGACATAATCACACATTCATGTGTAAATCATTAGCAGTTGCTCATCGGGGAAATAGTCCAAAAGCCAATTGTCTGGAATATGAACAGTTGACTCAGTCTAGCAAAAAAAGCTCGCTGTTGCAAATCAGTGAGCCTCACTGACATCTGTCCACACGCAAGACAAACTTGCGAAAAAAAGAGCATATGTGCAGGGGATATAGTTGGCTTTGAAAATCTCGCTTTAATCTCTATTAAAATTTTTGTCAAAATTTTCCATTGTGAAGCAAAGAGTAGGCGTTTATCTGATTTCAGAGGCAGGCGGCAATTCTTAGCGCCAGGTTTTGTTTGTTACAAAAAATTGTCAAGGCGCATGAGTTTGAGCCTTCCACAAAACTTGTAAAATATTTCATTTTCCTATATAGGATGAGAATGTGGGCGGGGTTTTGGGCCGCGTCGTCGCACCACGCTATTGGCTGGTGCGGTCAATCAGCCGATAACCCTCGTATGGCGGACGCCGGTCCAATGGACCTGGCGGCCATTCTCCAGCTCCGCCCATTAGGCCTTCCTCATCCGAAAAAGCAAACTATGGAAACTGTAACATTTTATCAATACTTGGAGCACGCACTTTTGGATCTAGGATCAACGATTCGCGGATCTAAAAGAGACACAAAGCTTGAATTTGGTCGCTAGTCGGAGAGACCTAGGTGTTTTCTGGGGTTCAAGCGCAGTACCTGGGGAAAGCTTAAGTACAAAAACCAGCAAAAGCCTTCATTAATGTGTACGGCAGTATAGATTTTTGGCTCCTCAGTCATTCCCCCTCCCCCTCCAAATCAATCCCGGAACTCTCCACTTCCAATTCACGTGGATTCAACATGCCTATCAGCGGTAGTCATGCTGCAGTTCTCTCGTCAGCGATCTATAGAAGTTAATAGCCGTTGGCCGGTGTTATCAGTGTCTGTATGTGTGAATGGTGTGTATATGCGTGTGTTTGCTCTAGCCATCTCTTCTTCTATGGGGGGACCTGTTTTACAACGATGACAACGGTGAAATGTCATTAACGGATAGGGACAGCGATGAATAAAGCGACAAACGGCAGCGGACAGGTGTGCGGGACCAATTTCAAAATTTGTTTATAAATAAATAGAGAATGGGAAGCGATATGTCAACGACGATTTTCAGATGTTGCGGAAAAAGATATTTTTTGCCTCATCCCTTCAATTAGTGAAGTTTGTTGCATCGCATTGCATATCAATAAAAAGTTAAAGAGAACCCTTAGGATTTTTTGAATTAGAACACTTTGAATTATATCTCTTAAAAAAACCACTATTTTTGCGTAAAATACGTGGCGCAAAACTTTGAAGTTTTTCGAAGTTGTTCTCAGTACACAATTTGTCCACCAAAACGCCATCATCATTTCCGGGGTTTCTACATATCACTTATCATATTACCTTCACATGAACAGGTTGTTATGATGCAATTCAACAAAACATATGATACCTAAAAAGCGCTTATTTCATGGACATGAAATAAACGAATGGCTGTTGTGCCATAGACAATTCATTATATCAGTCACTCCTAAAAGTAATAACATAAGAAATGGTCCAACAAAGTGGTCTATTTTAAACTTATGACCGATGCATATTTTACTTTCTTCAATGTATTAGTTGCCAAATATAGACCCAGACAACTTGGATTCAAAAAATCGCGAAAAAACCTATCTTTACAACATTAGATCAGGTGATGGCTCGCTGAAACTATTTTAGCATGGACTTTGATGAATATGGAAATTGTTTGAGGAGTGAAAGCCGGCTGATTCGGCTAACTTCGTTATTATTAGCAATTTTGGCATGTAACCAGAAAAGGGAGTTTGTGAGAACGGAGCATGAACTTATTTCTGCAAACGGCCGACAATGCAAAAAATCCGTGTAAGATCCTTGTTTCATGGCTGCAGACGCTGCAAATTGTGTCAAATGTCAGTTGTCTGTTTTTTACTACAATTGCACGCGGCCATCTCAAGTAGATTGTTTGTCGGAGACTGAAACGCTCCCAAGCAACATTTGTGCGGTGAAGACCGTAGTTTTTTATAAGACAAACAAACCTTCATTGTTTTGCGAGTTTTTGTGATAGACTCAATTCTTGGCTAATGGTGCTCCCAGCTGTTAGTACTGCAGCTTAATGGGAAGAAATAGCTTCGAAAGTTTGTTCTTCTGCTGTGTTCACAAAAGTGGAGAATCGCAAGCATCCGGAGAATGCACGGCATAAAAATTGTCGGTATGAGAGAAAGGGAGGGGGTGGGCAGTCATAGCTTAATTCGCTCATTTATTTTCTTACTACTTTGAAAGAAGTTGCGATAATGGCTATCATTGGCAATATCGTAATACTTTGAATGCATATGTATTGCTCTAGAACCAGATTGGTTCGCCTAAAATGGTAAAGATAGAGTTCTATTGAGTGAGTGTGATTTATGATCTCATTATGGATATACTATAGGAATTAATCAAGTTTGACTATGACTTTTTCTTATAGTTGACCTTATGCTTTCTGGGTGTTTGGGAAACTTAATATTGGGTTGTCCCAAAAGTAAATTCCTTTCAGTAAATCAAGCTGCTTTTGTCTTCCTAGTACGCTTATTGTAGCATTTGATAGAGTAAAGCAAGCGCTACAGAATACCACCAAAGATCCGCCTGATTCATAATTCAGATAAAATTTAGAGCAAATCAAAATTTTTTAAGTACTCTAAAAATCGAATCTCCTTCCAGAAAATTCCTACGCACGTCCTGGTACCCAAAAATGTGTTTGGCGTTCCGGGGCTCAAAATTGAGTTATGAAAGCCCGAATTGCGAAAATGTCACTTTTTCAGGTTTTGTAGTAAAATTCTAAGGTTATACTTACTAAGGCTTATAGTATTTAATGACAATGGGAGGGGGGGGGGGGGCAAAGTCGCCATTTTTGTATCTTTTTTTTACTTTCTAAGCGCGGAATTCAGTAAAGGCGTATTTGAGTTTCACTAAGTGTCTATTGTATAATGACAAAGTTTGAGATCCGTAGGATTTTTTTCTCGCAAAAATCCAATTTCCAGGACTTAAATTCTTTTGATTTTAACTCCAGACTTTATTTGAATTACGATTAAAACAAATCTTTAGTGGCCTTTTTCGTAAAGCTTGCTTCGCTTTATTGAATGCTACCCTACGTCTGCTAGGAAAACAAGAACAGCTTAATTTATTTGGGAAAGGAATTTACTTTTGGGACAGTCTATTTTACGAATATTTTCTGAACAAAATGATGCTAAAGAATATCACAGTATTGCAATTATAGCATATCTACTAAAACAAATTAAGAATGTATTAAAGAATGACCTTTTTTGCCATCTGCAAATGACTAGTTTGATTCGCTTATCTTTCATCTCAAATAAAAAGCGACCTCAACGCAAATTATGATTTCTGAGATTTGTACATGAACGGTCGAGGAAAAAGTGATCGATGCAGAAAAGTGACCATCGCTTAGTAATCGAATACCGCACGTTCACAGCACTGTGTACAACGATTAATCATAGCAGATGATGGTGAGGAGATCGTTGGAAATGCGATGCAGGAAAAATACCACGTTCTCGGACACTCAGGTCATTTCTTACCGAGCAAAAAGTGCCGTTAAGAGGCCATCATAACGCGGAGAAAACTTCGCTAGTGTCAGTTTTTCTTCGTGCAGAATTTTCGATTACTTTGAGAAAAAGTGCAGTTGATGGCACGTGATTTAGTGTAGTGGCGCCTGGCACCAAATTAGAATCGTATGTCAGGACTGCTTCCGACTTGCAAGTGCGACTTTGCATAGCATTCTCACATTTATGTTTGGAGATGATCTGCACTGACAACTGTCACAAGTTTTTACGAGAGAGAATACTCGTTTCCTGCAGATTTCATGGCTTTGAAGTGCGCTGACGTGTACTTGTTGATTAGCAGAATGTTCTTCATAGCGTTGCCTGGAAAGGTTGACCTTCGGGAGGTCAATCTTCCAAATGTTTATAGTCGTTGTAAAAAAAGTTGAGCGTAGCTGTTTTTATGCGCGAATGTTATGCTAATCGAATACGTTCATTAGCTTGCAAAAAGAGCATTCGGAAATAAGTTAACAAAAAAAATTTGTTTGACCACTCACGCGTTTGATCCTTTAAACCGAATTTGGGAAGTGTAGAGAGCATGTTTAGTTTATAGTCGAGATTTTTTCTTGTTACTATGTACAATGGCATTATCTCTAGAAGGATTTCAGCTATAAGGCCCTGCATCGTTTTTCTTGATTTTTTTTTGTTTTTTGCGTTGCTTGAATACAATTGCTTTTGAGTAGGCGTAAATGGTTACATCTTGCGTTATTTTTACCTGAGAGGTTCCATGGTTAGAATTCTGAATGTGCATTTGCACACATTGGAAAACGTACTGCAGGTCAAGGTTACTTTTCTTTTGAGTTTATTTTATGAAAAATAAGATCTTTGCTCGCTATTGTTAACTCTCGGAGAAGAGTGCTTTGTTTGATTTTTGTTTTATGAAGCGGAAAAACGGAATCCAGATCCAGTAGTTCTTATTATTCTTTGTACACAAAGGAAGAGAATGGAATGTCTCAGAAATGACAAGAAAAACCTATTTTTATAATTTACTCAGTGTGACTCGAATAAAAGACTGTTCGCGCTTAGTCAGCTCAAGCAGTTGTGAGATTGAAATAATGGGGACATTACTGAATAATGCTTTTGGACTCAAAATCTCTGTTTGAAAAGGCATAGTGCTGTAGGAAGAAAAAAAACTCGTAGAACGTAAAACTGTAACGCAAGAATATCTGATTTGAGCGAAAGTGTTCTCCGTTGTGTTTGTTTGTCATAAACGATCACATAAAATTGGAAAAGAATAACACTTCCACCGTTGCATGTACGCAAAAAAAGTGAAAAATGTGTTCATATAGTTTTCGAATTTTTTTTGAATTATACCGTCAACCTTTTTGCCATTCGCGATGTATGATCAGGAAATCATTGTAAGATTACTGCATAATCAATCTTTGCGGATGCGTGACTTTCGCAAATGTTGAATCACAGTGAATGAAAGCAGTATCATTAGTCATGCACAAATTAGTTAAACAATGAAGAGAACAATGCAGAAAGCTGAAAACAACTTTTTTCGTTGTTCCTGCAAACAGCAGCGGCGTACACGTGAGCTCGTTCTTCGTGCGGCGACGGCATGCTTTAGAGTAAACGCGAATTGAAGGGACCGAAAATTTGCAACGCAAAGAATTTTTGGGTTTTTTCTAACATACAGTATTTTTGGATAATTCAGTTGCGAAGTCGTCAAATATACAACCGCTTCAAACTTCAATAAACTTTCAAAAGTGGACTTCCATAAGTTGATCATGAATAAGCACTTTGGTAACAAAGAAAATGAGCGTTTACCTCTTTGGAGTATTATATCTTGAATTTCGGGCACAGCTTGAAATGCGTTTAGAAACTAGAATTACACTGATGTTATCCTTGTAAAAATCACGAATCTAGAAAAAAACGATTACCATTAAGAGGAAACCAACCGAATGACACTTTAGCTGCTCTCTATATGTTGTTGGGGTGGCTATCAAGTTTACTGCACTTCAGATTTTCTTAAGGTGATAAACCTTAGTCTTGGTTTTTCTGCAGAAGCAAACTGTTTTGCTTCTTTCCACTTACCTTAAAGACAGTGTCCAGGCAAATCTGGGCATATGGTTTTTTTTTGCCTGGAAACTGAAAAGGAGGTCCTAGCTACAGCACTGCCCAAACCGCAGCGCCAGTGATCCATTCACAGCTGAGAAATTCATCCCCAAACACTCCGCGGCTGCGCCGTAACCGTAATACTTGGGGTGGGTCCCGGCGCGAACGTAGTGTTAAAGTGAGCGAGGTCGTTTTCGGGTTACGGTCGCGCAGGCTCGGGGTTTTCGGGGACGGATTTCTCAGCCCTAAATGAACGATTTGCGCTGCCCCTTATACAGTACCTTAGCTAGCATCCTCTCATCAATTTCCAGGCAGAAAATTCATGCGCCCAGATTTGCCGGGACACTTCCTTTAAAGGCAGGGTCCCGGCGGAATTTCGTTTTCCAGATTTTCATCTTTTCAGGGCCTTCGCGCTATAAAAAAACCCATATCTGGACTTTTCACCGCATGAAAATGGCGAAAAGGAGCTGCTTCCGAAGCTTTCTAGGTCCGCATTCAGTGAAGATGTGGGCGTGGCCTGGATCGAGGAAGGTGGGGCGCGGCTTTTTCCGGCGTACCTTTACTGAGTATGGACCTGGAAAGCTTCGAAAAAAGCTCATTTTCGCCATTTTCATGCGCTGGAAAGTCCAGATATTGGGTTTTCATGGCGAGAAGGCCCCAGAAAGAAAATCTGGAGAAGGAAATTCTGTCGAGACGTAGCATGTAAACGGTAGCATGATTAGCCAATTTTATGAGTGCAAGACGCATCTGTTTTTTTTTTCTGAACTTGCCCAGTTGTACACCAATGAATTTCGCGACCAGGAACCTCCTACCATGCTGCTCTTTACCTAAATGAATTGTGTGTGAGAGCGACCATTTTACGAGGCATATTGGTGCAGCCGAGCTTTTTGCTCGAAGAAATGAAGAGATGTGTTTTGTACCCGTGATTAGGATACATTTTTGAATCCTGTCTGATAATTTTAAAAAAAAGCTGAATTCTCGGTAAATACACGATGTCTTTACGTTGCCAGTACTTTCGCACGTGAGAATGGCAATATGTGATCTATGGTCAGTGTTGAGCTCAAGCCGCTAGGAAACTTTCGGCATTGACAGGCATGACATCTATTTTCGCGCAAATGTTGCGGTCACTGTAACGGCACTATATCACTCGTCAAGCTTCTGAAGTATAAGTGCACCCAAGACAATTCTCCCAGAAGTGACGCGTCAGTGGCAGCGCGAGGGTATGCCTAGCGTATGTGCACGGTGCCAAAAAATCCCTTCTCGCACACTTTGACCATAAGCACGTTTGCTTTATAGGCTCACAAATCCACTACAAGAATCGAGTGTAGCCACAGTTTCTTATGGCATACATGCCTTTGGAACGAGTGCGCAGTAGTTTCATGCAGTAGTGAAGAGCTCTATCAACGTCAAAGCCCGGTCCGCCCTAAGTCAGCCGTCTTAAGCGTTTGAAAGCATACGATAGTAGAACCCCCTATAGAGCCTATGCCCAAGTCGCGGCGCAAACTCAAACCGCTTAAGAGGCGAGGAAATTGCTCCGGAGTGACGAAGAGGCACGGAGACCCCTAGTCGGCACCGCCCCCCCCCCTCTAGTACATCGTTTCCGGAGAAATGGCTTGTCGGAGTTCTCGCGGATTCTCGACTTCATATTCTGAGTCAGGGACATGAGAAGGCCCCTGAATGACAAAAACGAAGAGGTCGGGAATCTGGGTGGACGGTGCCTTTGAGGGCGGAGAGGAAACGGATCAAAATTGGGCGTGGCAGAGGGTGGACGAAGGAAAACTCAAGCTGTGTTTTTCAAAAAGATAGAAGATCTGTAAAAAAACACCTAAACTTCCCGGTAATGTCCACTATATGTGAGACCTGCAAAAAATCGTGAAAAAATCTTAAAACTGATAACGGGCAGAAAATACTTTTTGGGAGGAAAAAGACGATGAAAATATCGTTTTTTCGATGTATTGTGGCTTTGCACGTCTTCCTGTTATTCTTCCATTTCGAAAATTTCGAATACATGCCTGTTCATATCGTAACGTTTGCCATCTAACTTCGTCAGACTTGGTGCATACATAACCAGTATTTTTGGTTTGCCAGCTTTCTGCCAGACTTCAAGCAACTCTTAATCATGCTCAAAACTATGCTATAATGCCTGTCCATGTGATAAAGTACTTGTATCCTTTCCCCCACATCACGATAAACCGGCGTTATCAATCAAGAGAAGTTTCAGAGATCATATAAAAATCTAGAAGCGGAAGCAGTAGCGTCAGCTGTTCCCGGAGGCGATGTCCCTACTAACCGTGTTTATCTCGCTTTAATGACTCAAAAAGTGCATCAATCAGATCGCTAAGAATGATGTGTCAGCTGGTGCCAGTTGTGTATCTTTCGTGGAAATATTTTTTAAAGCAAAGAAATTGGTAAATGATGTAATTGGCCGTTGATAAAGTAGACTCAAGGCGCCGCTGACTTTGCTACTATAGTTTATGATTTGTCCAACTTTCAAAGATAGCATGCACTGTAGAAGTATTGTGAACTCAGCAATTATGCACATAGCTATGACCTCACTCAAGAACTATTTACAAATTTTATTCCAAAGGCTTTAACACCCATATACCATCATTATCAATTTTATTTGTGTTGCGATAGCGACAAAGGTTTACTTTGAATAGAACGCAAGGTGTGCGTGTTGGAAATTAGAAATGACACTGCCTTCACTACTCCCAGAATGATGAAGAAAGCATCGAAATAGATAGATCATAGAAGGCCTTTGAGTGATTTTGTAGACTAGTATTGATTTTTTATTTTGAAAGATATTGAAAAGTTTGTGAGCCACATAATACATATTTTTTTACCTCGAAGTGACGCTTATAAATAAGTGTGGAGGAACTGAAGCCTATACATTTTTTGACCTGGATAGATAGGCCATCCTAACAATATCGGATCGAATTCTATCTTAAACGCACCCGATTTGGTTAACGAAAAATTATCAAAAAACTTATGACTAGCCAAGAAATATTAGTTTTTGATCGATAAAGCTACCACTAACTTCTATTGAATGCCTCTCATTACTGATGTAGTAAAATACTGCTCATTGACTAACGTATGGTTGATAGATAGTTGAGCGCTCGAGGCTTTCTCGTAATCTACAAAATTTGCTAGTATAGTCTTTGTTGCAGAAAGCACATGACTGTCTATCTGATCGACGATTTGGCATGAAAAGTATTGATAGCGTAAGCAGTTTGCTTATCAGATCATTAAATGTCCTATCACATGTAGTTTTACTTATGTACATGAATTTTAAGAGTTGGCTTCAGATCAGGTGACTCGCAAAACTGTCATTAAATTCTTGCTGACTTGCAGAATTTTCAACGATTAATTGATGCCGAAAAGTGAGAGGGTTTGGAAATTCCACGTGGTAAGCGTGGATTCTTGGCATAACGATATGCATTTTTCCATTTCAGAATAGAAATGATTTGGAAACTGCTATCAATTCTTTGTGCGTACTCAACAAGGTCATCGTAGATGCAGGATAACGTGAAGTGCTACGACGAATAAATGAGTGTACAAATGTTGACGTTGTGGTTTACTCCAAAAAAGATTTAAAGTCTCACTGAAGAAAATCAAAATGTCTAAAAAATGACATAGAAGGGCACATGGTGTTAACACTCTGAGGCAGAAACCGGAAAAGTGAAAAACTCGTTCAGAACTTCTACCGTTGTTTGTACTCAATTGGCCGAATGACCGATGATGTCTATACTCTGATATGGCACTTGATTTTTTCATTTGGATCACAAAGGTCAGACAGCCAAAGTTCATATTTGCTAAAAAAAACTGAACACGGTGTCTATCTATGTCTATCTATAGAATTTGTGACTGATGAAAATACGTTGTTATTTTATTCAGGTTGTAGGTTTGCGAAGTTTTTGTGGCGTGAAGAAGAAGATGTGTATGTTATAAATTATGCAGGGTGTCCTAAAAAGATGTGCACACTGTTTGATCGTTAATAATTCTCTTTCTTTGATGTCCTTCGCCGAACTCAAGGTACCGTTGTGTAGAGCAAGGTTCAACTTAGTGTGAGGGGAAGCAGTGATCGCTTTCATTACTGATCGCGATAGAAAATTCGAGAAGGGTTTCAGATCACTGAGAGCCATATTTTACACCAAAAAAACAAACAAGGTACCGTTGTGTAGAGCATGTCTTTATGCCGTCTCAATGAAGGTCGCCGATTTCAAATATAAAATTTGCAGTTTGGGCATTGCTTCTTTTATAAGATATTCCAGGAATATCGTGACAAGTTTTTCTCTAATGTTCCCCAGATATGCGTTTACAACCATTGAAAAAGTTCAAAAAGTCGTAAAAAGTTATGTAGTAAAATCAGCATGCGCGAAAATTCTTATGCACAATTTTCTAGGTTTTTGAATAAAATTTTGTCAGACGGCCTTTTTTACCATGGTTCTATGCACCGAAATTTCTCACCGCAATCCTACAGTAATGAAGAGCGATCGCTGATTTGCTCTATACTGTAAATCCAAGCTGAACCTCGCTCTACACAACGGTACCTTAAATTCCCCGAAAGACATCAAAGCAAGAGAGTTATTAACGACCAAACGGTGTGCACATATTTTACACCCTGTATATAACCAACGCAGCTGAAAAGTAAGATCTTAGAACTCTGCCACACCGAATAGCTTATTGTAAGGAACTGGTTTTCTAATTATGTATATGAAATTATTTCAGGTTAATGAAGATAATGCACTGCGGTATGGATGTAGTGTTCCGACGCGACATCGCGTTTATTGCGCCTTGTGGCACAAAAAAATGATCAATATTCCAATTTTGATTCAGATTACCAAGTCAAATTATCTTGAGTTAATCGATCTTTGAACATTATCAGATGCATCAAGCAGCACTGGTGTCAAATCCCAAGTCAGAATTCGTTAACGAATACCCGAACAGAAAATGATGCTAATGCAGCACCTTCAGCTCAAATTGCATTCAAAACGAAACTTTCGAAAACGGAATTGCCATTGCTGTGTAGATATTATCATCCTCGATGTATCTAACACTCGAAAACGCTATACTCATGTCATCTAACAAGTTCTAAGCTATTCGTCTTTTTTCTTAAACATCAAGACATCTCAAGTAAAGACCAGTCTTTGTTAGACAATCTTCTGTGAGCAGAATCCAGAGCCAAGCGTGTTGTATGGTACGCCACATCTGGAGGTCGTCTTGAGGGGCCATGGAGGGAAGGGGTGATTGAGGTTGAGGGAAAAGCTTTTTAATAAATGGTTCAAGTAATCGGGTGGGGGAGAGGGGTGGGAGCCTGTAAAACAACCCTGGGCATCAAAATTTCAGCCAAACCGGGTATACTAACACTGAAGGCTGCCTAAGTCGAGTTATATTACCATGATTAAACCTTTTCTTAAAATTAAAATGAGCCATTCTTTCTCACTGAGAACAAAGCAAGTTAGAAATCCATCCTAGATTACCTACGACATATCTGGTAGATCTCACCCCAATGTATTCTTTCGATTTAACTGTTGTGTTTGAGCAAGCGTTTTGGTAAACCCTCACTTACACTATATGCGTCCTGTAGCAGGCTTTCTTTTATTGCAAAGAAATTTCTTGTAACAATTCAGCATATTTTCTTGAGTTAAAAGGATCTGACATGTATGCCCTTATAACCACATATTTACGTGGTAACCAATTACGAACGAGTTCAGTAAAGGTATTTGCATCCTTTTAGAACACCAAAAATAAACGTTACTGCTTCTGTCGTACACACTCTCAATCATGTGCTAAAATTCCAAAATAAGAAAATCACATGTTTGCAATTTGCAACAAAGTACAGAAGTTCATGAAAAACTTGTTTTCGTGAACTTTTGTTATCACATTGTTATGTTGCTAAACCAGCTGACTGTGGCGTATGTGGTCTTTAGGGGACGTCTATAAGTTTACTGTTCCGGGTTTGCAAGCAAAAGCACTTTATTGCCTCCAGAGAACGGCTTTTTCTTTGTTTTCCAATTATTTACAATAAAAGATGCTGCAGCAGAATTTCTAAAAAACTAACTTTGTGGGATGCAAAAATGCAAGTGCCAATTTCTGCAAAGAACTCAGATAGGGGCGAAATTTGTCAGCATTCTCTAGTATCTCAGCTGAACTATACAATCCTCATCGTTCTGCAAACATTGAGGGGAATCGAACCCGAATGCACAAGAACGATAACGGCGCCTGCACGCACTGGGCTAACAGGTCTAGATTCTGCGGTATGAAGATGGCTATACTTTTCTTTTTACGATTTCAATGGAGAGTGGTGGAGTGTTTATACTATCTCACCTTGATTATCTCAAGATGGCTATACTTTTCTTTTTACGATTTCAATGGAGAGTGGTGGAGTGTTTATACTATCTCACCTTGATTATCTCAAAATGCACGAGTATCGAATTTCGCTACAGTTTTCTTGATTCCATACACTTCATACCTTAGCACTCCTCAGAGGTTACGAAGCTGCATGGTTTTTACTCTACGGTAAAGTAATTTTTGTCTTCGATTGTGAGATTGTGAAGTATCAGATTGTTCATGAGTTTTGTTGCATTTCCTTTGACCTCCTAGGGAAAGAAACAGCAAAGCTCCATACGTGGCATATAAGGGAAAGGGATGAAGGAGTATCCATTAATATCAATTTCGCCTTTGCGAAAAAGCTAGAGTAAATAAAAAGGCAATTTTCTGATGACACTTCAGTTTTTTCCTTTTCAGAGATTCTTTAATTCTTTCTCTTCATATTTTTGAATTTTTTTATGGAAAAGCGTTCAGAAGTTCAAGCGCTCAAACTAAGCAAGTTTCAAATATGCGAAACCTATTTTGAAGAAGTTCAAAAATTTCAAAGATTTGATTCTCAATGTGGGATATTTATATTCTGAAACCACATCCCTTCAAGTAATATGGAAATGAGGAAACACTCTAAGGAGGTCAGAAATACTTCCTTTGCGTGAGTTATAGCACCTTCTTATACGATCACAAACCTTGAACAGGACAGCCGATATGCAACGATTACATGATTACTTACTACGAATTTCGTTCGCAAACCACCATAGAGAAAATACTTCATTTCAGTTGAAGTACAATACCGCTCACAGAATGTGCGAAATTTTTTGTGAATGTCGCGGAACTCTGAGAAATTCCTGGAATTCAGCGACATTTACAGATTTTGCATATTCTGCGAGCGGGGTTGTAATGTCAGAAATATCGACCTTTTCGAGTCTTCACTTATAGAACTTCATAAAGGCATTACGTTGAGTTTTGAAGGTTTTTGACTAGTTTTGCATTCATTCTACTAGCCATTGTATTAGTTATTTTATTCCATCTTCGTACTTCTGCTCAAATGATTAAGTGAATTGAACGGTGGCAGAAGGATGCGATGTTACTTTTCATCATTTACAGTCTCATGACTTCATGAATTTTGTGCGAACAACTAACATACGAAGGCTGAAAAAAAAAACAGATTTCCTTGGACTTCCTGACCCTTGTTGCACCACGTGCGCCCCTGCAAGGTGCAATGTACATTTATCTTCGTAAACTGGTCTCTCTAGTTTCTTCTTGTTCTTCCTTCGCTGAAGATCAAGAACCAAGTTTGCTGAACAAAAGTACTTCAAAGGGTGTTGAATGTGTTTACGAGTACTGCGCCAAGTCTTTTTTGCATGACACCATTCTCTGATGCATCGCGAAGATTTTTGCTTGCTTTTCTTTTCCAAGAAATAACATAACTGGCAGCGAATGTTATGCATCATGCGCCATTCACCTGCTGGGACATTCTCTAAGATGTCAAGGAATACAGAATGATGAGGTGTTTACAACCAACCGCATAGAACAAAGCATTTTTTTTCTAGATGTCAACAAACTGCAACAGTTATTTTTTAGTCTTGCAGCGCTACCATGAATACCGGGAAGTTCTGAGGGGTTGAATATTTTTTATGGCATAGCAAATTCGGTAAAATTCTCAGCAGGGGGTATGCGAGCTTATCACCGAATACCTAAATGCACTAAAAGTTCAACGACGAGCAGACTGGCTACATCTGGAATTTGGCCAGGTGCTCACAATTCAATCGCTTGCCATATTTTTGTCAATAACAAGGGAGATACGGTCGTATAAGTTTTATTTGAAGATTTATTGATTCCTTAAGTTACAAAAGAAACAATTTTTTGTTGTACAGGTCTTTCAAGAGGACATTGGCGTTTTTTTCTCGTTTTTTCTCTTTCTTTTTTTTTCATGATGTTTTTCGTTGCTTGGATAATCGTGCTATTTAGGCTTTGATGATGATATTTCATTTTTTTAACGTAAGAGGTCGGTGTTGTATCATAACCGTCCAGGAAGTCGTGCAATTGCACACATAGGTAAAAAGCTACTCAACTATATGCGCCGTAAAATCAAAATACAATCACTGCGCATTTGTAAGTATTTGGCAAAATGCCAACTGCGCGCGTGGATATGATTGAAAAAATCTATGAGTTCGTTCTCTGCACACTGAGTTATTTAAGTGCAAATAATACATATCAACTTGCCCGATTATTATTTGATCATATCACTTCTTGACCTTTTAGTAATGCTCATTTGTCATAACGCCATGATCGATTGCATTCAAATATTTTTGTCTCAGCCAAAAAATATCCAAGAAATCTCTGCAAATCATTGTATTGGCAAGAGTAACAAGAAATTGTTTCTTTCTGTTATTCATCTTGAAAATGGGACACTGCGGAAGGATAAAAAATCAAATATTCAATTTTATCTAGCAGAGATTGATTACACCAAAAGCAATCAGAGTATATTGAATTTTCTTGCTACGCCATTCTCGATATCACTGACAGAAGACCTTGACAGTTCACTGAAATTCAGAATTTGCTGTCGAACTCATTCATTTTGGTTTATCTTTCACCAATGCCCAAAACACAAAGTTCCATCATTCATTGTGATTCTTGCAAACAATTACCCTTGGAAAAAAATCCTGGGGATGATCACTCGTGACAAGAAATCAGTTGTCGACAGCTGCAATGCAAACAGCATCGTTTGCTTGATCGTAAATCAGGAACATATACTGAATAATCAACTCGGGGTGCTGCACGCTCTGAAAATTTGCAGAACGCACGTCTAGGATTAAAAACGTGCCAGAAGGCTATTTTTATATCTTGTTGTTTTGAACGTTACTTTAAAGATGGCCAAAACAAAGGAAAACAAAGTGATGGGCAATTATCGCAAGAATAAGATGATTTATGGCACCTAGATGGAATTTCTTTCCAGCAACATGGGAGAATGGCTCGGGGATGTGTCGGAACCGGGTATGAGCTTGTCAAACAAACAAACGAGTATAGAGGATACTAAAATCGAGGAAGGGATTGGCATATCATTGGTTTAAAAAAATTTGTTCATTGATGTTTCCAAATTCGCCGCGAGAAGATTAAAAGGTTGCGTCTGTTTAGGCAAATCTGGGGTTTTTTTTGAAAGGGGAAGGGCTTGATAAAAAATATTTTCAAAGCTGCAGTTCACTCCTTGCGAGGATTTTCGCGCTTTTCGAACTTTTTTGCGGCCCTAGACCCTGATGGAGCAGCACTGCACAAAATTCTTATACAGCTAATTAATTTTTTTGGGTGGAGGAACGAACACGTCAATTAGGAACCGCCTCCACGGACAACTGGTCCCAACACGATGCACAACAGTAGGATGGAAGGGCCAGCAGCGCGCGGATGCGGTGCTTAATTGAGGTGTTCGTTCCTCAGCCCAATCTTTTTTAGAAAGCTCTTATGTATTTCATTCATTTAATAGCCATAAGATTCATACAATTTCGTGTAAGTTATTTCCACCTTACCCTTCCCTTACAGAACAATGACTCTATTTTACCCAACCGTAATCTTCGCGAGCACATTAGTCAGCATACGAGTACAAAGTACCGTGCCCTTGGCTTGAAGTTATATTTCTTTAGCCACAAATGAATTAGATAAGCTATTGTGGGCACTGGCTTTGACGCCCCGCTCTCGAGAAAGCCGGGTGTCTAGGTTGTATGGACATTGCCAGTTTACCATAGCGAGAAGGGCCAGATGAGATCGACATTTCTTTTCCTTGTTTTCCGAATTCCCACTAACCTGCTCATTTCTACCCTTTCGTTCTCCTATCAACCTGTGCTAACATGGAGAGGGAAATCAAAAATGGACCAAATAACTGAATAGTGCCTGATTATCTCTTTATCCGCATAAGTCATCCTGCCGTAGTTGCTTGGTTGCTCATGCATCTTCGCAAAAGTTGACACTTGAAAGTCGGTGAAACGTCATGGCACAGTTACTGCGCAGGATCGGAAAAAGCACGGAAATGCAGTAGATTTATTAGAAACCTGTTAACATCTCTACTACTTCATAATTAGCAAAAGGTAAGTGCTGCACTATGAAACCCTTTTATGAGTTTCACTCAGTAACAAGGCTAAAGGGTCTGATTTTAGCAGCAGCGTAAGAAGCTGGAGCGCTCTATCTAAGAAATTTCTGATGAGTTCATATTTATTGAATTTCACGTGGATGTAAGGCTCTTTCCATGACATCCCAGCTTTTTCCAAGTGGAAAAAAGCTTATCATTGGAGATATGACATCATAAGGCAACGTCCAGCGCTGTCCGTCCTTACATTGCTTGAGAAATTGATGATATTCACTTGAAAATTATATCTGCCTGTTACGACTTTTTGTCCTTGACTGTATGGTTTTTTTCGTCATCCCCGCGAAAAATTCCGCTAGCTCTGTCGCTGACATGTAAAAGAATGCGTTTGATAAAACTTTCTCAGCTGTGCTGTGTGTTTCTCACTGTGGTTACGACCTCCACCGTGGAAAAACGCATATAAACACGGACAAGGCGTGCAAAGTTGCTTGCAATAAAAAAGTACATTCCGACGGTCTGCCGCAAAGGCTAATACTCGTTTAGCGAAATTTTACGAACATCGTAAAGTCGACCGCGCACGCATTGACTTGATCGAATTCATTTCGAAGTTCACGTTTTGCTGTCACGTGGGAGAGGAACAAGGCGATTATAAGGGATTTTCCCAGAATACTAGCTTGCAAGCTTGTTTGAATGTCCATTGAACTTCCATTTCTGTGACTGTGCTATACGCAAACTTGAACGGATCAACGGTGTTAGGCTGTTGCTAGTTGTTCATGCTGGCCCGTTCCAGATCCGTTCCAGCGTCGTGTTAGCACTGTGCGGGAAACTAATAAGAAAAGGATGAAATCTTTGCATGGATAGCATGGACAGTTTGGGTAGGGCGGTATACATAAAGCATATACATAGCAGCAAATTTACATATCGGAATTGGCAAAAAGTCAATTCTAATTCTTAAGATAATAGATTTAATTTTGATAAGAAGTAAGTTAGCAGTATTTAACAGAACTCCTCTTTATCAACAAATCATGCGGACTACAGCACTAGATGCTCGACTCATTTTGTGATGCCCTCCTATTTTTCTAGAACCAACGCTTATTACAATGCGGCTTATCAGCTTCTTCTTCGGCAATTCTGCGTGTCTTTGTAGATCAGAGCTCAGAGAGAAGCAACCGTATGATCAACAGACGTGTTAGCGAATAGTACCAAAAATTTTCTTGAAAGCTCAGACGTTGGCCCAGTGCAGGCTCTCTGAGGAAGATACTGGTGTACATCCGCAAGTTTTCATAACCAAAGCCTGAAGTTGACAAACAGTATCGGAACTAAAGTCGCTCGATTATCGATGAATCCTGGCATGAGATAGTTATTCGTATACGTATTTCATAACCAAGATCGTTTACACGCTTTATTCGGACAGGCTACGTTTCGGACCTTCACCTTCGTCGGAGACTGGAAGATCGCACACACTAGTGGTTTGTTTCCTCAAATACATCGTTCAAGTTAAAGCTACACTCAGCATTAGGTCAGTCCGAAAGACATGACGGAAACCATTCCCAATGCTCACCTCGGCAATCTTCGAATCAAGGTTGAGCATTGCACAGTAGTAGTAGCGGAGACCCTTTTAATTGTCTTATAAAGGTGATTCTAATCTTAGCGTGGGCCAAATCCGCAAAGGGAGTGATATGAGATTAGATCACTATCCATGGCAACGCCCTCTTCTTGCGTTTATGGCAGGAGCTTTTGATGTTATCAAAATGCCTCCAGCGTTTTATGAGGAACTACTTCGGGTTCACGCGTTAAGATGGTGATAGCTGTACTGAACTGTAAAGAAATTAAATATTATGAATTATAAAGTATTGCTAATTATGGTTCATTAGCTAACATATAGATTTGACAAAGACAAAGCTGAGGCATTTGCCGAATTTTTTGAGGACATTCTCAAAAAACTCACGAATGCTAAAATCCAATGTCCATAAGATTGCGAAAACGGATTTTTTTCAGATATCACTGGTGGCCAGGGCCCAGCATGAGGTGGCATATGAGAAATTTGGAAACGAAGTCTCCTTTGACACTGCAGAAAACTACGAGATATCTTTTATAAGATCTGTAGTGTCTGTAAGCTCTTCTAATAAAATGGGGAAAAAGTGGATTGAAGTGAGGAAAAGACAAAAGTAAATTAAAAATTAAAAAGCAAAATGAAGAAAGGGCTGTTTTTTATGAAGAGCGTAACAAAGTATAGACAACGAAACTTGGGTTAAATGGGTACCGATAGTTAGAGCTTGATCTAAAGAATTGATTCATGTAAAAAAAATTTTGGGAATTTATGTGAGGAAGGTGGAGAATTATGAAGATTTAAGACTTTTTCTGGCCCCGCGCAACCTCAGGGTGCTCCCAGGTTGTGAGGGAGCAACCTAAAATCAAATCACTTGCAACTCCTCTAGTTCATATAATTTTTCAAGAATTTTCGTACTTTGCTTTCTTCATTTGTCGCGGACGTACACACCAAGTTTGGTGACTCAATATTGCTTACTTGGTGCGAACAAACCGATTTTTTATATTTTTGTGGTCTTTGACACGTCGAAAACGTGTGCACGCAGGTTTATGCATTAGTCGTGTTTGTAACGTGTTATTTTACCTGTAAGTGGTAATCACCAGGGTAAAGCGGGGGTGTGGCACACGACCGTTGGATACGACCCCCCCCCCCCCCACACACACACACCAAATCATAACAACATTAGAACTATTAGTTCTGAGATCGAGTGAAACTGAGATCTTAGACGTGCTCAGTTCTAGGGGCGGACGGCGCGTTTGGAGTTCCACAAACAATTATTCGTTGAATCAGCATGAAGTATGTGAAGACAAGCTGAAATAATTCCCTTTTAGGGTTTTCTCAGTTGTGAAATGGGACCTACCACTATCAATTATGAGTAAGGCAAAAAGAGCATTTCGGTCCTCTGGTAGAATTACGTCGCTCATGTTGACATTGGAGCTGGCGTATTTGTTTGAATCGATCACCATGTTTTTTGAAAACGCAATAAAGCTGAAATAAAGTTATTGAAATTGTGCTATCAATAATAAATAATTAGCAAAGGATATGATAACGTTAAACGTGCAAAAACGACTTTCAACAATTTGCTAGAAATCTTTTTCATAAAATGCGGACAGTACAGAAAGGAACTGCGATATAAGCATGCACCGTGAATAAAAGTAGAAGATAGATGAGATATGATAGAATAGATAACAAATGATGATAACAGATGACAATGATGACAATAGATGACGTGAGCTACGTTTTACAGGTAATATAGGTTCGTCACATTAGAGAACAAATATTCCACTCTGAGTTTTGATTGAAATTTTCCATATGGATCAGCAAAACTTTTAAAAAGACATTACTACAAGGTATTACTACATTACTATATTATTGCATATTACTACTATATTATAGGCCGTCCGCGCAGGGCGCGGAGAGTGCGCAAGGTACGCGATTTCCACATCCCCTTCTGCGAGAGCATATGCAAAGCGATTTATAGATTCGGACAGTTCGTTTGGATTTTGTAGTCCTGGATTTGAAGAAATGGGTGAAAAGCAAAAACAAAACTGCAGACTAGGCTCAAGGTGAAGTTAAAACTTCTTCTCTGCAAGAAGTTTCTCTCATTCTACAAATTCTTGAGTGGAGGTACCTTCATTGAGACATTTCCTAATATCTACCACTTATTTCATCATTTCTTTACACTGCTGATTCCGCGTAAATGTGATCTCAACAAAATCATCAATAAGCAGTTGCTTCAATTATCGCAGAGCACCTAAGAAGCACAATGAGTTCTTCATTCATCGGAAGATATTTGCAAGCGTAAATTGGCGTTTACACACGAAAGAGCAACTATGGACACAGACGTGAAAAAAACCTGAGTAAGTGAGTTGATAGGAACAGGTGACCAACTTTCTCCGCAAAAAGTGAAAGCGATAAAGCAGGCATAGGCAACACATTACATATGTATGGCTTTGTAGTCTCGAGCAGTAGCCCATAGAAAGGAATCTGATGTTTCACTGAATGTCCCTCACTATCAGCACGTGCGTCCAGCGACTCTTGAATAGATAATTTGAATTAATCAAAAAGGATAGTAACAGCATACCCGCATGGTACTGTGCAATGGAGGAGTTTGGATGTATCTGACTAAATGGTTTCGTTCGTGTATGAACAAAGAGCTCTTGTCCATGCTGTAATTAGAGAAAGGCGATGGGGCACAAAACTCAAAGCACAAAACAACAAGGTGGTAAACTACTCGATATAATCAATATAAGGTAACTGGGAATATGTTGGTATAAAAGTCCCAAAAAATATGCTGAAGTAAATGTCGGAAATGAATATTCATGCTCCTTCATTCAAATTTTATTCATACACGCTAACCTGATACTTATTCATTGGATCGGGAACGGTGTACTGTGGATATTTATCAGCGGCGATTACGAGTCGGATGAGCTCAAACAGGATAAGCTCAGAAAAATACTGGAAAAGGCTAGAAAACGATCGCACACCTCTGCATCTTTCCTTCGAAAATTGTGAGTGCGACGAATTAACTCCACATCTCGTTGTTTATAACTCAACAGAAACTCAACCGTCTTCACATCAGCTTTCAGAGGATCTTACTCGTTTTCTAGAACGATGCAAATGCACATGTTATACGAAAGGAGGAATCACTGCCTAGATCTTCTTCTTCTTTCTCGTTCAAGATAGAGTTGAAATGTTTATCAGCTCGTAAGACGTTACGCGTCTTTTCCATATTTCTAAACCGAGAGATTTCTCGCTCGCAATGTATCTTATTCGAACTTCTCTTACCTAGCTTCGCGCTTCATGTCTAGTAACTTCTTTTTGTCACCCTGATCGATTCGACGCTGTCGAGAATCATCTTGTCCGAGTTCATAAGGATCAGGTTTGTCGATCATTCCAGCATCTTCAAGAATTTGTCTAAAAATCCTTAGCATCAGGCGCAGCATACGCTGAAAGTATGAACAACAAGCCTTTACTAAGCGCGTAACTTGCTGATTTCCTACATTCTATGTTCGTCAATACCGTTTTCCAGAGCCCATCGTCGTACTTTGACTCCCAAAGACTTTTGCAACACCCACTCCCTAAATTCTCGCATAGAGTTCTAGCGTTAACATCTGCGACAAAACTATATGACACTAACAAGGGAACGATCCCAACTCAAGGGGTGGCAAATTGGAATGAACCGCATATCATTAGATGCGCCTTTACGAGCTGATTTCAAATCTACCTTCCACATCTGCGATGCCGTTATCTGGAAAAAGTTATGAGCGGTTAAAAATGTGAAGTCATTGAGGTTTCAATGCATAATGTGCTTGAAAATCCAACTTGGGACTGTATGACTAACATGATATTGAGTGTACCTGACTTCAGAATGCTCACATTCAAAGGAAACACAAATAAGTGCCCCTGAACACTAAAAAATAACTGAAGTTCTTTGATAGAAACTTAGAGCAATGAAAAGTCCATATTTGGCAAATATACAACGCCATATCTCGAGAAATGGTTGGTCAAAAACACTTCTTTGTGTTTCCGTTGTATGTGAGTATTCACTGAAATCAGCACTCTCAATATCATGGTAGTCATGAACTCCCAAATTGGATTTCAAAGCATATTATGCCTTAACACCCCAATGACTTCACATTTTTAACCGCTCATAATTTTTTGCAGAGAACGGCATCGCAGATAGGGAAGGCAGATTTGGAATCAGCTCTCAAAGACGCATCTAATGATATGCGGTTCATTCCAATTCGCTACTTTAAGTTGGGATCGTTCCCTTGTAAGATTGTTGAAACTAACCTGAACACTTCAATTAGAGTGAATGGATCCCATTGAGCTCGTTAGACGAGCCCTTCGCTCAACCACATCCAGTTCCTTGAAAAACAAAGGATCATCGAAGTCTATGGTTAATTAATGAAAATAGTGTCTCCTTAGCTAATCTATGTTTTGTTCTCGAATGGTGCATTCATACGTTCTGAAGAATACCCAAGCAGAAAAAAGCATATATTTTTTTGGACAATTAACATTCCACTTGATCCTACCCTTGGAGCTCAATATGCTTCAGTGACAAAATGTGGATACGAGAAAGAACTGTTACCTGTGAGATCGGTTAGTGATAGGGCTCTGCACGGATAGTCCGACGGCACCGTTAGCATCACTTCCACATGGTTGACCACGCATCCGTAAACAAGCATCTAAATAACGAGAGCTGTACACTCAAACACCCTAGAAAAGCAAATAAATGATTTATTTGGTTTATGATTTCTACATCATTGCACTTACCTTCAAAACTTCTGCGAGGCACTTTCCCTGTACGTAATTGTCAGTTTGATGAAAATCTCTCGCGAGGTGGACTCTCCAACAGGATTGTACCTAAAGTTCGCATTTGAGCAGCAAGTTATTGGAGAGAAACATGTATGAAAAACTGTGCATTTAGCTGTCAGTAAAGCATAACAACGCTGTCACTGCTGGCAAACTGCTCAAACTGGGTGAAACTCCAACTCACTTTGTATTGAACTTGTCGAAGCGATGGAATGTATTTCTATCAGCGTGCACGTCCAGTATATCTACAGAGAGATCGTAGGCATCAACTCCCATTTTCTTAAACATTATTCACAATTATTCAACAACATTATTCATGGTAATAGGCTTGTTGTTCTGAAAATAGAGACACTTTTGATTTCCTTGCTAAAGTGAATAGAAAAGAAAATACAGTAGGCTACAGTACAGTAAGCTGTAAAATGCGAATAAACGCGATGGTGAGCGGATGAGCTGAGGTGAGCTACAACACAGTGAGAGTATGCAACTAAAGTCCTAAGTAATAAGATTGTGAACTATGTTGCCATGCAAGTCAAAATCCTATTGGATGAATCTGCGCTTAAGGGCTCTGCCAATAAAACACTCAATGAGTCAGTAGGGGAAGGATCAATCCAAGTATAAACGGAATCGATAACGCGAAGAAACACCTTTACCACTGATAAAAAATGGTTCCGATGAGTTTTTTCTCAGCGTTGACTCTGAAGCAGTTGTAAAGAGATAGAAACTGACAAAAACATCAATGAAAAACCGCAATGAAGAATGAAGAATGCGGATTTCAAAGCCTCGTGGCTCGCGCCCTTGATGTGTCCGCACTTTTTCGACCCTACCGTACCCCAATATTTTTAACGCTTTTCAGAGCCATGCGTTCAGCGCATAGGATTCAGAAAATCCACTATATCTTTTCTTAGAGGATGCGCTTTGGGAGGCACATGCTACTGCGAAGAGGGGAAGGATGGCTCAGTAGAATAGTTTAAAAAAGGCTTTCGTTTCAGCTTTTTGAAGGTAAGTCAATGGGGTGTGGCCCCTCCCCCCCCCCCTTAAAAGCTGTGGCAGCCACACCCCATTAACTTACCTTCAAACGATTTTTTTCAGACTTTTTATATATGGCTTGGAAGGTGAGACCTCGTACTACACACAGCAGAAATTTGAGCTGGATTGTTCTTCTCTAGCATAAATAAAGGTTGATGGAAGCGCAACCATTGAAATTTGTAGGTGGGACTTGGCAGTCTTCTGATTCCACAGCTTAGAGGTTTCTTGAAGTGGGTTTCTCATGCAAGGAAAGAAGGAGTAGTGCTTTGAATTGAGTGCAAGAAGAGGTAGCTTACTCACCTTCAAAATGGAAGTAATCATGTTTGAAATTATTGCTTCATACAAGCTCGTTTACTACTTGGAGACCTCAGAGTTCGCTGAAACTTGGCGCATAGGGGTTATCCGACATGCTAATTACGACAATTATACTTAATTAGCGGTACGGTAGGTTACGGTAGGCATACGGTATCTGCAAGTTCGTGCCATTGAATTTAGTTTTGCAGGACTTCAGCAGCGCTTTCGTCAATTCAATTTAGTTACACAGCTTGTACAGCGAAACTGAATCTCTTTTCTTCTGCATTGCATCTCTCATTTAAACAATCAGATCTTTTCAAACACAACCCACTGTGTAAACGGCAGCACAGAACGAAACTCAAAAACATTTCCAATGTAGCATCGTCATCATCATCATTATTGCCTGGTTTAGCATGGAAAAGATGGAACTTCTGCATTTATTCTAAGAACGCTTGCTGAAGAAATTCCTCCACCACCGCAAAGGCAATCGGAACAGTGGCTCAAAGGGCACAGAAGAAGGTTTGAAGTTTTGCCGCCCGACATGAGGGCCATACGTCAATTCGTTGTCGTTTACAAAGTAACGGCATTATTGGAGCTGTTATCCGAAAGGCCAGTGGATCAAATGGGACTCCGGTCGCTTTCTCGTTTGGGTGAACGACTTTTTGAAGTAGCCACAGGTGCGTTTAATGGAGCTTCTGGAGGGTATATCATAAACTACAGCGAGTTCCGCATCAGTACGCAGACAGGCAGCTCTTTCCGATTCGCATGCTCCAATGAAGTATGTCGTTCCCGGCATATTTTGTATGAGCACCACCTCAACAGGGCTGTGGTGCTCAAATACCCGAGGGCGCTCCTGCTAGACTTTTCCCCGGTGGGGACAACCTCGGCAGCTATGGCCATCGGACAAGTATGGCTAATGTTGCCGCTTCTGCCGCAAGCCATTCTACACCCGATAAGAGATTTCGGAGTGCAGGTGAACCTTAAAATGAGGGACGAGTATAACAACGAACAGGTTACTTTTGCTAAAAATCACATTAATTCTTTGTTTATTTGCATCACTCACATGTCTCGTATATTCTTATAATTGATTTCTCAGAAACGATTTATCTCAGGAACGACAACGCCGAACGATGCTGTATATCCTTGCATTATACGTTTCTACAACGACATGAAGCAGGCATTAGCCCAGCTCGTAAATAAGCCTTATGAATTCAATAATATTGATCTACCAGCATTGGATAAGCACATAATACTGGATATAATTGAATTTAACGGAGATTTTGAAAACGGTTTTGTTAACTATGTGCCGACAAACGCAAACTTTTACAACAGAGGATGCCCGAATTATTTTATCATGGAAGCCAACACACTTGATCCAAATCTTCGTCAAAAGCAAATTTTGGACTCCACTGAAGCATTTAGTCAGTTCTGTAACATCGCTGACCTCAAGGATAGCATGATTCGCTTTTATAATACTATACCTGCGTCAGTGCAAAGGTTCTCGAAGTGGGAATCAAACTTCAGAGAACATTCAGATAGTTTGTCGTTTTATCGAACGCTGCTACAGTACAGTAAGGAGCTGTGTCCCGGATGAGGTCCAGCAGGTATTAAATTTGCCGTCCCCTTTGACTACTGCAAAAGCTTCTTTTTAGGCCATAAAATGCGTTCTCATGCTCCCAGCAAGCAACGCCGATCCCGAGCGCAGTTTCTCTGCTGCTAACAGGCTCTCTAGATAGGAAAGGAGTAACATAAAGACGGAGTCTCTAGACAACATCATGACGTAAGCTCTGTTGGTGTAAGTGTGCTCCAACATCATTGCATGTTTTAGAGTGCAGCGTAATGGGCGTAGCATCCTAACAGTCAAACTTCAACAGTTATCACTCCAATGGATGCATCCTACACCGAACTTGGGTTGGATCCGGGTATGCCATCGAATCTAGCTAGAGGAGGCAGCCTCATGAAAGCAGTAAAAGAAAACCTTGCAAAAGGTTGGATTCACTTTATATTTTAAAGCTCAAAGCATTCTAAGCATCTAGGAGATGCATATGAGTTGGCAAAACTTCAGTAAGGCGCCACCTGGTGGTTCATGGCCTAAATGCCCGAAAGGACACAGACGAAATTAAGAACCGGTTGTTGCAAGAAGAACTTGCTAAGATGAACTTTTCTAAATCTGATCTTCTAAGAAAACAGACTGAACATCTTCACATCTGTACGACAATCCGCTTCATAAATCACTGTTCATTTTCTCATATTAGCGCATGCAACCGATAAATGTGTTTTTAAGAGTACATTCTCCACAGAAACCACAAAAACAATGTGCATTTGTTCCTCTTTTTCGACACAAGTCATTCAAATGTATCGTGCATTTGTATTGACAAAATCTTCACTTTCCCACACATCATCCGTTGGTCGTCACACCATCATCCATTCACTGCAAAAGCTGCTTTTCAATAATTTCTATTGAGAATACAACTCGTACCTAAACCAAGAGTCCATTTAGTATTTCTCTCAGTTACGTTGGCTGAGTTGTCAGAGGTAGTTGGGAAAGAGTGTGGCACATCTAAAAATTTAGTTACAGTGCTTTTCCGCTTAAAAACCGCTTTTGACCTTTGGTCGATACGCCCCCCTCCCTTACCTACCCCCCCCCTTACGACCCGCGGTGTGGCGTGCCACACCCCCGCTTTGCCCTGGTAATCGCGTTAGACCTTCATATTCGGGTTTGGTAAGAGAATTGTGCTCTCTAATATTTCGTCAGATTTCCGAGTGAACATTTTACGGGTTTCTGCTTTCCCCTTTGAAACGGCATCCAACGTGTGAACGCGCCACATCTGCCGAGCCCTGCTGGTGACATCGTTCAACAGGTCTTAACACATTGACGACAACGTGACCCACATGGTGAGTCATGCAATGACTGCCACGTGAGACAGTGTGACCCCCATGGTGGGTCACGGCATAAATTTTTTTGAAATAATAACAATTACTGAATGCATCCGTTTCCTGAGGTCTTTTACGCTCTAACCCTAGAAAATACTTGACGTTTCTTGGCCGCTTTCAAGAATTTGTGTAGGTATAGTTAAAATGACAACTTGCTTGATCTTAGCTAGAAATTTTCGACTCGTTCGTGGAAGGCATCTCCCACAGGGCAGACAACTAAAAATGCGCGTTGTCCTCAACGTGTTAACAAGTTTCCCTCTCAAAGGATCTTCACCTGATGGACTTCTTGCGTTTCTGAGAAAAACACATATATTAGGTCATTCCGAAAGTAATTTCGCTTTTTTCAAACGGGCGTCACATGTGATGGAACAAAGGTTTCTAAGAGATCTTGATAGCATTCTATGCAGCATTTCATTCTCTTTCTAATGGATATGAGATTGTTGCAAAACAGTTCAATGAGCTTTCAGAAAATAACCAAAATCTGCGACCCATGCTTTTAAAGATGGTCAAGTTTCACGATTTTTTTTGAAACTTTTATATCAACCCTCCGAAAAAGTGCAAATAACGCCTTCATAGCGCAAACCCTACAATATGCGAAACTACTTTTTTCTCCTTTCCATGGCTTGTCATACATTTTTAACAGAATTTCAACTGATGCTACCGATTTCCATACTTGAGCAGCTGAATCCTCGTAGAACATCAAAAGAAAGGCAGCTCGCACACTATTCGATGCAGCATTTTTTTTACTTTCTAATAGGGTTTTTTGTTTCCGATTCGTTTAGTATCTTGGGAGAAATCATTATAATTCATTTTTTTGCGAGCCCCAGGCTGTACCCGAAAAACTCAAAATTTGATATTTCGAGCCCGTAAACCCTCACTTGCTTTGTAAAATTAATGCTAACTCATAGTACCATCTTGGTAGTCTCAAATTCCGAAAAATTATGATGTTTGATGCGATTGTGGCTGAGGTGGGCCCTGCCAAAATCCGATAGTTCTGTTAAAAAATCTAAAAAATATTACGGCGAGCTATGAGGAAAAGAAAAAAGTAATGTATTCTATAAGGTTTACTCTATCGAATCGTTACTTGAACTCCTTCTGAGGATTGATATGAAAGTTTTGAAAAATCGTGAAACTTGATCATCTCAAATAGCATGGGTCACAGATTTTGGTTATTTTCCGAAAGCTCATTGACTATCTGCAATAGTTTTATAATCGTTAGAAAGAGGACGAAATTCTGCATCGAATGTTTCCAAGACCTTCCAGAAACCTTTGTTCCATCACATGTGGCGTCCGTTTGAAAAAAGCGAAATTACTTTCGGAATGACCTAATAGTATTTTTTGTCCACTTATACTTTTTTTTCTAAGAGTTTTCTTCATGGAAACTCCAACACTTTGGTGCATAGCAATCGCAGGGCCACCTTCAAAAAAGCAACAATAGTAACCTGAGATCTATAGGTCCATCTGCTTTGCGGCCAGCAAAGTGTTCGAGAGGAATTTGCAAACAAATTTGCAAAAATAGCAAAAATAACCAACTACTAAATGCAGCACAACATGAATTTTTACCTAAAGAATCTACTTGACGTCTTTCATCTTCACAGTATCAGTATGGCATGTGATAATGAAGGAGAAAGGATTCATTACCACTGCTTAGATTACAAGAAAGCTTTCGACTCAGGTGATTTAGAGCTACTTTTAACAAATTAACACGTTTCGGACCGCGAAATCGCGCGCTGCGAAAAGAGGGTACTTTCAGCCGTTAGCCAACAAAGAGACCTTAATTCGTATACTATGTACTATCTCTGTAATCAGTATGTCAGATAAGATTCATACCCAAAGTTCTGAGTGAATTCGAAGTTTTTGAATTTTGTCGCCGGAGAAGCACTTCTGTGCTTTCCTGAAAGACTGGAACAAGAACTCAGTTTCTAATTGTATCCAAGAGTATCTATGTTGTACACGATACACATCATTATTGAAGCTATGGTTTTTCTCCTTGAATTCGAAGCAAAGAGAAGTTGCGACGTCGCACGCGTCGTTCGCGTTGCCGCCATTCGTTGCAACTGTTGTTTGGTTTGCGCTTATATCTCCCAAACAAATATGGGCGGCACAATTCTACAGAGTCATTTGAGAAGTAGAAGTTTAGGACTTTGACTTGATAACCTTGGACAAAAAGAAAACCTCCTGCAAACAATAAAAAAATCCTTGAAAGGCGCGTGCTGCACCATGTGCAGCACCGGTCCGAAACGTGTTAAAAGCGTATGTATTAGGTTGTAGAGGAAGTTTTCTGGCACTTGTAAATTCTTTTTTCAGACTGATGCTGAGGTGTAAGTCAAGCAGACTGATCCTTTTTGAAAGCTGGAAATTCTGCTGCAAAAGCAAAGTTGTCTATAGACGTGCTTGTTTTATTGAGCCCTCAGCACTTCATTTCGGGCCACCAGCATGCGGAATAGGGAAAAGGTCGACTTGAGAATTGGCCTGTGATATCTGAAGCACCACCAGCAAAAATCTTTTTTGAATAATTTGAAAATTCGGCCATTTTCGTACCCTGAAAATGCCATTTTTTGATCGAATAAGGAACACTCTCTTTTTCTCGTGGAATGAATCAGACACCTCATATTCAAAGTAAGCAACCTTTAAATGGTCTTCTTTGTTCACTGCGAAAAAAATGGCAGCAATAAGGAAAATTATGAAATTTCCATTGTTGCACAGACCTCCTTTTTCGTGTGCGTGTGTCGAATACTGCCGAACATCCACAAAAACTGGATGCAACTTTGGAATGCTTAGGCTTTTTTCTATAGAGCCATATAAAAAATTTGTTGTTAAGATCCAACCGAGTGCGATAAGATGTCTAAAAATGAATTTTCCAAAATTGGCCGGGAATTTGCAATCTAATAATAGGTGTTTCATGAAATTGCTCAGATTGCTCATATCTAGCTGGTCGTACTCAAGTTATAATCAACAAATTCTAATCTTTTAATATCGAATAAGCAGCGGAGTTCCTCAGCGAACCTGCTTAGGGCCTCTCGTGTTTTATTTTACATAAATAATTTGCCATTCATTTGTGCAGATGATATCAACCTTTCTGCTATGAATCCCTTTAACTGCAAAATGCTTTAGATGCGGGGAAGAATGGCTGAGAAGGGGAGCTTGATATATCAGTGCAGAAAACACGTATTATGCGTATAAATACCCAAGGTCCTGCACTTATAAAGTTGGCAATTGAGGTACGATTGACAAAATCATAAAAGATCTTGTCATTACCTGCTCAGAACCTCAACACGTTAAATAACTAAATTACAAGAACTGCTAATGCTCGATGTACCCTAATTTCACAAGTAGTTACATGACGCACCTGTTTTTTTTTAAATTCGACCAGAATGAAAACACGCCAAAGAACCTCGCGACCGAAAGACCCTATGCAATGCTGTGTGTTGCCTGAGAGTATCGTGCGACATAACTTTTTCCCGAAACAGAGGCGGCTGAGCGGCTTGCTTAAAAAATCGAAAAAGATGCGTCTTGTGAGCCGTCCCTTGTTTCATACAGGTCAAGACTTTCTATGTCTGTCACCACCTCCTCAAAACTTGGGAGAACAATCTTATTACTAAGAAAGATTAATTCTACAATGCAACTTGCACTATCTAATTTATGCTACTACCAACATGGCTTCAGGCTTTTTAAGAAGGCCCAAAATGGCAATTCCACGACTCATTTTAGATACGCATAATTAAAACCTGCAATGATCCATGATGGCGATTGAAGTTGCATCGACATTCGTGCTTGACAGAGTAGTTTAAAAAATGTTGAAATTTGTAATGTAACTCGCTTCTTAGCATTTCCTTTTACAGCTCTAAAAAAGCTGAATCGTACTTCAAAATTACCTTGTCTTGGCCTCCACCTATTAATGAGATCTTCTGGGGATTTTTGATGTTTTTCAATGTTGCGTCGCTATACCGAACTTCCACAGTGAGTGATGAACCATTTGCAATTTTGAAGCTTTTTGAAACAATGAGTTACATGCGCAAAAAGTCCTTGTGCGTACGATGGAAATGGCAAAATATTACTGAAACGCGGTTGTTTCAGGCCACAGAAATATGATTAAGTTTAAGTTTGAAGCTTGTGGAACTGATGATTGATAGAAGTAATTGCGAGTGGATATATACAGCCTAAAAAAGTCTATGAGAGGTTGACAGCAGCGCTCGACATGATGTGGCTTCGGCAATTTTGAACGAAGTCCCCAAGCAGAATGAAAATCAACGTCAAGCAAAAGATTAGAAACTAATGTTGCGTGTATTCTTTCTATCAAAACTCATCAGCTGTTCTTATACAAGCGAAGTGTACATCTAAAATCAACAGACAACGTATAGACATTTTGTTCCACGTTTGCTTCCTCCGCCTAGGTGTTTACACTATCAAAGGCAGTTCCGGGCAAAAAGTCGATGCCGAGATATTGTGCTTACCCGGGCGTATGCCATGCTGAATCCGAATATCCATATTAGAAAGCATGAAAACGACAATGAAGGGCTCTATCGCAGGGGCGAAATCAGGAGGTGGGCGAGGTTTTCTCCACTGTGAATTCACATTGCAAGCTTACGGAGCGATCTTCTCGATTTCGTTGACCGCCCTAACATCTCCACCGGTCAAGGGCAGCGCTTGACTTGAAAATGGAACAGAGAAGATTGCTCCGGAAGCTGGGAGCGTGCATTCACAGTGGGAGGACTCCCACTTCTGATTTCCCTCCTGTGTTAAAGCTCTTCATTGTCGTTTTCGCGCCCTCCAGTGTGGATTTTTGAATTCTGCAGGGCAAAATCGACTCTCCCGGACGCTGCCTTTGGAGCGGGACTAAACTCCTCTCAAATGCAACCTTGAAATGCGGTCACTCTGCAGTTCTATAGAATCACTTTACATTTCCGAGGTATGTATGTCCAAAACCTACGGATGGGCATAACCCGCAGCGCTAGTGCACGAAATCACTGACGCAGCGGGGCAGAAATGAGGTCCTTCAAAAACTTATTGCGTGGCATTCTAATTTACTTCTTTTACTGCTAACAAACTGCGGTAGGTGTCCGAAGAGAAGGTGCATTGGGGAAAAGCAAAGTCGATTTCTTACCAGCTACTTCGATTTTGTGAAATTACACGCGATAATGTTTAAACACAAAAACGCTTCATAGAGCACTCATGGTTCTGACATTTCGGCTTGCTCAATAGATACTTTACGCAAGATATAAACATACAATAAACGGAAAGTTGTACAAATAATAGTATAATCTACATTCGAGAATTTACGGAAAATCCTAATTGTAAGAACGCGCAAACGTAGTAATTTGTGACAGGTTTATGAGATTGTGCAGGTGGGCTGGGAGTTGCAGGTTTTCCTGGTGCTTTCGGCTTGTACTTTTTCCTTCGGCTACCTTTCTTTTTGCTTTTCTTTCGTGACTTCTTCTTCTTCTTTCCTTTTTTGTTTTTCACCGGAGCCATTCTAGCCTTTTTAAACTTTTTCCGTCTCTTTACTTTGAGCCCTTTTTTAGATTTTTTGTTTCGCTTCCCTTTCTTTTTCTTCCCTTTACTTCGTTTTCCTTTTTTCTTTCCTTTGACGATTCGCGTTGGAATAGATGGCTTAATAGTAGTTGCCTCTGGTTGAATTTGGTTGCTTGTGAATAGCGCACAGCCAATAACCGCTATCTTTTGACTTAACTTTTCCATCTGCTTTTGAAAATCGCTCCTGCAAAGTAGTGAAAAAGGATCCATTTACAATAAAAAGGAAGATTTAGCATGGACTTACTCGAGTACGACAGTAGAATTCAGTTTAGGGTTGATTGTCTGTAGGGCATACTCCGCTTCTTTCAATAAGTTAGACAAACTGATACTTTTAGTTACTTTTTGGTTAAGATAATTGCGAACCTTAGATGCATACTCCTCGTAAGTGCAGGAATATCTCTGAAGAATTTGCTTTAGGACGCAATCGCCTTGTATTTGAATTAAAATTTCTAAATTTAAGGAGCTATTTCTGCTGTATAACAAATACACTTGTTGTGCATTCAGCTTTTGCATCTTTTTCAACTGACCTCTTCAAAAACGACATTTATCACTTTCTGCCTTTTTTGGTCGTTATCAGTCTTATTAGACGAGTACGCTTTGTATTTCAAAAATGTTTCATCGCATACCGCTCTGACATTAGCTATTGCAATAACCTGAAACATACTCAGGAAAAAGCAGTAGAATGAGCTCTTAGAAGCTCAATCAACATGATTTTGGACAGTCTCCTCAAAAGGCTCCGACACAGTGAAGAAGAAGAGGAACTTACCAACACTAACAAGAGGCTCGCATTCATGTCATTATGTAGATATGCGATTGCTCCATCCTTTTATAATGATCGTCTATGAACTTAACAGGCAAACCAAAGTGTATTCAAACGTACGAGTGCTGTTGAAGCCATGTGCAGTTTTGCTTACGTAACCTCTACTTCTTTGCTCGTGATATTCAAGTGCACTAGGCTTGGCTATGGTTTACACGAAGCTAATGGAACGATTGGCAGTACGAATTCTTTGAAGGCACGTCCGGGCAAAATCTCGATTTTTATTTTTTGGCTTAACCGGACCTTTTCTGGCGCTGATATCATACGGCACTTCAAATGCGTAAATTTATCAAGAAACTCAATTTTTGAGACAATTTTGCGAGAACTCTGGACGAGTGCTCCTAGTGCTATGCTTATTATAGCAAGCAAGTGCAAATGCAAGTGCAAGTGCAAGTGCAAGCACTAATAGGCCCTATTGTTTGATTGTGTTTGCCACGTAAAAACAAGTCAAGGGCTGAAGAGAGTTCGTTCAAGGGGGCGGACCGTCCGAGAGAATGGGCGAACGGCCCGCCCCCTTGAACGAACTCTCCTCAGGGCTTGACGCGGTTTTACGTGGCAAACACAATCTAACACATAGTGTCTACCTGCTAATGCTTGCTTTAGAAATTTCAAGGGGGCAGGCCGTGCCAGGAATGGGCGTGGTCTTCGAGGCTCCGCGTTTTCTATGCCGATTTCCCCTTAAGGGGTGTTTGAAAGTCGAATTTGCGCGATAGTTCTAGAGGGCTCGATTATGATAGCATCCGAAAATGTCCAAATCTGCCTGGAGGCTGCCTTCAAGGGATTCCGACTTCACTGATCTACTTGCTTACTCTCTCTTCAAATATATGCATATGGAAAGGGAAATTTCTGAGTTAATTAAAGCGGGTCACTCACTTTGTGTCATCCTATGGAGAATTTGCTAAAACAGCGTAGTGTAAGGAATTTGTGCGAATGTTTAGATCTCTGTTGCCAGGAACATAGAGTAACTAAGAATAATTGCGGATATCTTTTCAAAGGATTAATCTCAGTGACGGCTCATTTGAGCTTGAACTTTTTGAAGGCATATATCACTAGACGCGACTCTTCAAACGCTGATTCCACATCTGTTTTCCTTTTTGAAAAACAGCTCTACGAAAGAAATTATGGACGTTCAAAAGCCCAAAATTGTCAAGCCTTAAGTTGCATAAAATTAGCAAAAAGCTGTCTGGGAGAGAAGTTATGGGCAATTTTGAGGCGAAAAAATGAATCAAAGTTCGGGATAAAAGCGACTGTCTAGAGAGAAGCTGTAGCCTTTCTAGTCGCCTGGAGCAATAGGAAATACTGATAAACTAGGCAGAATGAGTTCAATGCAAAAATTCTGGCATGTACCACTGCCTTTAAGATCTAGAGAAGCTGTAGCGACTAATTTTATCTCGAAAGTTTGTTCATTTGTTCGTCTCAAAATATGCTCGTAACTCTTTTCCAAAAGAGCTGTGCAAATAAAAGAAACAAAATTGGAATCGGCGCTTCAAACTCCTCACTAATGGTATGCAATGGTGATCGGCCACTTCGATTTCGCGACTCCCCCTTGTAAGCACTTTTATAAGAAATTTCTTCTTTAGGAATGAATCAGCTAGCTTTTGCCAAGCTCGCTGGCACTCAAATTATGGGACGAATATTTTCTAATAGCAGTATTTCTCGAATATTACTTTCTAGCAGTGAAATTTCTGTCTCGACTGTTCAAATCCAACTATCGAAATGCAAACTGCAAACTTGAATATATTGGGAGTAAGCGGCTTGCGTTCGAAAGTGCAAAAACATACAAAAAGGTCTTTTAAAATAATTTGAAGAACCAGCAGCAAAAATATCTTGATCTAGTATATGTCAGCACCAGTGGCGTACCCAGGACTTCCACTCGGGGGGGGGGGGAGGAGGAGCTCGACAGATAAATTTTTTTTCTGGCTCATAAACCCTAAAAGCTAGAAAAAGTGGGCGTGGCGGAAGCGTAGCCACGCTCTTGAGGATTTTCTTATGGAGACTGAATTTTAGAAAAATTTGAAAAATTATTCCACTTATTTACAAGTAAAAGCAAGGCACTTGCACATCTTTATAACTCATGTAAGTAATCTTCAAAATTATCGCGACCTATTCTCGACCCATGCCCCCCCCCCCTCCCCGTCCCCACCTCGGCACGCCACTGATCAGCGCTGAGCTGGATCGAAACGCTTGAATTTCAGATTACAAATGGCTCATGATTAGTCGAAAAAGTCACCGCATTCCGGTGTACTTCGACGAACCGAGCTGGAGTGAACAAGAGTGGGGTGAAGTGTAAAGAATTCCATCGGAGCTCACCGAAATCCTTGCGGCATCTCCATGCCTCGGATAAAAATGGGCGAATCCTGAGTCCAAGAATAATGTTCGACTCAGCTCGAAGAATCGCAGCTTTTGGTATTGAGAATTTCTGCCGCTTGTCAGTAGTTTTCCCTGATTTTCTCGAACCTTTGCCCAAATGGATTAGTAAATGTGCTGAACAGCGTTTACATTCACCTGCCGTGGCGCTGTAGGGAGACTATAGGTACTGTAGCAAGTCACTTTGCTCTTTGTTTGTGCCAAATTTTACGCAGTGTGTTCGTATGATAGCTATTTGCGATAACTAAATTCATTTGCTGCTGATGGCACAGTACACGATTTATAACTTTGGCATAGATGTGAAGTAAATTCACTCCGATGCGACTGAAATGTTGGCTATGGTTAATCCCACGTGCTCGGTCTGAGATTAATGGTCAAATTTTGTTAGAGGTCTTTGCTGCAAGAGCGTGCTGATGTTGATACATGCGCATAGATGTGTATGACAAAATCAGTTTTTTTTATATGCGCATGTTTTCTTGATAGTAGGACACATCTTATATATAAAGCTGAATGTCTGTTTGTATGTCTGTCTGTCTGTCTGTCTGTCTGTCTGTACGTATGTTCCGAATAGAAAATTCCATTTCTGAACCGATCCGGACCAAACTTGGCACACATACACACCGGGCCCCGGCGGGTGTCATAGGCTACTTTTCGTCATCGATCGATATCGATTTTATCGATTTTATCGATTTTTTTGCAAAGTTTGAGCTACGGGGCTGCGTTTGCACAGGGGGGTAATCGAGCATGGGGATTCCGAATACAATATTAGTTTTCAGGATTATCGATTACTTTTATCGATTTTATCAATTTTTTGCAAAGTTTGAGCTACGGGGCTGGGAGTTGGCCCAGGAGGGGTAAGTGGGCATGCTGATTTCGAACACCAGGGAACGGGAAATGAAGTATAGAAGTGGGCACAGGGAAAGGCTGTACAGGGATAGGAATGGGACCTTTATTACAGTGTTTTCACAGGACCGGGCGAAGCCGGGTAAGCAAGCTAGTTGTATATAAAGAGGTTGTTTTTCGATAGAAACCGTGTCTATATATCATGTTCGGCAGAAATTACTTCGAAGCTCTTATTTAAATTTAAGAGAGGACTTGTATTTTGAATAGGCAAGATAACGCAATTACTTGCTGTAAGCCTACAAAAGCGTCTTACGGCCGCATGCACTAATATCCCCGCAGGGAGGGGATTGCAGCTTCAGAAGAAAGCTTCATATCCTGAAGCTCCGGATATCTGGATTTCACATTGTGTACCTATCCGTAAGTATTCCTACTATCCTTCACTATGAACATGTTGAAGAGGAGCGAGAAGCTTTACGAACCGCATTTTCCAGCTTTTGTATGATCCCTGATGATCCCCGGCGCCTTTCTTTAAAGTCATTTTTCTTCCTCCGAAGTTAACAAAAACCTTCCAAAGTTGTACTGAACATCTAACACAATACTGCTAAGCATGTTGCTGATGAGAACAAATGACTTTTTGAAAAGTCGAATTTTTCGGTAAGCCTCAAATTTTGACCTGTGGATCATCGCAAATTTCATGACTTCAAAACATCATTTGTTCTTAGCAGCAACATGCTTAGCACTGTCGGGTTAGACAATCTGCACAACTCTGGAGATTCTTCGTTAACTTCGGAGAAAGAAAAACGACTTTGAAGAAAAGCGCCGGGGATCATCAGGGATCATACAAAAGCTGGAAAATGCGGTTTGTACAGCTTCTCGCTCCTGTTCAACATGTTCATAGTGAAGGATAGTAGGAATACTTACGGATAGGTACACAACGTGAAATCCAGGTATCTGGAGTTTCGAAATATAAAGCTTTTTTTACGCTGCGATCCCCTCCCCGCGGGGATGTTAGTGCATGCGGCCCTTAGAAAGCGAGTTTAGCACCGGTAATGTGATTGGTATACCATGGTACTTAATTATTGAATTTCATGCTTCTAAAAAATTTGCTTATGTCTTGGGGAAGGGTTCTATAGGCAACTCAATTCTTCCTTTAGATAAAAGGCTTTCAAATATATCATTCGGTAAAGAATCATCCAGAGTTTCCTAGAAGTTTCCTAATGAGTCTACTTAACGTGCGGCTACCTTAGCCTCTACTTCTTCTTCAGGTGGCATGCCACACCTAACTTGTACCCTACTTCGGTTTAGGTACTTACCCACAACCTCCGGGATCATTTTTGTTTCGTTTATGACGTCATCTATGACCTCTATCAAACTTTTTGTGCTCTTTTCCTGGATTTGATCCATCATCATCATCTTTGCTTCCGATCTATATCCATCTTGGTCTCACCAGGCACCGATGTGCTTCGCCTTCGTGGCTCTCGCTGATAAACGATGCTAAGCTCAATATCGCGCGTCTCAGCTGGTCCAGGAAAAATCACTATCAATACTCGGGCCTCCGCAAGCGTCTATGATGTGATCGATCGATAGGCTTCTCTATCTGGCTTTATTTGCCCACTCTGTACGTTTTATGCTACTATGCCTGGCCGATAGTCGATAGTTCCATGCGTAGATCGACCAAGGAGATTACTTGGTCCCCGTAACGGGGAGTTGTTCAGTGGTATGTCCCAGTAAAAGCTGATCGATGAGAATCACGGGTTCGAGTACAAGATTTTATCCAATCGGCACATACCGACAGCAACAACAACTACAACAACGAGGACACTATGTACAACAATGGGGTTCAGCCTCGCTTTGCAGATAAGTAAGAAAGATTTGTTTTGCTTCAAGCTTTTGGTAACGGTATGCGTCTTGGGCTAATCGGCAATTCAAAATTCATCGTCTTCTTTTGTTACTTAAGAACCCCGCTATTTCAGTGCATCAAAATCTCATCACCATGTGGGGGAAACGGTGCTTCTACGCTTTTCATCATCCCTTCGAATTGCTCTTACAAAATTGCTTTAATTTGATAAGACATAGCTACACCACCTTTTGAATTCTTCAAAGCGTTTGAAGAAAAGTGCAGTCATGCTGTGTTTTCTCCCACGTGTAGAGCGGCAGCTGGCAGCTTATTCGCGTAGCGTAGATTTAAGTGAGAGAAGTTTGGAAAATAGTGTCCAAAAAGTCATACCTGTACCTGTGACACTCCATTTCAGCAACGAACAGGAAATCATAATATTGTGAGGGAAGGATAGTTTTATACGGTTGTTTACAGAACGTCGCAGTCGAAAAAGCTGAGTTGAGATGATATGGCTCCGAGCAAGTTAAGGGGGCGAAGACGGAGGAGAGGACCGAACGCATCCGAGGCGATACTCTCAAGCTACGACTCTGCTGCTCTACGCGCAAGATCCACCAAATTCTTCTCAAATTGCCCTCCATATATTCATGTGTACGAATAGTAAACATTTATACTCCGTTGTGTTCTTCTACCGCAATGTGGGCTCAACACTTACGCACTTTACCATCATCATTTCACTGAAAAAGATTCGACATTTTGTAGTCGAATGAGCCTCCATAGCTGGAAAACGGGATTGTTTTACAAGGGAGGGTGCCAGTGACCATTTGGCCTTTTGTTTGTTATATATCAGAATGCTCGCTTTGAAACGCTGATCGAAATGGTGTTCATCATTTGCGGAACGCTTTATTGAAAAGAAATAGCGCTAGTGAAAGCGAAAGAAAAGGCTTATCGAAAGCAACGCTCATCAAGTGTCCTTTAATAAAATGCTTTACAGCCAGGAAGCCGTTGAGAGAGTCCTGACATAGAACCTTTTCTCAATTCCTATCAACTTGAACTTAGTCCACTTCCCTTTTGTGCTATTGTCGTGGCTAGGTCTATGTGGTATGAAAAACTGCTACTATCCCTCAGTAATGCTCTCTTTAAAGCAAACACATGTTCAGGTCGTCATCTACGCAAAAAACTGTGCAACTAATAGCACAAAACTGACAAGGAAGAGTTCCCAATTTAGCTCGGCCAACCCAAATAAGTCATAAATCGTCGTAGCGTGCTTGCAATGTGTATTCGAAATCTGCTTTTGGTTTCTGCGGAACAACTCTACAAAAGAAATTATCAGCGTTTGAAAGTCCAAATTTGACAAGTTATAAGTGGCGCAAAATTGGCGAAAGCTGTACAGCATCACGGAAAAGTGGGTTTTCAACTTTGTATCAAGTATGCTGACTACAAGTACGGAAAACAGCTAGTGGAAGTCCGCTAGATGACGTTTTAGAGCTTTTCGCTAATTTTATAAGCCACTTCAAACATGACAAATTCAAACTCTCATAATTTCTTTCGTAGAGTCGTTCCGCAGAAAAGGAAAGCAGATTTGGAAACAGCTTTTCAGGCCCGTTACGGCGATTTATGACTCATCCGAGTTGGCCGAGCTGACTTGGGAACTCTCCTTATGGGAATAAATCCTAAAAAGTCGAACGAAAATCTCGGAAATCAAACGAGCAAAAAGAGAATAGGTATATAGTTTTGCGAACAAAGTCGCCACTTAGGCGACTAGCTTGAGTGCTGGTTACTGGTTGCTGTTGTATTAGATCGGTTTTAATAAAAAACGAAAAACTAAAAAAAACTGAACTTGTTGTCTAATTTAAAAAGCTGTTTTTGCCTCGTTCCAAACAAAAATCGTTAGCCATTCTACCAAACCAGCCCTTTCAGGTACAACAAAGGCATATGTAAAACTCAGGTACACACATGTGTTTAAATAAAAGGCATACGTATGACTGATCAATAACTGAAATCTATGCATTCAGTACATCCATGATCGTATGTAGCACCTACTATATGTTGTAGTTTCATAGATGCATTTCATTTCTTATCCACTTACTAGTTTTAGGTAATGCTGAAGTTCTACTTGTTATTCGATGTAATTTCTAAATTTAGAAATGAAGAGTGTTTCAAAACAGCAAGTGTTTGTGCTGCTAATCATCATTGTGCTATTTGGATTGACGATTACACATTTTTATTTGTATCCACCAACTAGCAGAACAACGAAAGGGTAGGTCACGCTCAAGAGTGTTTTCCTGAGCGTAGTATTTCATACAGTAACAAATGAATTTCTAATCAAATGAAATAGGAACATAAATGTTTGAAACGCCGCTGAAAACAAGGTTGAGAAACCTTGCTTTGAACATGGCGGTGTTTCAGACATTCCATTGAGAAGTATTAACATCGTTCTTGTAAGGCAATGTGCGAAGGTATAATGGTATAATTGAATTGGTACAAAATCAATAAAGTTTCTTCTTTCCAACAGTTTTTCTCAATCAAATTTTCTTCTGTTGCAAATTTTACGCATTCTTATAAGTTCCTGCTGCCCTAGCTGTGGCTTGAACAATTCGATATATCTACTCTAATTTCACGCGTATAGGACGCGAAGGTTTTTTTTCAAAAGCGAACAGCGCAGACACGCTGAAGGATTTCACGACCAAAAAACTATACACTGTGCTGCATATTGCCTGAGAGTATCGTGCGGCATAAGCCTCGTTTTCCAAAACACAACAAGGCGGCTGAGCGGCACTCTTAAAAAACCGAAAAAGGTGCGCCTTTGACGAGTGAAATTAGGGTAATTATTGAATTTCTACAAAACATCAAATATCCTGTACAAAACTGAAATGAAAGCTAAAGTTACATAAAAAGTATGTACTGTGTAGCCAAACGTTTGCTGTTCGAGTTCTTTAATGCGCTCAGATACCGCTCTGAAAATGATTCATGCTGTGTCAGTTTATGAAAGCGTGTGTTAGTTTTGCATCAATTTAACACATTGACGGCCGCTTGACACACATGGTGTGTCAAGCAATAACGGGTAGAGGAACGAACACCTCAATTCGGCACCGTCGCCGCGGGCTGCTGGTCCTTCCGTCCTACTGTTGTGCATCGTGTTAGGACCAGTGGTCCGCGGAGGCGGTGCCTAATTGAGGTGTTCCTTCCTCCACCCAGCAATGACTATCATTCGGGACCGCTTGACGCACCATGTGTGTCCAGGCTTGGATTTTGTTGAAACGGCGACCACGGCCAAACGGCTACTCCTAGTATAAAGTCACTCTATGAGCTTTCTTTTGCACTAAATCTGGGAATGAACTCTATCTTTTTTGTCAGCCTTTCAGATTTGCTTCTTTTCCTCTTTGTGACAGATGTTTCTTTTCCGATTGTAAAGGCCCCGAGGAAAATTCCGTTATTCTACAGGGTGTCCGTAAAGTATGTATACACTGTTTGATCGTTAATATCTTTCTTCCCAACAAGTCTTTTGTCTTGCTTCAGGTACTGTTTTGTAGAGCTGGCTTCAACTTAGATTACAGTATGAAGAGAATCATCTATCTCTCTTCATTACTGTAGGATTACGGTATGAACTTCCAGCATATGGAAACAATGTGAAATATACCACTTAACAAAATTTTCTTTAAAAAATCTGAAAAATCGTGTACTAGGGTGTTCGCGCATGCTGATTCCATCTAACAACTTTTTACAAGTGTTTTCGGCTTTTTTTGACGGTGTAGTTACATTTTTGACAAATGCTGGGAATTGAGTTACTACGATTTACCGGGGATAACTTAGGAAAGAAGCATCACAGTAAAATGGTAATTCCAAATTCGAAATCAGCGGCTCCTATTACCGTAGTATAAGAGTTTTTGGCTTGTTTGGTCTTGTTCCGAGGCAGAATATAGCCTCCAATGGCCTAAAATCTTTGTCGAAATTCGTACCGTAATCCTACAGTAATGAAGAGAGATACATGATTCGCTCCAAACTGTGAATCTAAGTTTAACCTCGCTCTACAAAATGCTACCTGAAGGAAGGCAAAATACTTGTTGGGAGGAAAGATATTAACAATCAAACAGTGTATACATACTTTACGGACACCCTGTATTTTTTAACGGTCCTAAGCTGCACCCGACAAATTCAAAAATCAATATTTTGAAGCGGTGGAAGCTCATTTGCTTGTTAAAAATAATGTTTGATTATCGATTTCTTGAAGTTCCATTTTGCGAAGATTTCATAGTGTTTAAAGCGTTTGTGTATTTTACGACTTCGCAAATGTGAAGACTTTCGAAACTTGTTTTCAGAAGTGTGAAAAGCCAGATATCGATGCCAAAAAGTGGTTTTAGCATTTTGTTTCCTCTGACCGACTGTTATCAAAGCTTCTTCAAAAGTCAAGAGAGAATTTGAAAACATCGTTAAAGTTAGGGTACGTAAAATGCATTAGTTAGAGATTGTAGCGTAGATTATTCGAGAGAACATTGATCCAAATAAGAACATACCTGTTGAAAAGAGAAAAAAATTTGCATACAATAATTCTTAGAGCGCTTATCTATCATTATTCCAAGTAATTTGAGTATAGGTCTAAAAACGGCACGAACATTTGAACCCGCTTGATATTGGATTGTCCCGAAAGTTTTGTCGGTTTTTTTGCAAACGATTATAAAACTACGCGCAACATAGTTCTAGCTGAGTTTCAACTGCATTCGATGCCTCCTCTTTCTTATGGTTATATTTTCGAACCGCAACATATATGCGTTTTTTGATAATTACCAAAACTCCTCAACCTCATTTCTATCTGCTCAAAATTCAGCTAATTTTTAAATTTTTCTTCCAATGTTTTGGAAAGTCTTAAGAATAGCGCAGATAAACCGAATTTCGGGCTATACGATGATATCTTTAGATTGTACTAATATGCTGTTTTAACTACCAAAATTCTTTTCTTCGGAAGTGCGTGGAAAGTGGCAGAGTCATGAAACACGCAGCTCCTGCAAAAACATGAAGGCTTTCAAAGTTTTTGAAGCATGATTGTTATCAAACATTATTTGTGCAACATAATCAAAATTGATTTGCTTCGAAGAAATAGCTTTTTAAAGCTTTCGGTACGTTAAGGGGTAGAGGTAACTAAAAAGTCGCGGTTTTTTCAAAATAAATAATTGTTAGGGCTTGATAAACGGGACCCATATAACCTAAAATAGCCATTAGATTGTCCCATAAGTAAACCGTAATTCTAAATAAATCAAACTGTTTTTCTAGCAGACTTAGGGTACTATGTTAGAGAAAAGCAAGCTCTACAAAGTGATCACCATAGATCGACCTAAGTCTTAATCGGGTAAATTCTAGAGTAGAAATTGAAAAATAACACTTAAAAGATGGATTTTTGCGAAAAAAAAACCTATGGACCTCAAACTTGATCATTATACAGCAGACACATAGTAGTGCTTGAATAGCCTTTATTGGATTTTTTTCACCGAAAGCGAGAAAAAAAAGATAATCCAAAAATGGCAAATTCCGCCCTCAGCCTTTACCACATATGTCATTGCATACTATTAGGTTGTCCGGAAATTAATGCAGGTTTTGAATTTCAACGCAATAAGTCATACATGAGTCACTTCTTATTTCTGAACAGGTCGCAGAGTACCATTCGATAGAGCAAAGCAAGCTCTACAAAATGGCTCTCTCGCTCTAGCAGAAGCCTCAATCCAACACGATCGAACCAAAAACTAAAAAGAATTAACCGCCCGAAAAACTAAGAAAGATCGTAACTCAGTTCATAAAAGTCCTACGAAAATTCTAACTTGTTTATGCAAACACTACCCACATAAGACATCTATATACGCCATTGTCGTATTTTTTTCTCTGTCAGAAATCAAAAAAAAACGGAAATTTTCGTGCAATTGCCAAGGTGATGCTGGGCCGTTCCCACATAAGTAGTTGCGTACTACAAACCCGTAGAAATACAAACGCATATTTCCAGCTCTCTACAAGCTTTGTTCTCGAGAAATTCGAATTTTAGCTTGGACCACCTGACCAGGGAAAGCTATATTCGATATTTCACGAAATCTTACGTTTGTACTTCTACAGGTTTGTAGAATACAACTACTTATGTGAGGACGGCACAGCGTCACTTTGCCAAATGTACGAAATTTTCCGTTTTCTCGATTTCTAACAGAAAAAAATACGACAACGGCGTATATAGTCTTATGTGAATAGTGTTTGCGTGAACAAGTTGGAATTTTTGTAGGATTTTTTTCAACTAAGTTACGATTATTCTCGATTTTTTAAGCAGTTGGATCTTCTTAGTTTTGGCTCGTAACTCGAGGTGAATGAAAGCGCTTGTAAAAGCAAGATAGCCTTCTTGTAGAGCTTGCTTTGCTCTATCGGATAATATTTTGCATCCTATTTAGGAATGACAAGCTATGACTTATTGCGGTTGAAAATCAAAATCTGCATTGATTTTCAGACAACCTAATAAGCCTTACTAAGTATAAATTTAGACTTTTACCTCTGTTCGAGCTTTGGTAATGTAGAAATATCAAGTTTTACTTGAAAAACCCGAAAAAAGCGACATTTTGGCATTTTTGTGCCATTTTGTTCCTCAATTTTGGACCCCTGAGAAAATTCAGAAATACATTTTTGGGTACTACTATGTGTCTACTGTATAACGAGCAAGTAGGAAGCTCGTAGAAAGTTTCTATAAGGATTAAGCTCTACGAAATGGCCACCTTTGGTTTGTCAAAGGTGGTCATTTCGTAGAGCTTGCTTTGCTTTATCGAATGGAACCTCAAATGAGCTAAGAAAACAAAAGCAGTTTTATTTATTAAAAATGGTTTACTTTTGGGACAACCTGATATAATAAGCCGAAGGTTTCTACATAATATCTACCAGCGCTTCTTGAAAGCATTAGGATATGATTCTTTTTGAAATTCAGGGAAGATTTGGCGTTACTGTTGAGCCTCAAAAATGACCATGGTGATAATATTGAAAAGACAGCGTAGATCAGAGAGCAAATATAGCTATGAAAGAGAACAGAAGTCTGAATCAAATGGTACGTAGGTCGTTCTTGTTGTGTTTTGTAAGTTTTAGTGATCCGACAATGTTTTAGTGATCAATGAAAAAAACCGACACAACTTTCGGGACAACCTAACATTTAGGGTGTCCCAAAAGTATGTATGCACGGTTTGATTGTTAATATCTCTCTTCTCAAAAAGTCTTTCGTCTTGCTTTAGGTACCATTTTGTAGAGCTGGCTTCAACTTAGATTTTCAGTATAGAACGAATCATCCATCTCTCTTCGTTACTGTAGGATTACGGCAGAAACTTCAAAGAGGGTTTTGAGCCATGGAAGGCCATATTTTGCCCCAGAAAAGAAACAAAACAGCCTGAAAACTTTCACACTAGGCTAATTAGAGTTGCTGATTCTAATTGTAAAGTGACTCAACTTATTACGATACTTCATTGAAGAGTTATGCCAGGTAAGATGTAGCGGCCATTTTTTCAATGTTCCTAAAAAGTGCGGTTACACCGTTTAGAAAGCTTCGCAATCTTATGAATAGTTGAGTATTGAGCTCAGCGTTTATAAAAACCCTATTACACAAATTTTCACATTTTTTTGAAAAATTTTGAATTGGCAGCTTTTTTCACATTGACACCATATGTTTCAAGTTCCTGCCGTAATCCTACAGTAACGAAGAGAGATGGATGATGTTCTATACAGAAAATCTAACTTGAAGCCAGCTCTACAAAATGGTAGCTAAAGCAAGGCGAAAGACTTCTCGGGAAGAGAGATATTAACGATCAAACAGTGCATACATACTTTTGGGACACCCTGTATATTCGAATTTTCGAGTGTTAAAATGTTTATTGTCAAGCTTCATATGCGAGCTTTTTTTGCATATTCGAATATTGCATTCGAATTTTTGAATATTTGAGGATATCCAGTCGTTCGATTGTTCGAATAGTCGAATATTCTGTCAAATATGTACAGCTGTTAGGATATTCGAAAATTCGAGTTTTGAAGTGTGCCAAAATACGAACATTCAGCTTCAAGTGGTATGAAATAGGAGACCGAATAACATTTGTTGGTTTGGAAATTATTCGATGATCAGTTAATCGATATTTATTCATTCGTAAAATTTTTAAATCATTTACTGATATTCGTTCTTTTCATACAAATTTCCGTTTATTACAACTATACTTGTGTAACTGTGTAACAGTTTGTTGAAGGGGTGCTATGTGCACGTGAACGTTTAATTGAGATCCCTGTTAAGATTTTCCCACAAAACGGATCCAGCTTGACCTTTGCCGCCCTCGTGCTAGGGAATGATCGTAAACATGGTAGACTAGACCAAATTTGCCAGAAAACTCTTCTTCAGCCCAACTTTGCAGCTTTTTTGCCGATTGAAGGCACCTTTCTACGTCAGAATATTGCATGCTCGGGTATGTCCAAATGCCATAATGGGTCCAAAATTTATTTTACTTATTATTTCTATTGGATACAATCCGGCCTGCAGGACCAGCCGGTTTCATGTTTATTCAGTAATTTCTCCAGTGAGTGCTTGAGTGCTTAGAGGAGATAATGAGTACGACTGAAACAAAGTCTGACTCTATAGGGTAACGCGACATACTTTGTGAAAGTGAGTTTCGAAAAAAAACTACTCAACGACAGATATTAAAATTATTGATAATATTCCAACAATTTTCATATTTTAGAAAGGCTGGAACCGTATGTACAAAATGCTACACGCGTCAACTAGTTTACTATTAAGCAATCAGAAGTTTTTCCAGATCGATGCTTAACCATAGATTTTTTTGCAGATTTGGAACTTACCCAAAAAGAAAAAACATGGAAAAATGCGAACCACAGTTTGGAAAAATCACTGTGTTTGTAGCCTACACTGGAAATAGCACGAACATTGAGCGGTATGTACTGCTACATGGCGTAAGGGTCCAAATAGAAATCTACATAGTTTTTTTCTTCAGCATGTATGGAATCGCTCAACGATCTCTGCGATGCTACCTCAAGGGGACTAGCTATCCTCTACTTTTTGTAGATCTCGACAAGGACAGCTTGGTGCAAAGCAAGTGTGGAAAACACAACGATGTAAGCTGTCAACGCGCTCTACATAAGCAAATTTGTCAAGAAAATCAAATTTTAGCTCTTTTTCAAAAAGCATTGCGCAGCAAGAGCATTTCTTCCTCAAACTGATTGGTTGCTCGTTCTTGATGGAGATACAGGTGTGTTCAATTTTTAAATCACTGCAGCTAAAGTTAGACAAATGACTCTATTCTGACAACAGCTAACTTGAAGGCAGTGGACCCTTCTCGAATTTTAGTGGATTTAGGTACACTTCCCAAGTACACTGTAGCCCAGACCCCACCTTCCAATTCATGCTCTAAGTAATCGAAGTGCTTTTCAATCTCCACCAGCCCAGCCCATTTCTATTGAATGGGCGGGGCTGATGGAGTTGAAGCGGATTTCTTAGGACTTAGCGCATGAATTGAAAGGTAGGATTTGAGCTACAGTGTACTTGGGATTCTACTACCTAAATCCACCAAAATCCAAAAACCGCCCATTCTGCCAATCCACTGCCTTTGAGAAGACTCAAACTCTGCATAGGTTTGCCCAAATGTCGAGCAAAACTGTTCGGCGTACGAAGGCAGTTTGGCTTTCATCCGCTGCATGCGCATTCTAAAACAAGGATTAGGTAACAATTGAAACATGACTATGGCTACGTTAATGACCACTACGTCTACCACTACCAGCTAAAGTCGACCAATCAGAAGGATGACTATGCATAAATTATGCACAGTGCATAGATTAGGCAAACGTAGTCAGTGTTATTGATGTTTTGATATTTGAGTAGATAGGCTAATGCAAAATCTCCGCTTCTTAGCTTATCTGCTTCCAGAGAACCTTAAGCTTCAACATGTGCGAGCATTTCCTTTTCCTTGACGGTGAACCAGTTTGACTCCTCAAAAGATGCTAGGGAAAGCAAAACATTTTTTGCTTGTAAAATCTAATTTTTAGCCTCAGAAAAATAAAAGGCTTCTTTTGGTAATATACTATTGAGTCTTGCTGAAAGTCAAGACAAGTGATCAGATCAGTGTCATTTAAGGTCAAACTCAGTCTCAGCAAGATTTGCTTTTGGTTTTTTTCACCGCCTTAAGCACCATTTCATGTTGCATCAACGAGGGTCTTTGAAAGTGTTATAGACCTTAATGGTATACTTGCAGATAATTGTAGCTTTTTGAAGAAAAGAAAAATGATTTACCCTCAACTTTATAAGGTGTTAGAAGATAAATTTTCGTACAGCCGATACCTATATGAGATCATCCACTTTTATAATCTTGATACCTGCTAAAATGTGAAGTCAATCACTTCGTCCAATTATAAACTTTGACCGGTATCTGCGCAGTAAAATCATCTAGAGTATCACCGCTGCAATGAGTGATTCAGCACTCACCGAACCACGTACTTTTACGCGTGGAACCATCAAGACAGTGGGTCCCCACCAACAGCATGTGCAGACAGGTGCAAATCGTCCGTCTTATATTCCAACTGGTTTGGAGATGAATACCTCAACCGCGAGTGCATCGTCTGTCCCTGTCTTACACGGACCCGAAAATCAGTATTTTACGTGCGTTCTCCGATTTGGCTGGGCGCTGCTTTTCACAACTTCTTTCATCTATCCAGCATCGTATGCATAAATGACAAAAAAGTGCCGTTGACAATGCCGAATGTTGCACATAATCACCAAGACCACTGCTTACAGCTTAGGAAAATCAAAACCTTGCAGATTGACAGTAATAAAAATGTTAAAGTGGAGTTTTTGTTGCAACCGTCTTTCAGGAGTTGTCAATCCCAATCATTGCATTGAAGAGTGGATTGATGATCGAGTCAATGTTATATTTTACGAACGCTTTTTCAACTGGGAGATAGCGGCTGGCAACTACTTGGTGCTTATCTTTTACTGTCTCTGCGTTCTGAGCGATGAAACTAGTTTAGGTCAAAAACTCAGAATTTGGAATGAAGTTTCTTGAAGAGTGGGCCAATTTCGAATTCCGACTCCCTGACTCATGGCACGGGTATGATCAAGGACCTTTGCAGGTTGGTTAACGTGACATACTCTCTTGAAATCTCTTTGATTATCTAAACTGCTGAAAGGCTATAATAAAAAAGTTATTTGCAGCATATTTGTATTTTACTTTTCAAATAAAAAATCTTTATTCAAACGATTTGCTTTAACAATATGTAGAGTAGTCCAGTAATCTTGCCATCTTAGTTACTCCTCTTGAAACTGCTGATTCCCGAGAGTACTCTTGAGTATGAAGCCTGTGAAAAATACTGGAAAAACGCCACTAGCTACGAAACATATATGGCGATGGTCTATTGTGTGAGGCAGGCACTGGGAGTGACGAAGACGTGGCCCGGCAAAGTGCATATTTTTCGTAAATTTCACGCCTTCGTTCGCGATGGATGGGCTACGAACGGATAGTATGTTATTATGCAATATGATTTTCATGAATTATGTACCCATCTTAGTTGGTGCAAAGCAGATTTCATGCTTCACGGATGGAAAGAAACAAAGCTTGATGAAACACCTTTCGAAAAGGACATTGAACTGAGTCTTTGCGACAAAGGTTTGAAGGCATGGAAATGGCGAAAAGAAAAGAAAGTGAGCGTGGAAAGATTGCGGTACGTTACTTAAATGTAGAAACCTGTTACTTTGGAGATTAAGTTTTGCGACTCCTCCCTCAATAGTTGATTCTTGCAAATTTATGCTCAATCATACTTAACAAACTGTACACTATGATATGAGTGAAAGTGGTCACTGTTTCGCCATGTTTTGGAAGCGTTTGTAAGGGTGTAAAAGGAAAGAATTTTTTGGAAGTGCATATAAGGGTGTAATACGAAAAGAAGTAAAGATACAATTCAAACTTGCTAAGCTGTAATCAACGCGGTATTCTTAAAAATTGTGTTCATCGTGCATAAGGTTTTTTATGGGGCTGCACTGAATTTACGAAATGGCGTCTTTTTTTCACCCGAAAATTTCAATCAACCTAATTCTTTGCTTCGCACATATTGGAGCTCATTAAAAGAACTTACAGTTAATTTCGGAATTTCTTAATCTCTAAAGGCAGTAGCAGTGTTGCATACAGCAATACGCTCATTTGTCTCCAGCTTCCATGTCTTTTCCGAGTTCTATTATTCATTTACTATCATTCGACTATTGTAATACCCAAACAATGAAAGGTATCCGACTTTTACGACTTTTTAGAGCGTCTTTGTTAAAAATATAACAAAGCAGCACATCCGTATATCGCTAATGTTGAAATATATATTGAAATATATATTAAAATTTGAAAAGATTTAATCTTTTGCATTGAGTTAATTCGCAAAACGGCGCACTTGGGTGCCTTCATACCGCTCTGACATCTTTCTCCCGTAGCTCCGAAGCATTCGTCTACGCCTGCTTATCCTTCATGCTCTTTTCGTACTCTCAATCATGTGCACCTTGACTTACATACAGTCATCATTCCACTCACCGTCATCATTATATGGTTCTTCTGTCGCCGTGATCCGTCTTTTCTGGATCTTCGCAACTTCAAAATGTTCTGCTTGGTTGCATCGACAGGAGCTTATTCGTATTATGACTTTTTCCAATTTTAAATGCACTCAATCTTTTGCTATGCTAAGCAATTCATCTTTCGTTCTTTATACTGTTTAAGACAAGGCAGATCACAATAAAGAACATGAGCTACCCGTACCAATCAAACTTCAAAAAGCCAGATAACGACGACAATGCGCAGATTCAGATCTATAAACAGTCTGCAAGACGCTGTTTCCACGTTAAACATTATTGATTGAAGAAGTTTTTTTTAGGAAGACTGATGAATTCGAAGCAGTGTAGCAATATAAACTTCGTTAGCTTCAAGAATTAGAAATAAGCTGTAGTATTACTCCAATTTATTAGACGCAATCCATGCTTTCAAATTATTATTTACAGCACTGAACTGAAAGGCTCCGAGGACTTCTACCGGGATTACTTTGCAAATGAATCTCGTATACACCCATTCCTTGATGCCTTTAAAATCAATGGTTGCTATCCGAACTGTGACAGTTCAACCAAGTTTTCTTAATAGGTTAACATTAAGCATTATTATTGTTGTTGTTGTCAAGAAAAATATTCTGGAGCTTTCTAAAGTGTATTCGCGTTTCCGCTTCTCCGTGTTTCAAATCAAACACATAAGAATAAAAAGTTGTACAGATTACTATGATGTTTAAGTCTTGACTCAGTTTAGACACCAAAAGCGAGGCATCCTGCACTTGAGGCTAGTGCATAAGTAACAAGTACAGCATTAAACACAGTTTTGTCAGAAAAGACTCAGTAAGCTGTACAAGAAATGGATGTTATTATCTTAGTGCTCACGATCAGGTCAGGCGCCTGACCCGGTGGTTATACTGGAGGTAGAGTTTGGAGGGGTTTTAAACAATGATGAGGGGTCTGACTAGAATGAAGAGGTGTTACGAGCAAGGAACGTGAAGAAGAAAGCAAAAAAGATGAAAATTGATGGCTGCCGTAATAAATGAGCAGAAGATGGTGAAATAGCATATCATGTGAGAACATAAGCGGAGTTTCAGCGAACGGTAGACCCTCTTACCATAGGCCTATCGTAAACTAAATTACACATGTTATTGACTACTTTTTGATTGTGAATGAAGCCAACATTTATTCATCAGTAATGAAATATTGTTCTTTAAGTCTATGTCAAATAACTGATCAAAAATTCAGCTACAAAGCTAGATAGAGGTGACGCAGTCTTAAACTCTGTGAACTTACGCTTGATTATGCCAATAATCTACAAAGATTTGTTTCATGCACATGCAAGAAATCAGTGTCACCAACTTAAACAGTCATCTCTAACTTTATCGATTCATAAAAACGTCTGTTCAATCAATTTATGGTGTGACCTGTGACCTCTTGAACAAGTTTTCCACAGAGCCTCTACGGAATAATATTCAACATTTTAATGAACATTACGCCTTCATGTGCTCAAAGCCTGGCCCATCTTCACAAAGCAATGATTACTTCTTCGCAATCAGCAATGGAAACCTCTAAGAGACTTCAGACCACGCTGGTTGCCGCTTTTGCAACCAAAGCGCACTGGGTCAGTTTTGTCCGTGAAGCTTGTAGGGAGAACTTACTCGCACTAATATGATACTTGCAGGGTTTCTTGCTTCTTATGCTGGTATTCTTACGTTTCTATGGTTGTCTTATATGTTAACTAGCTGCTTTACCCGGCTACTCCGGCCCTGTCAAAACATGATGACAAAGCTCTCATCCCTATCCCTGTACAACCTTTGCCTGTGCCCACGTCTAAATGCTAATTCCCTATTCCCGCTGTTTTAGTTAACAGCATGCTCACTTACCCCTCTGTGCCAAATATCAGCCCCGTAGGTCGAACTTTGCAAAAAATCGATGAAAATCGATGAAATCGATATCGATCGATATCGAAAAGTTGCTTATGACACTCGCTCCGAAGTGTATTGTATGCTCAGACAATTACATCGAGAAGTTCGCAAGTGCTTGCCCGATCACCAATCATCCACAACACGAGTGCCCGGTAAACCGGTGTTGAACCCGATAAGTGACCGCCGGCGCATCCTGTAAGCACGTCAAGCGCCTATACTTGACCCGACCCGATTAGCATGCTTGTAAGGTCCAGGAAGGATGGATGAACCTCTTAGCCTGCCGCTCACAAAGACGACTTGAGTGCGAATCGAGAATTTGTTTTCTTATCTTCCGACATCATCTAATGTCCGCCCAACTGTTAAAGTTCACTTCGTAAGCCTAGAAACTCCACTCCGTTAGGTAGAATCAAATAATACTTGGGGTAGCCCTACCGCTGCGGCGTACCTCACTCGGGTTGCGCCTTAACCTACATCGTGTAAGAAGTGTCCGGGCAAAAATTCGATTTTGAGATTTTGTGCTTATCCGGGCCTTTTCGCTATGCTGGATCCAAAAATCCACACTGGAAACGGCGACAGGAGTGTAATCAAAAGTGGGCGGGGTCTTCCCCACAGTGAATTCACCGTCCCAGCTTCCGGAGCGATGTCAATTCCGCTAACCGCCCTGACATCTCCACAGACCAAGTGCGAATGCATGATCTAAAATCGGAATTGAAAAAGTCACTCCGGATGCTGGGACTATGAATTCACAGTGGTAAGACCCCGCTCCCTTTTGACTTCGGTCCTGCATTAGAGCCCTTTTTCGCCGTTTTCGCGCTTTCCAGTGTAGATTTTCGTATTCAGCACAAATAGGCCCGGGGAAGCACAAAATCTCAAAATCGACTTTTTGCCCGGACACGCCTTCGAGTGCAAATCGAGCAATTTGTTTGCTCATCTGCCGACATCATCTAATGTCCTCGATAACACTCGCCCGACTGTTGATCACATCGTAAACGACACTCAACTCTGTTAGATATTAGGTTGTCCGGAAATTATTGCCCGTTTTGAATTTCAACCGCAATAAGTCATACACTTGTCAGCCGAATTAAAGACACTCATTTTCAAATCTAGTCCGCAATTCGTTGTATTCACTTCCACCAATCTTTCCTGTGCTTTGAGCACAGGAAGGTGTAGTGTTCATTAAAATGTTGAATATTATTCCTAGAGGCTCTGTGGAAAACTTTTTCAAGGCCACACCATAAATTGATTGAACAGACGTTTTTATGAATCGACAAAGTTAGAGATGACTGTTTAAGTTGGCTGACACTGATTTCCTGCATGTGCATGAAACAAACCTTTGTAGATTATTGGCAGAATCAAGCGTAAGTTCACGCACAGAGTTTAAATCTGCGTCACCTCTATCGAGCTTTGTAGCTGCAATTCTTAATCAGTTATTTGACATAGACCTAAAGAAAAATATTTTGTTATGGATGAACGAATTCGTTGTATTCACTTCCACCAATCACTGGTTGAGAGGGTGTTTCTTGGAAAACAAGCAGAGTATCGACACGATGGTATTATTTATAGCATTGTTGAGAATGTACTAAAGGGGGGGGGGCACGATTGCTCTTGGGAAAGTCCAAAAGAGACCTTAAAGTCGCAACGTCGCCCATCAAACAATAATTTTCTATGAAATGCGCTAAATACTTTCAAATTTTTAGCAATGAGCTGAAAGTCTGAGGACTTCCACTGAAGTTGTTTTGCGAAAAAAGCATGAGTACACCCATTTCTTGACGAAATTTGAATCAATGGTTGCTAACTGACAACATTACAACAAGTGATTGGTAAATTATTGTTTTACACTTTGTATTGTTAAGCGTAAGTTCACCGTTGAGAATTTAAGACCAATCTTAATGGTATCATCCACTTTCTTTGACCAAGTGACTGGAGCACAGAAAGCATTTGTTTTTAGAGATACAGTGCTGGCCATAGCTATAAAGCCACCCTAAAAATCACTGTAATTTGCTCTGTCTTGTTCGAAATTGTCTGAAAAACCACTATTCTTTGTGCAAACTAACGTCATATCATTGACCAAAACGGCTCCCGGTTTCATTGATTTTGGTAGGAGAAAAATGGAAAAATTTGAAAAAAGGGGTTCCCAAGGCTGGTCACAGCGATAAAGCCACCTCTCATTTCTAATCAGTACTACGTTTTTTTTGAATCTGAAGTTTTTTGTGCATATACAACATCAAAATATGAAACATTTGTTACACTTGCAAGCAGTCGCCTTTTCAAAAAGAAGATTTATCCTGCATTTTTTGTCTCAAAATGTATAAAAAGTTGTAATGTTTGGAAAAACTGCCTTTTCACCAAATTCTCAAGCATTTGTTTGACTCGAATGAAGGTCCTAGGCTTCGCCGAGCCTTTGCAATGAATATGGTGAAAAGCGCAGGAGTCAACATGGCGTAGTCGCTGAAATTGATAAGCGAGCCTTAACCTACCTCCAGGTAGACGAGTTTTCGAACCGCAGAAATTGAGTTCTAATGCCCGAAAAGCTCGTCACGTGCTCAGCACGTCGCCTGTACAACGATAGACTCGTGCGCATAGCTTGAACGTCGCCGCAGCTCTCAGAATTTTGGTTCCGCCTTACACGCCTTTTTTCCAAAAATGAGTGGTGCACTCTGCCTGATGTGACACACCCTGACCTCTCCATCGAGCGGAAAACCGCTCAAAACTTCAAAATTCTTGTATTTCTGACAGTTTTGTAAGATTTGACTTGAAGAGGAGTTCATAGCAGTAAAATTTGAAGTCATGTGAGAGATACACTGCGCACAACCGAACTGCAGACAAGGCGTTCTAAGTTCATTGCTGCAAATACGTCTTTGTAGAAAGCCCGACAGCTTCTGCATGAGTACGTCACCATGCAAACAAGGTGTCAACTTCCAACCGAAAATTTCGCGCTTCAGAAATCGAGATTTGCGTTTCAGAAGTGCGTTTACACCTAGATAAGATTGAGCTTCGTTCATCAATACCAGCGACTACGCCATGTTGACTCCGGCGCTTTTCATCACACTCATTGCAAAGGCTCGGCGAAGCCTAGGACCTTCATTCGAGTCAAACAAATGCTTAAAATTCAATGAAAAGGCAGTTTTTCCAAACATTATAACTTTTTACACATTTTAAGGCAAAAAATGCAGGATAAATCTTCTTTTTGAAAAGGCGACTGCTTGCAAGTGTAACAAATGTCTCATATTTTGATGTTGTATATGTACAAAAAACTTCAGATTCAAAAAAAAAAACGTAGTATTGATTAGATATGAGAGGTGGCTTTATAGCTGTGACCAGCCTTGAGAACCCGTTTTTTCAAATTTTTCAATTTTTCTCCTACCAAAATCAATGAAACCGGGAGCCGTTTCAATGATATGACGTTAGTTTGCACAAAGAATAGTGGTTTTTAGACAATTTCGAACAAGAGAGAGCAAATTACAGTGATTTTTAGGTTGGCTTTATAGCTATGGCCAGCACTGTATTAGGTTGTTTCAAAAGTAATTTCGCTTTTTTCAAACGGGCACCACATGTGACGGAACAAAGGTTTTCAAGAGATATTGGAGGCATTCGAGGCAAATTTCATTCTTTCTAATGGTTATGAAATTTTTGCAAAACAGTCAATGAGCTTTCAGAAAATAACCAAAATCTGCGATCCATGCTTTTTGAGATGGTCAAGTTCCACGATTTTTTAAAACTTTTATATCAACCCTCCGAAAAAAATGCAAGTAACGCCTTTATAAAACCCTACAGAATGCAAAACTACTTTTTTTCTTTTTTCCATAGCATGTCATACATTTTTAATAGAATTTTAACTGATGCTACCGATTTCCTTACTTGAGCAGCTAAATCCTCGTAGAACATCAAAAGAAGAGCAGCTCGCGCACTATTCGACGCAGCATTTTCTCCCCTTTCTAACAGGTGTTTTTTGTTTCCAGTTCGTTTCGTTTTCGGTTATAAAATCATCATAACTCATTTTCTTAGCGAGCCCCAGGCTGTACCCGAAAAACTCGAAATTTGATATTTCGAACCCGTAAATCCTCAATTGCTTTGTAAAATTAATGCTAACTCATAGTATCATGTTAATAGTCTCAAATTCCGAAAAATTATGATGTTTGATACGATTGTGGCCGAGGTGGGCTTGCCAAAATCTGATGGTTCTGTTAAAAAATCCTTTAAAAAATTACGGCGAGCTATGAGAAAGAGAAAAAAAAGTGGTGCTGTATTCTATAAGGTCTACTCTATCGAATCCTTACTTGAACTTCTTCTGGAGATTGATATGAAAGTTTTAAAAAATCGTGAAACTTGACCATCTCAAAAAGCATGGGTCGCAGATTGTCATTTCTGAAAGCTTATTGACTGTTTTACAACAATTTCACAAACATTAGAAAGAGAATGAAATGCTGCATTGAATGCTTCCAAATCTCTTAAAAACCTTTGTTCCTTCAAATGTGGCGCCCGTTTGAAAAACGTGAAATTACTTTTGAAACGACCTAATACTACTTTGCAAATCTTGATTTGGAGATATTTGCTGGAAGCACTTTGCAATCGAGGTCGTCTTTGTGACAGGGTGAGACAACAAAAGCAACTACGTAGTAAGCACGGAAAAAGACACGGCAAGCTGACTAAGAGAATCTCATACTCATGATTAAGTACACACCTTAATCAACAAAGACTTGCGCTTTTTGAATGTGCTGGCTGCAAGGTTCCGTACAAGGTGGCTTTCGGAAAATGCAAGAAAAGCTAAGTCTCCCTTGACTTTCATGGATTTTTACGAAGATCCTTTTGACATCTTAGCTCCGTAGCTTATCTGCAAAAATCGACAAATTGATGTCGATCGATAACGAAAAGTAGTATTTACATCCGAACCGCCGCGAATGTATGAGGGCAAACTTTGGTCCGGATCGGTTCACTTCGAAACATACGTACATACATACAGACATACAGACAGACAAACAGAAATTCAGCTTTGTATAAGAGGTAAGAAGTACAGAACCTTAGTTAGCGCTCGGTAAAACCGAACATCTCGAAATCTTGATATGGAAGATCGCTTGCACCCCAACCATGAGAACTGAGCAAGTCCGAGCGCACGGCATGCTGCCCTAGGCCCGTACGCGCAAATTCTTGCACGCACTCTGCAATTCCCCTCTCACCACTTATATGATAACAGCTGTTAGTAATGGCTAAGCATTCGTTCTTTCGGTTGATTTTTAGATTTTGCGCGACTACGCAAAACGTTTGGAAAGTTTGCAGAAACTTATAACAGGGAAGGATACTTGGTGGCCCCGACCATTCATAATGGTTTGTATATTAGAAAAGGCGTCTTTTGATGCTGGTTCGAATACTGTTTTCTATATCTGCGAAACGAGAATCTGAATGGAGTTATAATCATTTTTTCAAGAATGATTTGCCCTAATGTAAAGGGTGAAAATCATTAATAAAATTTTTTCTTTTCTCTTCAATTGCTGAATATGATTTAGATAGGTATAAATACAACGTACACCTCTCGAGATTTTCCTCAATAGCTTCAAACGGTGAAATAGACCAAACTGAGTGATTTCAACAACCTAAAAGTACGCAAATTTTTTACGAGAAAAGTTCATAACTGCCTTCGTATGATCGTTTCCCAGATTTCGAGCACAGATTTAGAATCAGCGTTTCGAGATGCACCTTATGGTATACATCGCATACCAAATGGCCAGGGACACCAAGTATCCTTTCCTTGTTAGATCGTATATACCTTGCAATAAAGATCTGTACCAATCTTGGCTTCCGCTGAAGCAATCAAACCAGGTAAGTACCCTACATCTTAACACTGGCCAATGTGGTGTAAGCTGCTGAGTAATTATTAACAAGGGAAGGATATTTGGTCGAGATGGCTTCCATATGAAATGCATACTATCTTATAGGACATAAAATGCTGATTTCAAATCTGCTTTCGTTATCTGCAAAGGGCTTCTAGAAGGGGAGTTCTGGGATTTTTTCTTCATGATTTGAAAAAACAGGTGTTGAGATCTTTGGCGCTTAAAAGGAGTAATGACTGGCATGAGTATGTAAGATATAAGTTGTCTATTGTAAAAGCCCCTGGTAGTAATCATGGCTCCATTTGAGCTCTCAAACTAAAGTTTCAATTGATTTTATTGTACCGCACTTTCAAATTTCACATGAAAAAATTCTCATAGCTTTCGTCCCAGAAATGCTTCGCAGATAAGGAAAACAGATTTGAAATTAGCGTTTTATGCTCTATAAGAAAGTGTACATTTCAAATGGAAAGCCACTTCGACGAAGTATCCTTCCCTTATAAGAACATAGATCTGAAGATTCGCAAAAACTGATAGATGCTACCTAACGTATACCTACAGTATCGGGTAGGCATTTTCAGAAAAGTGCATCATGTAAAGTTGAATTGAACGGTGTCTTTGAGTTAGTATTTAGTTGCTATAAACAGAGACGTTTTTATTTTGCAAACCAGCGGCATACAAACATTTTCTTCAAGACATAAATCCCGTAGTTTTTTTAAAGACCTCGGGTGCTTTGAGTCAGCAGGGCACTTTTCTTGGAGAAGTACTACAATCAAAACGCAGCATTATTAATAAAAATTTATCAATCTGCACAACAACTTTATAATACAAAAAAAAGAGAAGACGAAATATTGCACCCATAATTCAGATCAGCACAACAGAATTCACAACAATATCTTAGTTTTTATTCGTCTGCTTTGAATGTGGGTATTTTGGCATCGGGAAAGATCTTCCGCCAATTTTCGGAGAATGTTTGTAGCAAATTGTCGAAACCTGGAGGTGGCGTAAGTGGCGGCAGTGTAGGGAGCGTTTGTGCGGTTAAAGTTTGGCCTAGAGGTGGTAAGGTAGGGAGAGTAGGTAAGGTTGGGAAAGCTGGGACCTCGTCGCTATCATCGTCATCATCATCGTCTGAAACATTTGCTTTGTCATAATTGGAGTCTTCTGATGTAGATTTTGTCGTCGCTTTGCCTGGTTTGCCTTTTTTCTGCTTATTCTCTTTCATCTTCTTCAATCTTTCCTGACGTCGTTTCTCTTTTCGAAGTGCGCTTGGAGTCTTCTCGGTTCCTACCTCCTCTTCTTTAGGTGGGGGAATCTTGACTGTGGAAACTTCCTCCTCTACCTCTTCGCCTGTGGGTCGGGTTAACTCATCGTCTCTATCTACCTGATCCGAATCAAAACTGTCGTCCAGGTTTGATTTGTCCACATGCTCAGAATCGAAGCTGTTGTCATCGTCTTCGGCTTCGGGTCTCACATCCTTTACCTCACCTTTACTTTCTGCAGTTACGGACTCCGTCTTTACAGTATTCTTGTTTTTACCAGCAGTTGTGGTTGCCTCTGTCGTTGAGTCCTTTTTAGCCTTAGTGGTTGAATCTTCCTTCTTTGTTAGATCTCCATCACTCTCTTCATCGTTGGAAACGAGATTCTTTCCTCTTCCCGCTTTCTTCCGCTTTGCTGACTCCTCCATCTCATCAATTTTTGACTCTAAACTCATGATTTCTTCTTTGTTTTCAAATTCTTTCAATTGTACGGTTCTAGCCGGCATTTCGGCGCTAGATTTTACGGTTACTTCACCTTCCACTTCTTTCTTCTCTTGTTCTGCTTCCTTTTCCGCTTTCTCCTCCGCTTTCTTCTCTTCATTTTTCTTTGGTTTTCCTTCTTCACTCTTCTCCTCAGGTGTTGGATTCTCTTCTTTGTTCTTATTTTTCTCTTTCTGCTTTTCTTCTTTATTTTTCTTGGGTTGCTTTTTTTCGTTGTCCTCGTCGATAACAGAGCCGGCATCCTTCAATTTTCCATTCTTATTCTTTTTACCCTTTAGGGTCTCTTTGTCTGCCGCTGAGTCGTCTGAGGCCTTTTTTATGACAACTCCCTTGGCCTGAAAATGCAAACTTTTGGTGTTCGCCTCACAGTAGGAGACAGTCTATGTAATTTGAAATTGCGCTTTGATTCAACTGGATTGGCGGCTGGAAGGTGGGGCTTCGTGACCTAGTTAATTCTGGAGAACGATCAGAGAGGACGCGCGAGAGAGACGCAGACTGCGTTGCGGGAGCGAGCGGCTTAGTTAGGTCACACAGCCCCGCCTTCCAGCCGCCAATCCAGTTGAATCAAAGGTTATGTTGATTAGAAAAGCAAATCTTACCTGACTTTTCTTCTCACGATGCGATTCTTGCGTTGTTGTACGAACAGCCGATGGCTGAGTAATCGTTTCATCGTCTTTCTTCTCGGCTTCAACCATTACCACCCTGCTGATCTTTTTGTACAGCTCTTCGCGTTCACTTTCACCCATAAGTTTCGGCTCTGGGACCTGAAGACAAAGGAACAAGATTCTTTGTTGTTTTTTCTTTCACGGGAGAGAGGAAAAGAGGACGAGGGACTTCATGCAGCACAATCTAAGTTTTCCCCTAGAGAGTTTGAAAGTTTCTCAGTTTACAAAGCTGACATAAAGTTACAGTAACCCTTCACTTTACTAAAATCCATCAGGTCCAAAGCAAAGAAGAAAAATGAAATTATTTGCTCGTTTTGCTTCTTTGAAATTAAGCGAAGATACTGGAAAGAAATTCCCTTAGACCAAAATGTTGCTGATAAGTAATCATTTTTAGTTTCAAATCAGACATACATGTATGTTTGACGTTCGCGAAAAAAAGCGAAAACTAGTGCAGAAAGATTTAGGAATTATTTAAATACCGCACTTTTTTTGTTTATCACCGAATACAAAGTAAAAACAGTCTTGATTTGATATTCCGGGATGACTGGTCCCAATAAGAATCTGACATGACTCACATGTGAAATGTCCACACCATGCTTCTTCATCAATGCAAGCTCCTTCATTCGCTCGAATTCACGTTCATTGGCTGCTTTGATAGCCAGCTTCATTTTTTCGAGCAATGTCTTTTCTGGATGTTGATCGAGAAGTTTTCTGGAAATTTTGTCAATAATTCTTTCACATAAACTTTTCGTCAATCCCGTCCCCTTTCAAGAACCTGCTCCAAGTTAGTTAAAGTTATGAAACAGCTTTTTAATCTGCGAATGACGGAAAGTGATGAGAAATGCTTGAATATTCCAAGAAGCTTTGTTGAAATATCCATTGTGGGCTTACTAAAATTGAAGTCGCGAAAAAGATTTTGCCACATCAAACGCCATACTCACTTATTCGGAAAATTTGTTCCACCCCCTTCGAAAAATTCGAACCACTGCAGCTATAGAGTTATGTCAAGGTACAGCAAAATTCGAGGCTGGTTCAGATTTTTGCTCTGCTTGGATTTTTTGCCTTCAGTACTTCCAATTAAAATTTTCGTGTTCCTCACCTCAAATCGCTATGCTCCGCTCTGCTAAGAAATGTCCTCAAGGTAATCAAGAAGTCCTGGATATGCGCCTCTTTTTCAGCTGGTATCTTTGGCTTTTGACTGAGATCGTCTACATCCTCCGTGTCGATAGAATTTCTTATTATTTCTTCATTCGGGATAGGAGTTGTGGAATTTTCGCCGCTAGCTTCTTCATCGCATTCTTCCTCCGGTGGTTTGATGTCAGTGCTCGGCTGAATCGGAGAAAAATCATGAAACTGTAAAACAAAGGCCTTTGAATTATACTTTACCAAGTTTCTATTTGCATCTTCGTCAAAATCGGTTTCCATAGCAGTCACTGTCTCAATATCTTCTCGAATCTTCTAAAAAAAGAGAAATTATAATTTCATATGTCCAATCCGATATATGTTTCAAATTTGGCATTTGATATCGTGCCTTTGCGGTGACGATAACATTTGCGCGTGAATGATGGCGGTCGCGCAATCACGGGCACTTTTCGCTGGCAAACAGCAAGCAATACATCGACGCAATCGACATTTCTTCCGCGCAAATGTTGTCACCACCGCAAGGACACCATATCAAGCTTTCTACTAGCTATAAACAATTCGCTTACCTGACTAATCTTTATAAGGCTTTGCTTCGTTTTCACCGTCTTAGCCGTTTCCTTTTTCAGGCTATCTTTTTTGCCTTCTTTTTTGTTCCTTTCTTTTTCCTTCTCCTTCTCTGTCTTCTTATCCTTGACTTGTATCTTTTCCAGTTTGTCTATCATTTTCTCCATCGTGCTAATAACTTTTTCCAACTTTTCTGGATCAATCTCGGTAACATTGGCTGACTCATCATGTTGTTCAATTTCTGCGCGTTCCACGCCAGTACCACTACCTTCAATTTCAGAGATTTCCTTCAATGGAGCGGCATGGACCCTGGCTACTTCACCTGAGGTCGCGACTGTCGTGACGTCTGCTGTGGTATCAGCTGATGAAGTCTCTACGCTTGTGGCTTCATTGGTTACGGTGCTAGCTTCTGTGGTTACGGTAGCTTCCTTTGCGGTTTTGGTAGCCTCCTCTGCTTTTGCGTTAGTCTCGTCCGCGGTTACAGTTGCCTCATTTGCAGTTACGGTAGCTTCATCCTCAGTCGTATTAGTCTCCTCTGCGGTTACGGTAGTTTCCTGTGCAGCTACAGAACTAGTATCGGTGCTTGGTGTAGTGTCTTCTGGGTTTACTGTGACACCTTCGGTAACGGCTTCGGTAGTGTTTCCTGCTTCAGGAGTTGCTGTATTGGTAGCTTCGGTTATGGGAGTTGCTTCAATGAAAATCTTGGCTTGAGTTGATATCTTGGGTCCTGAATGGAAATAAATGAGCCAATGTTGAACTAACTACAAGCGATAAGAGTTTTAGAAGACGTTTGGTGATTCTGGAAAGAAATAAATGAAAAACATGAAGTTCCGGTTGAGTAGTTTGTAGCGTATTACGGTACTGCACAACACGCGCTGTATTCCACGACTTGCATCCTATAAGTATAAAAGTTCTACGTTTGATTTCTTTCTTCTTTTTTGCATAAGATAAAGAGCTAAAAAAGGTACGAACATGTGTAACTACACTTTTTAACAATTTATTCCGAATACTCATATTTATCGGTTTACTAATTAGTCGTAAGGTGCAGCGTGCGGTGTGCAGTGCCACATTAGGAACAAACGACTCCGCTATAGATGGGTGGTCAAATGTTTGTATGGGTAAGGATCGGGGAAATAATCAACAATTGAAGCATAAGGGTGAGACAGGTTTGACATCCAAATTAAGAAATCATTTGCAGAGAAAAAAGCGCCTGAAATTGGGAAATTTTATAGAATATATGCATGATTGAAAAAGTGGTGTACATGAATGAATGATTGCTTGAACCACAAAACCCATAAATGAGCTTATGACTGGATGAACGAAGAATAATTGACGTAAAGGATGTGTATGGTTGGCGCATAAAAGCTTACCAGAGAGTAATTCAGTGCTCGAGGGGGGTCGATCCTCTTGCGAACCTGGTCGTGATGTCTCTTCTTCCTCTTCTTCTGGCATTGAGTCAGCTTTTTCTCCTGGCTGGAACATTATTATGTACCAAGAACTATTCAGCAGAGCTTTTTTTAGATGGAAGGCAATGGCGGTCCTAGGAGGGAGAGTGGCGGGGGGGGGGGGGGCTGCGCGAAGCATGGGTCGCGAAATTCTTGAAAATTACACTTACACGGGTTATAAAATAGTGCAAGCAACTTACTTATATCTGTAAATAATTAAAATAATTTTTGAAATTCTTAAAAAAATCAAATTAGCTCTGTAAAAAAATTTTCCGCCATGCCGTCTTTTTCTAAAATGTAAAGGTTATGGGCCCGCAAAATTTTGAAGACTATCCAAAAGAAGTTATCGGAGTGCGTGTCTAACACCACTCACTTTCATTTGAAGAAAAATTTCCACCCCCCCCCCCCCTCTCGGACGGAAATCCTGGAAGCGACACTTACGGAAGGGGCTAGAAGCAGTGTGGATGCAATACCTTTTGCTAGATGAAAAAGGGGCGCGATTTTGCCCGCCCCCCACCCCTTCTTATCAAGTTTTTCGGAATTTCTCAGGTTTAACACCAGCATTTCCTCACACATTTGGAAAACTTCCTAGTTTAACTGATTTTTACGGAAAATTTTGATTATTTACCAGTATAATGATTATGATTATTATTAGTATTGCCTTTATTGTTATCTGGTTATTAGTTATGTACTTTTTTGTTATGTCTTTTCAAAAATGCCTCTATTAACTAGTAAAGGTAAAAGTTTCTATCAAGATTGTCAGCAAAAATAATCAAAGTTATACAGTATGCCCCGGTTCGACAATATTGATCAATACATTTTGATGCCTAACTTTATCAAGAACTTAGACTATTTGCATTATGAAAGCTCAAGCAAGTCATTTTTTAGAATTTCAAATTCACCGTTCAGTTGTTGTATAGGAGGAAAGCCCTACATGCATCTCAAAGGGCTAAAAAGATGCTGTATAGGGGCCTATGCCTAAATGACTAACCTTGCTAACTTTGTTGAGTACACTCAAAGCAGCTTCCACTGCTTTTTGTTCTTCGCTAGATGTTTCCCTATCTACTTCTATATTCTTCAGCTTTTCTGCTTCACTCGAAGAGATATTGAGCCTTTTCACCTTAATTTTGAAGTTGAAAACGAAGTATCAAACAATTAAGTGTTTACCTCGTCCTCATAGTCCTCGCTAGATTCTGTCGAGTTTTGCGGTTTTGTGCTCGGTGTGGTCCCGTTTGTGAATCCAAAAAATTCTAGTAACTTTTCCAATTTTGACCAGATAAAGTTCTGTGATTTTTGTTGCTAAAAGAAATTCATCCTAATTTTTCCAGTCTTTATTTTGTCTATGGATTTTTTTGTACCTCTTTATGCACATTTTGTTCTCGTTCACAAATAAATCGCATTCGAACATTTGGGCTCGGTGCTGCTTCGCAGTCGATGTCGTCAAGAAGTCGAGCATGGACTCGAAGAATTCCGCAACGTTCACGACCATCTAATGAATGGTCGAATGGCTCTCCAGACATCCAGGGTCTGAAAATCTTTTATTCACGTATGGCAATTTTAAGGGAAAAAGCTGAAAATTGCAAATGAAAAGAACCTGAAGAAAAAGCCGGTTTAACACTGCGGACGAGAACTTTTCATACACATGTTCAAATTGATTGTTAAAACCAAGTAAGAAGTTTATGATCTTGCACAGAAAATATCTTAGCCTTTTGAGTACTCCAATTAGTCATATCCTCATATCCTCCCCCCCCCCCCCCTCCCCCTCCCGCTACACACACTCATCGTTCTTATTAAAGAATGTCATAGCTCCCAAATACAGGGAGATAATGCGAGTTTTTACACCGTCAGTCTAAAGGGCCGGGCATACATCAAGCGATTTCTTCGCCTCGCGATTTTCAACAAAACAACTGTTAAGAATTCACTGCATGCATTTCGGTTGTGATAGTTATTCGCGATCAGTCGCGTCGGAAAACTATCACGACCGAAGGGCAAAATGATCAGTATGCAATGAACTGGTAACAGTTGTCTTGTTGAGAGAATCGCTAGGCGATGAAATCGCGTGATGTATGTCTCCTTGAGAAAAGTGGCTTAAAAAGTGTTTTTTTTCGTTCAATATAGAGAAACTACTAACTTCCTCGTTAAATTTCTGAATACAGTACCCACATAAAGCATTTGTGAACTTTCCTCGGTTTTGTGGCAATAAGTAAATCGCAGCAGGGATTCAGTCCAAAAAGTTCGGAGGATTAGATTAATCATAGTTAGTGAGCTTACCCATATCGAGTTATTTGTTACTTAATATCCTTATTGCACACCATGCGCACTACTCGACGACTTCTAAGCTTGAAACCTGCTCCACTGTAGTGGCTTGTCTTCGCTTACTTGTCGCTTTTACAAAAATCAATACATACCGGTTAGTGGTACACATTTCTACAGGGTGTCCCAAAAAAATGTTAACACTGTTTGATCGTTAATAACTCCCTTGCTTTCAAGTCTTTCGCCGAGCTTTAGGTACCGTTTGGTAGAGCGAGGATAAACTTAGATTTCCAGTATCGAGCGAATCATCTAACTCTCCTCCTTACTGTAGAATTACGGTAGGAAATTTGACAAGATTTTAGGCCATTAAAGCCCATTTTCTGCTTCGAAACAGAGCCAAACAAGCTAAAATCTCTTTTACTATGGTAATGAAAGCTGCTGATTTCGGATATGAAATTTTCACTTCATTACGATACTTCTTTTCAAAGTTATCCTAGGTAAAGTTTAATAACTGACTTCCCAGCATGTGTCAAAAACGTGATTACACCGTCAAAAAAGCTGAAAACACTCGTAAAAAGTTGTGTAGTAAAATCAGCGTGCGCGAAAACCCTAGTACACGATTTTTCAGATTTTTTGAATAAAATTTTGTCAGAGTGCTTATTTCACGACGGTTCCACATGCTGGAATTTCCTACCGTAATTCTACAGTAACGAGGAGCGTTGGATGATTCAATCGATACTGTAAATCTAAGTTTATCCTCGCTCTACAAAATGGTACCTAACGCTTGGCGAAAGACTTGAAAGCAAGGGAGTCATTAACGATCAAACAGTGTTAACATTTTTTTGGGACACCCTGTATAGTTTGTCTAGAAAATCTGCTGAGGAATTACTAGCAGGACTGTCGGTTACCAAGCATAATGTTCAGATTACTTATTAAGTTACAAATGACTCAAGTAATTCCTACTTTGACTAGTTTTCAAGTTTTGAACAACGATGGGGAACTCACACAACAGACTGATTGTATGGTGAACCATCCAGATATACCCAGTCGCGGTTTGGACCATCTGGCATAAGCAGACCGATCTTAAAAATAGATCCTTGTGCTATGTCGCGAAAAATATCATCTTAAAACTACAGTATCGGTACCTGCATGTATCGCTCATTGAATCGAGTATAAGTAGGCGCATAGTGGCTCAAAAGCCAATCCTGAACAACAAGATTTAACTCTCAATATATCACTCAGTGCTTTCAACTCACCAGCTGCTCCTTATCCCTTATAATGACTAGGTCTGAGTTTTGAGACAAGCAAAATTCTCTGGCATGCAACCAACTTTGTTCACCAGCATGGAACTGATAGACGCGACCATCGGGACCGTCAATCCACTCCCTCACGTGTGAATGAAGTGTTTCTTGTCGATACTGAAAATTGTGGATTTGTGTGACTACAGACAACGAATATTGGTGCTTGTTGTGTTCATAGATGTGTCATAATAATATAAAATAGTTGCGAAATTTTGGGAGCGGAAAAAAGTCTACATGACCAAAAATTGGGCACTTCACCTTATTGGTTTCAGATAATAAAAATAATTCCATAATTCCTAATAAATCTGAACTTACGCGAAATAGATTCCTATATTAGAGTTGCTAAAGCCCAAAACTCTTTTGAAATTGAGTCACAGGCAGCTGTGGAGAAATCTGAGGGGTCTCAAATGTATATTCTTTAGATAGAACAGGTATAGAGTATAAATTTGAGCGAAAGGTTAATGGGTAAGATTTACTTCTTGCAAATGCCCTTTTAGGGACGCGTAACAACAAAATTATAAGACGATGTGTATTATGATTTCTTAGGGTAGGATTACGATGGGTATTCACGCAAATGTTTCTCAAACTCTTGGCTCGCAAAAATATCTGTTGTTACAGGGGCCACTGAAGATACCATACTTTTAAATTTATTAATAGGTTGTTTCATCGAATTTTTTCATATGTTTCATCCCCTATTTGTGTTTTCGCTTGCTCTCATTCTACCCTGTAGATTTAACTAGACCCACTCCCTAATCCTTGACCTGCAATAGCGGAATTCGGAAGGTCATGATGGTAAACATTTGCTTATTTAATCCTAGCGTGATGTGTCACTGTGGAGAAATGCGGTCATCCGTTTGGTTTACGACGATTAAATTGAACTTATGCGTTACATGCTCTTTGCAATCTAAGGAGTAAGAGATGAAAGAATGATTTACATTATAGGGGTGAGTATTTATACGTTCTAACAATGCTTACGGTAGAGTTACGGTATACCCATATTTATTCCACAGAAAATTTTTTCATTGATAGAACAATAGGAAAAATATATTTTTTCATTCATCTTGTGAGAAAAAGGAAAATTACTTCTAATACGAGTATTCTAATACAATCTTATATTACGGTAGGGATACTGTACACTCATATTCAATCCACAGAAACTTTTTTCCTGGACGGAACAGTAGGAGAAATATTTTTTTATTTATCTCGTGAGAGGAAAGGAAGTTACTTCTAACACGAGTAGATAAAACTTATTACTTTCTAATGAGCATATTATGGCAGGGGCAAGTATACATAATTGTCTCATAAAATATATTTTTTCATATCGATGGACCAACTCAAGATCGCTGTGCAAATCGTATCATAGACTGCACACATTCCATAAGTTCGCAATCCTCGTTCAAAAATTTTTAGTTCGTTCTAAAAATGTTCAAAAAATATTCACTATGTATAACGTATCTTAAGTTGTTTGCAAAACTTGTTGTATTTTGTTAATGTAATAGGATCTTGCCTAATATGTATTTCAAATAATTTTGATTTTATTGCAAATGATTTGCCCCAAAACCACTTGAAGTGCATGAATTTCTTTTTGCAAAGCATATCGACAAACCTTACATGGAGAGAAAAATTCACAAATTTTCGAACAGGCTGCTATTTTTCACAGTTTTCACCCGTATCTGCACCTATGAACACGAATTTCTTGATTTTATAAATATTAAATTTTTGGGACAGCGTAGAAAATGAACCAAAAATTTTTTGCATGCTTTTATTTGAGTCTCTTTTGCGAAAATTTTGTTGAATAATTGTTAAGACTTTGCATAAATTTCTGACAAAAAACGAAACCTCACCTTCAACCGGCTTGGTACTGTAATTTCCTCATCGTTTTCGGTGAATTTTACCGCATCGGTATAACGAGTAACAACAACGACGAGGGATAATAAGGCCAGCCGGCCCATCTGAAAAATTCGAAAGGAATAAATCAATGAAAATGGTCCTTGAAGCATATATTGTTGAAGCATAACAAAACCACAGCAATAATCGCTCAAGCGATCACGCAACGGGGGAACGAACGTAAGAAGAGATTATGAAAAACGTCATCTTCCATCGCATGAGATGAGGACTGGATCGCAGCTGGCTGCGATTGCGACCTCATCGCGTTCGCTTCACTTCCGAACACACGCAAAAAATCATCGAAATCAGCCAGAGAGTTCATAACAATGGAAACTGTGCGAACGCCTAATTTCGATTTCGTTTCGAGCTCGACAGGTCAGGCGAGGCGCTGTCATCTGTGTAATTCGATGTCCGCCTCTCATTCCATAAAAGGTCTTTTTTTTTTAAGGAGAATGTGAGAAAGATGGAGAGCTCTTGAGAATTTGTGCTTCAAATGTCGCAATGATCATTAAAGATGGAAAGTTGCTGTTTTCCCGGTTTGAGATAGAAAAAGCAAAGAATTTCTTGTTTTCTGGGCGCTCACAAAATTTGATCTCTAAGGATTCGTTTAGCCAAATCCCTGTGCTAAGCTTTCCCAAATCTTTGAAAAAACTCCAGAATTTCTCTAACTAGTGTTGCTCCATTCAAATTACCTAGCTGAAGAATATTTTGTTTGAGTTCCTCCTCTCCCGTTCAAGGCTTCGGATGGCAGGAAAGCTCTAGCTATCGTATCGACAACATCACTAAAGTTTTATGGTACATTCTCCCTTTGCAGCTGGATAGTAATGAAAAAACTCGACGAGATTTTGGAAGAATGTATTTTTTATACAGCATCTTAAGCAAATTAGTGCATCCTTCCTTAGCTCTCCACAACACTTATAGGATTTTGAAATGTGGCCTTGAGTATTTAAAGGGCCAAAGCGTAATGTTTAGGAATTGGGTTGTGCTAATCTTCTTGCTGTATAAAACACTAAAGTTTTCTACCTGTGTCTAAATAGCATTTGGTGCACTGAATTTGGGAGGCAGAAGATCGCATCATTAAAACAACTTTGTGATCACAATGTGAATGCATTATTAATTACTTTAGAATCAGAGTTGATTGACTCCTAAAATTCCTGTACGTCTTTTACTTGTTCTACTATGGTTGTCAGTAAAAGTCTTATCTATTTACAGATAATCTAGTAGATGACAGTGAGAAATGGAAATGATAAAGAGTTGAGTTCATTAACTCATATATGCTATTGTCGAGTCATTCGTATGCATAGTGCACACTAAACACGCTAAATGACGAGCAGCAAAACTATAATTACTCATTTCCAGTGATTTCTGTTTGTTTCTTTGTCTCTTTTGCTTTTGTTGCATGTTAACCAATAGAACGCGCTTCTACACTGTGTTAGGCTAGAAAATGTTTCACTAAAAAGTTACCAGTAAGGGTGCCGTCGCTAATAGGGCTTAGTGTGCAGTCTCACATACTAAGTTACGAATGACTTGAGGTTACAAGCAAACGGTTTGAAAGATTTTTGGTGTTATAAGGATGAAGTGAAGAAAACTAAAGGATAACGAAGAGATAATCGAACGAAACATTTGAGACAAAAATGTGCTCTTTCGAGATCTTTGAAAAGAGGATTACAATCAAAAAGGATGGAACGGAAGAGAAGTTTAGAAGGATAAAGCAGTCATTAGCGCAAATTGAGTGGGCGAAAGTTTCAGGAATTATTGAAAATTGCTGATTATTAGATTTCAGTTTTTGCTGGCTCTCAAGCGGAGAATACGGTTGCGGGCTGTTCCGGGACCTCACAGTAGGCAAAGAGGGCTTATCGAAACTTACAAGATTCGGCTTTTATATCGTTTTTGAGTACTTCTGCTCAAGGCATAGCCTTATCATGGCAACGCCTTATATAAGAACAAAGCAGGTTGAGATATTCTGCAAAAAATTTTAAAACTGTTACAGTTTTGTAAACTGATAGCGCAGTGATCTCATGGTGGTCCCAATAATCGAAAAATTCCAGAAAATTAGAGCTGGAAGAGGATTTTAAGAGTGCTGTTCACACTATACAGTGCACTTGCTTTGCACTTAAGTGACAACATATCTCTCTCTCGACAGCGCTTGCTATCCAGAGAAATCTCGTCTCGTGCGATACCTTTAACCTTAATTCGACGCTATACGGAAAAACACGCTCCAAATCAAGTTGTAGTGCGGATTAGATCTAGGTAAACAATGAAAACACGATTCACCAACAGGATCACGGAAGTTTGGATTAGCAAAGTGTCTTTGCAGGAACGTAAAGTTTAATCATGAAACATGCGCTAGGAAGAATAAATGAAGGCGTGCAGCAAGGAAAGGACAATTTTCTTTTAAAGTTACATGGCATCTTGTAATTTTTTTTCTAGAAACTAGCTTGCCAAAACATCAAGCAAAATTGCCTGTAATTTCCCATCGAAATAAAGGCACGATAATTTCCAGCAATCCGAAAACTTGATTTGATCACACATGGCAATGCCGAAAAGTATAATTTGTAGAGAGAGTAACAAAAAATAAAACATAAAAGCCTTGAAACGCTGAAGAGTCTTAATCAGGACAGATTTGGGAGAAAAATGTGACATCACGACCATCAAATATGCATCAAATGCGGTGAAATGGACATGACCCTAATGAGATAAGTCGGTAAATCTTGAAGTCAAGTATTAGGCACCAAAAGCAAAACTGGAAACTGGAAAGGGGAGGGAAGAGAGGAAAAAGGACAAAGCAATTACTCAGTTCCCTTGCCGTAAAACTACGTTCATATCAAGAGCATTAAAAGGAGGTTAAACTAAAAAAGCCATCATTTCACGAAATTCTTTTTATTTGTACCAAATAATCTTCTTCGTAACAACGGCTTAGGCAGAATTTTAAGTAAAATTTTTAGTTCTCTAGGAATCTTGTTTCAGCACATTCCTATTTTCCCGGAAAATCTTTCTGGCTGTAAGTCAGAAAGCCTATGATGTGATAAGCGGCAGTCAGCTGGAAAAATTTAAAACCCTAGAACAGAAATGGTTTGACTGAATAGAGAAATTTTTGTCATTAGAAAGCTATATGAGTTGTAATTTTGAGAAGAATGAGTTGCAGAGTTGAAGTTTACAGTGAAATCTAGAGGACTGGGAATAATTTGAATTTGGCTTTTCAAAGGTTATCTAACCACCTTTTGACGATCATCAAAGCTAATAGACTCGAGCAGGGTTAGGTACGAAGTGGCTTTGCATAAAAAAACGGCTTTGCAAAATGCAAAAAACGAATTCCCCTTGACTTTCACAAAATTTTACGAAATTCCCTTTGACCCTAATCACAACCGTAAAAAAACGTCGACTAAAAAACGTCACCCAAACTGTATTTCTTCAGCCAGAAAAGCGATATCCCCTCTGTTTTTGCCCCAAAAACGATATTCAACTTGCTCATAAGCCACCTGTGTGCCGAGCCACAGAGTATGTCTAGCTGGTCGGTCTCTACAATTCCGAATAAAGAATAAGAAATTATTGGAATATTGAAATTATTGAAATTATCTCTTATCCTTTTCAAAAAACATATGGCAAACCGCTTACAATCTTACGACCGCTTCCTGAACGATACCTTTCTATGCTTTCCTCCATCCACCAAGAAGACTTTTTCATGGAAAATCAAGAAACAAAGAAGGCGAAGGGGATGAGTTTATGACAGGGGGGGGGATGAGAAGTGGATAACGGGGTCAGAGCGACACCCTTCTTTTTCAGGCGTCTCGTCCGTCGGGCAATGCAACACAGACACACAAGGAGAGACAGCAAATCTCTCGATTGGTCATGCCTTCGGTGTCATGAACACCTAGATACTGCGAAAGAAATCGGCTAAGAACACACACACATATCGGACAGGGACGATGAGAAACTGCGCATCAAACATGTGCACAGACAATGAACAGGATCTATAGACGATTCAGGGTTTTCTTGGGAGGGGCTACGGGTCAGGATCGGGTAAAGTCGCTCCTTACAGCTGAAAAACGAGAAGAATGGGGTGAAGGCAGTTTTATCAGTGAATCATGCATCACTTTCACCTATCAAGAACTTGCATGGAATCGAAAACTTTGAATGTTAAAGGATTTGCAAAGTCTCAAGAAGAGAATAGACGCAGTGCTAGAAATGAATTTCTCATCTTACGGTTTCAGGTGCTATCCGGCCATGTCAGACTGCAACTGGCAAACGTGCCTCCCAAAATTCCTACTTACAAGGGAAGGATAGTTGGATGCCGCGGCCATTCCTAATGATTTGTATACCAAAAAATGCGCCTTCGAATGCAGATTCTGAATCTGTGCTCGAAATCTGCGAAACGGTCTTTTGAAGAAAGTTATGAACTTTTTTCCTTGAAAATTTAGCCTACTTTTGGATAGTAAAAAGCACCAGATTTGATCTAGCCTACCGTTTGATGCTACTGAAGAAAATTTTAGACGTAGTAATATTTACTTAGACTATCTGGATCATACTCAGCATTTGGAAAGGAGAGAAAATTTTTTATTGATGATTTTGACCCTCCCCAGGAACGCAATTTTTTAATGAAAAAAAATCATAACTCCATTCAGATTATCGTTTCGCAGATATGAAAGACAGTCTACGAACCAACAATCAAAAGCGCATTTTTTGGTATACAAATCATTATGAATGGCTACGGCATCCAAGTATCCTTCCATTGTTAGACAATTCATGGAAACTTCCAGAGGGGCAAGCTAATTTGCCAAACTTCCCGAGGGTTTCATTTAGCACGTAGGCAAATCCAGCCGTAAAAATGAAATTCTCGAGACTTGATATTAAAAGCAACACAGTCATTAACTTCCCGAGGGCTCTACGGGAACTTTCCGAGGTGACCTGCTAAAAGTTCCCGTAAATTGTCTGAGTAGGACGATAGCTCATCATAGCTCAGATGATTCATTGATTGTTCGCCCATCGTAGAGCTTTGCGGTTATATGTCGAAGTTCTCACGGAATATTGTAAATTTTTTTGCACAAATACTATACCTCACCAAATTTGCAACGTGCTACTTTCAAAGAATTCCTTATAGAAATTAAGCCAGTCTGCTAGAGATTACGATCTCTTACCGTTGGTTCCAGTGCAATCAATTTTCGGGTTTATCATCAAGTTATGTGCTTACTACTGCTTTTGAAAATTAGATGAACGCGTATTCAAACGAACAAGATGAGTGAATAAAAGAGGCCAGCAAAGGTGGGTTTAGATTTTACTTTTTTTTCTAAAATACTGTAGATATAATCAATGAACTTGTGAAAATCTAAAGAAAGTGATAAACGTCTATAATTGAGCAGATAAAATCTATGCTAACACTTTCCTGTAACTTGAATATGTATTGATTTTTATTCTAATGAGCAATCACATTACGGAGTCAAAGATGCCTTTTAGTACCGACTTTACACCAAGTACAATGAAGAAGTTACTCGTGGCCTATACACTGCACAAATTCAAACCCGACCCAATTAAAAATTCGCTAAAATTATCCTGAGATGCGGGGCATCATCAGCTATCTTCTTCACCCCTACCACTCATGTAAGTGAACGGATCAGCCCTTTAACCCAATGACGACGACGCCTTATTTTGCATGGCAGCGGTTGAGTTTTGAATCTTCTATGGTTATTTACGAGATGTGAGGATGTTTCGTATCCAATTTTAAACATCTTTGTGGACAACGGGGTCTACAGGTCCCAAGAGTACCATGGACTGCTGCGAGTAGAAAAAATATTGGGTTGTTGCAAAAGTTCTACCCGTTTTCGACACCTTTTTTTGAACTGCCGATTTTGGAGAAGAAAACTATATTTCATAAACAATATTTATATCATTCAAAAGCTCTTTTCTTCTAGATTTTCAGGCATATTTTCTTTTTCATAGATCTTTGTTCGCTGTGTGGTTGCTACTTTGAAAAGACAGCTAAACAAATGTGAAAATTTTTCTTTGCTCTATCGCCGTAAAATCTACAGCCAAAAGAAGAAATTCCTTTCAAAACATATATAATGTTTGCTGGACACTTGTGCTACGAAACGCTCATCGGGATATGATTTCAGAAAAATTTTGAACCTACAAATTTTTAGCTCAAACATAACCTGTCTTTATGGTCCCTTCAAGTCGCATAAAAATCGTAAACATATTGCAATCGCGGAACTTTTACTCTTTATAATAAGATTAGAGCTAAAACAACTGCTACTAGAAGAACGAAAAGATTTCCTGGTTTGTCTACGGCGAACAAATCAAAAATGTCAGAAAATTGCATTTTTTGCCGCCTCAGGAAAAGCAAAATAAGTGGGTCCTTTCGGATTTTTCAGCACAAAATTTTTATGACCGAGTTTGATGAAATCCAAAGTTAGCGGTACTGCTCAGTCGACTATAGGCTACACCGTGAGCAGTGCTTGTGCAAATCAGCTATATTCCAAATCAAGTTATGCTTTTGCAAAGTGAAGGTTTCTACAAGGGGATGTTCTTCCATTTTCGCCTATAAAATCTTCTCCGCTGTTACTGCAATAATTTTAAAGAGTGCTCAGAATAGCCAAAGATTTGCAGATTGTAACACAGTTTATAACAAATGCAAAGATTATTTCTGAGAAGAGTTATGATGAATCAAAGTCAAAGTTCGAAAACGGGTAGAACTTTTGAAACAACCCAATACTAGACCATTGAAAGATGTGCTTTTGTCAAAGGAGTGGGCCACCGGCGGTCTACATCGTCGTCATTGGGTGTAATAAATTATCTAACTTTGCTCTGCAAGGTTTTGCCAAACATCTTAAAGTCAGGTTTTGGATTTATTTGTTTGCGAAATATTTTGCAAGACATTAAAGGGCCGTGTGCGCAACTGTGAGCAAATTCACATCGAGTGAACAGAAAGACAAATTGCACGGACGTGAAAATTTGTAAGATATTTTTGCAATATGTGTTTCAATCATTAACACCGTTAATATATGGGAATGTAATAAATCTTACAGGTATTTTCGGAAATCATTGTAGGCCACATTGATGTGCATGCTAAAAGTCTCACGTTCACCCAAATTAAGAGCGAGAACAGTGCATTAATGTCTGCAAGTGATGTCTGCAAGTTTTCCTGCAACAAAAACATTCCTTTCGCTTCTCATTTGTTATGTTCACTTTTAACGTGTCCTAGTTTTTAGCAAAGTGCAGATGATGGGATTCGAACGAAGTCTTTTGGAGTGCCTGAAGAGATTTACGCTGATTCTGAGTGTCGCTTCACTGGATGATGAAGGGTTTGACATTGGATGATAAAGGGTTTTGTAATGCATGACTGAGAAAAGTTGCAGTTTTCAATCTGTCCTCTTCGTTTCTAAGCTAAAACTTTGGAGAGCGTTATCGAGCACCAACAGTAGACCGAAGGATGAAAGTTATCTATAAAACTCCAAACAAGCAGATAGCCATGTATTCGGTACTAAGGGAACTCGTTCAATTGTGAGGTCTAGAGTAGTCATGATTTTTTTCAGAAAAGCTCCTAATTTTATGCTTAAAAAATTTATGAGAATGGGAAGTAGAAAAAGAAGAAGGTGGGGGGGGGGGGGGGTAGCGGCGCACCTATTTTATTTGGAAAAGTCTCCGTCTTCTTTCGCGCCCCAAGAACTTTTAGACCGCCACTGTCGATATTTATGTGGGGTTTTTGATAGAAAAGCTTTTAGGCTTCTATTCAATCTTCTGATAAACAATAAAATTTTCACACAAAAACCATGTGCGCAGTATGAAAACAGTTTCCTTACCGAAGGGTATGAAGCCGTGCAGGTCCAAAAGAGCGAATAAGCCCTTCAAAGTTATTGAGAATTTGGCTCTTTCTCCTCTTACCACTTTGATATTTCGTATGTTATGTTTATCTACCAATGGCAGTCATAGGATTTCCGTCTAGGGGGGGGGGGGAGGGGAGCAAAAGGTTTTTTTAGAACGTGCGGCCACGCACTCCGAAAAAAAATTTTGGGGTGCTTCTCAAAATTTTTGCGGGTCCATAACCCCTTTTTCAACTGTTTACAAAAATAAAGAAGTCACTTGCACATTTTCATAATTTTGGACTCATTCTTGCCTCTTCCCCCCCCCCCCTTCTCGTGCCACTGTTATCTACAATACAGTTTTGAGGCAGATATGAAGTATATTCGAGCAACGTCTCTCACTGTTAACTATATGGCGGATAACAAGAGTCTTGAGAATATCTCATTTATCGTTAATACCAACAACTTGCTAAACCGCAATTGAGAGAGCGCTTCAATAGGACCAAATTCACTTATTCCCTAGCAAACCGTCATACAAACATTTCTGTGGAAAGCGCGACTACGATTACAATGAAATTTGCATGAAATTTGCAAAGCTGCTTGGAATATGCTTGAAAAGTATTTATTATGATATGAAAGAAGTATTCTTACAAGAAATCACAAGGATTCGTAGAGGCGAAGGTGTAGTTTTCGCAAAGGAGCAAAACCTAATGTAAAATGCTACTGATCAACTGTTCTAAAAAGTGTTAAAGTAATTTGAAAAAAAAAACCTTCGCTGGGTATCAGAAATCATAATTTGTTTTGGTTAGTTTCATGATGATTTTTTGAACTACGACAAACTAAGCGCTGGCCCTATTTTATGGTAACAAGTATAGCTGAATCCTCGCATCTTATAGTTCAGGGGCTTGAGACAAAAATTTTAAGCTCTTCCTTCCAAATATCCACTGCATCCTTAATTAGTACCCCAAGATGACCCACAGACTCATCTATAAGCGTGAAATCGTCAAATTCCAAATGGTAGCTGGTTTTTGCAGTGCTTGGCAGAGCTGTTATATAGAAACAAATAGAAAAAACTTGTGCAAATTGCAGATTACTATAGAGATTTAGTGATCTAGGTTCTCATCAGAGATATACATTCATAGGCTGAGTGAGCAAGATAGATGAAATTTGGTCGCGCGCAAGCCGTTGCTAGGGTATCACCTATCACTAATTGACCTCTCAATTCTTGATTATTTCACTCTTGTCGAAAGCGGTCAACGATTAACGAAACATGCTTTTTGATCCGAAGTCTAAGGTCATGTAAAAATTTTCACAGAGAGCCCCCAACTTAAGTTTTCCCAACTTTCAGCTATTTCTGCCCTTGTGATGCTGTTTATCCGATAAAGTGTGGAAATGCCAGTTGTTGGGTGTGATGTTGTCAAAATAATCACGGCTGGTGCCGGGTAGAGAAGCGGATCGCTTAATGCCTATATCAATCACTTGTCATTTTGGTGAAGTTTTTCTTCTAGATTCTCCATTAGTTTTAAAATCGCGGGCAGGAAATTTACGGCCGAAAGTAAACAAAGAAAGGAAATCTCGAGAATACAATTTTTTCTAATGCCATTTCTCGAAGAAAAACAGCTGTATTGAGAAAGTGCGAAGTGAGGACGGAGATAGATTTCTGTGAATAGGACAATTTCCAAAACTCCTTGGTCAATCATTTTACAGGAATTAACTTTCAGATTTATTCAATTAGATTTACAAGGATTTGTGGCGTTACAAAGAGTTAGAAGGAAGGAAGAAAAGAAAAAGTAGTCCACACTTGTGGTACTGTTGGGAACCTACTTAGAATCACCGGACCGCAACTGACCGATAAAGCTATAGGTGAGAGCTTCCTAAAGCGCAGCCAAGATGCCCTTGGAAAAAATTTTACTCTTTTTGATAGAATTGATGTCAGGCAAAACTATATTGACGAGAAAAAATTACGATGTCTTGAAAATGATGCAGATATTTCGCTTCAACCTAATATTGCTAAGTTAACGTTCCACAAGAGTAGATTTACGTTGTTCATAGCTTTGAAATTTTGAAATCTTTTGAACTCTAAAATATTCGGTTCCATCTACCAGGTGTATGATCAGAAATATGACAAGAATCCGATGATAAGAATTATAAAGGCATGCAGTATGAAATCAGAATACAGATAACCGCAATACGGAATCATTCATCGTAAGTGGTCAGCTTGTGATTTATAAGTCCAAGAATTATGCCAAGAAGTCTCATTAGACTTTCTGACCGAGTTCTTTTGATTACTATCATCTGTTGCGCATGATTTAGGTTCATCAATTCGTGGAGTTAGATTAAGGAACACTAAGACGTGAAGTTCGAAGTTATCGTACTCTTGCACAGACTATCGGACAATCAAGAATGAGTCACGAAAATCCAGAAATGTGCTACTTGAGTTTTATTATCATGCGAGAAGCTTTGTTTTTATTTCTTTGGGTAATAAAGCATAATAATTGTTGCAAATAACCCAGTACCGAAGACTCTAATGGGGGACAAGTTTGAAGCTGGTAAATCACAGCCTCCTATAAAGTTTCATCAGAAGCTGCAGCGATCGCATCTCCCTTCATGCGAAAACCTTGATTTTCCTCTTCAAAAAAAGATTTTGTCAGATGTGTTCAGATTGCAATTGCACATATTTACTGTAGATCGACTGAGATCAGCTTGATGGGACGATACATAACTGTCCAATTTTGTACTAATAAGTTATGAACTCAAACAAATTTTCTATGGAAATTTTTTTGGCGCTCATTTGATATATCAAAAGAAGTGCAGGGCTCTGAAGGTAATCGGTGAGTAAATGAGCGAGAATGTCGTCCTTTAACTTAAAGGCAGTGGATCGGCAAAATCCAACAACTCAGGATTTTAACGAGGTAGGTTCCCTATCGCTCAAATATGAAAACAGTGCAATCCCGGTTGCACACCATGCTTTCCCTGCCGAGAAAATCGCTCTGAAACTTACACGCGCAGGCCAATCTTACACGCATCTGGACGAGTTAGCAATTTCCCTCTCACCATTGGAGGCTGCCCGCCGCAACGCTATAATCGCTGCCGTTGGGTCCGGCAGCGATTAAGCGTCATCGGCCCTGCTCCACTCGTCCAATTCCAAAGGGAAGGGCATTAAAAACGCTTATTCTCGCCATTTTCAAGTTTCCAAAAGTGAATTTTTGGGATCAGCGTATTGAAAAACCCCAGGTAAGCGCCAATTTGACTAGATTGAGATTTGCCGAGCCACTGCCTTTAACACATTGACGACAACGTCACCCACATGGTAGCTCATGCAATGACTGTGATTTAAGAAGTCAAGTCATGCTTTATTCTTAGAAATCACTTCCGCTTTTCTTGGCTGCTTCTCAAAATCACTGTAGGGATACCGTAGATGAAGGCCTGCTTGATTTTAGCTAAAAATACTCAACTTAGTTGTAGAAGACATTGTCCCACAAGGAAGACAGCTAAAAATCCACGCTGTCGTCAATGTGTTAACAGGGAATGTATATTATTCGCAGTGGAATTCCCTATGAGGTGTATATCAGGCGAAAGTCTTTGAACGCTGATTTCAAAACAGCCATTTGTTTGGCCTCAAATGACACTGATTTTGGCTGCTCATTGCAGGATTAAGGCGGCAGAGTAGCTCTAAAACTAATTCCATCAATTATTTATGCACGATAAATATATACCAGACGTTTGGGCATGTAACCCTGGACCATTCGCATTTTCTACGAATTTAGGTCATTTGCAATTTACCCGACCATGCAAATTGGAAGCAGAAAAATGCCTCTAACTTTGTTCATTAAACCGCTGAGCAGACATGGAAGGTTGGTTTGAAAACACCGCTCAAAGACCTTTCGAGTAATATCCACCTCATAGGAAAACTCCAGTGCAGTCATATACCTTGCAGTCATATACCTCATAGGCAATGCAGTCATATACTTCCCTGTTTAGCTAAATGAAGAACCTAACGCTTCAAAAAGCACAACTTTATGCGCGACGTATTGACAGCCGCAGGAGCACAGTATGCCTATTTCCAGCTATCGTTCATCCTAGTATACATCCAAACTCTCTCCTTTGACTCATTCGTGAGTGTGTCAAGAATTAGCTACCAGGGGTCCTCTGAACGATTCGGCAAAGAAAATTTATCTCCAAACTAGCTGGCTTACCCAGCTCTACCCGGACCTGTCAAAACACTATGATAAAGCTCTCATCTCTACCTGCACAGCCTTTCACTTTGCCCAAGTCTACAGCCAATTCACTATTCCCGCTGTTTTAGTAATCAGCATGCTCGGTTACCCCCTGAACCAACTCCCAGCCCCGTGGCTCAAACTTTGCAAAATATCGATAAAATCCATAAAAATAATGTATATTTCTGAAAACTAATATTTTATTGGTAAACAGCGTACTCGATTAGCCCTCTTTGCCAAATCCCAGCCCCGTAGGTGAACTCTTCAAAAAAATCGATAAAAATCGATAAAATCGATATCGATCGTCAACAAAAAGTAGCCTATGACACCCTCCCCGCCCCGAAGTGTATGTGTGCAATTCGGTCCGGATCGGTGCATAAATGGAATTCTCTATTCTGAACATACGTACATACAGACAGACATACAGACGTACATACAAACAGACATTCAGCTTTATATATAAGATTTCGAAGGGCTGTAACCGTTGCTTCCTTCATGCCGTTTCACAACACATAACTTTGTTTGATTACATCCGTAAAAGCATCTAACAAGTCCAAAAAATCCACAGTTGTAAGTCCAAAAATCATTTAGCGTTTTACGGCAAAGGTAAAAATATTGGAGTGAAGGAATTCTAAAACCATAGTGACAGTAATCCTTTTACTCAAATTTTCTGGTCTTACAAAGAATTGTTGCGATTATAGGGTGCAACTAAGCCAGCTTTTTCTTGCCCAATTCAAGGTCTAGTTGAAGGATGCTTTCATTCTGCTAATCGAAATCGTTTTGCTGGTGCACAATATTGTAAACTTAGAGCTTTGGGACATTGGACTAATGCCAAAACCTTCCCCTTTTAAAGTCTAATAGCTGTTGACTTTGTTTGATATGTGTTGAGCTGATCTGAAATTGATGGAATCTACAAAAGCTATAACCTTCATTGCTGTTCCTTTTGTTACAAGAACAGCAACAACAAATGCACTCTTTGTGTTTGGAATAGAAATTGGAAGGTGCTATCAAACTCCATTTCACGAATCTTACTTTGAAATCGTTTTTCTATCATATGCCTTAATGTGCCCCTTGTTCCCTCTTTTCTCAGACATTCCACGCCAAATACACATGGTAAGATCAAGAAACGCAAGCTGTATTAGGCTTTTTTGTTATTTTTTCATAACATCTATTTATTTTTGTTCTAAGTATTAAGTTTTCTAGTTATCCGACAATTTGCGTGCGCATATAAGAAACTCAAGTTCGGTACAAAACATCTGAGGCAATTCAAAAGTATAACATTTCGCAAAGTCAGAATCTCAAGTCATGGTCGCATAATTTCTCTTCTAATCTTTTCTGTAGACCGTATAACAATATTTTTGGCAGCACATTGACGGAGGGGTTGGAACTTCGAAATCTTTGCAGAAATCACCTAGAGTGATCGTCTCATGTGTTCACGCTCCTCCTCGTTTTCCACCCATTCCTTCTTCATTAGTCTTTTTTTTTCAACTTTCACAGCATACAAATGCCCAAGTGCATACAGGATTGTGCCACTCTTGCTTCGTATCCTTTATTATCTCATGTGAAAAAATAACAATTAGCACACCTCGCTTTCAATTACTGATAACTATTAGTAGTTATTCGGTCGCTCCTAGCTCATATATCAGTCATTTATTTGATTGCTGGGTTCAGAATAGAGATAAAGATGGATTATAATTTGTCCCCTGAATTTACATTCAACAGAGTTTGACTTCAGCTGCAAGCACCACAGTTTGGGTTCCACTCGTAGAAACCTCTGCTCAATTTACAGCTGTTGATTTACCACCAGCTCTTATTTGCTTCAAAGAAAAACCTCAAGTCCACTGCAGATTTTTAGCTTATCGCTAAATGCCGTTTTAGGAACTAATCTCAGATGCATCCATGCTGATTATTCACAAATCTTGGATAGTGATCTTTTCGTTTGTTGAAGCGTAGCACAGATGTGGATTGATGCTGATGTACCTTCTTTTTTTCAAATTTGTTTATAATGACAGGTAAAAGAAGCATAGACTATTGTAACCATTACAACTCAAAGCATTACATTATGCTGAAGCTCGAAGAAATTTCCGGAGCAAAAAAGAAGTAGATCAATCGTGCTCCAGGCACAGAAAAGGCGTCTTTCCACAACTAATTTGTACAAGGTAGAAAAAAAAGCCGTTTGCACCCCTTTCAACTAGAGTTGAACATTCAAAGAAAATGGAAGCAGGGAAAAGGAGAAAATGACAATGACGTAAGAAGAAGAGAGAGAAAGGAAGAGAGAGACAGACAAATTCCGAAAAAATGTATTTATGGTACGAAAATGTGATCTTCATCGAGGATGTTTTTGAAAAGCGCTTGGCAGAAATTCTTCTTTGATTTCTTGCGCGCTGTCCCTGTGGCCACAAGTTTACGTGACTTCTTCGCCAGTTTTATAATTGCAGACGTGTATGCGAGCATGCCAACTTGTTAGGATCAGTATAAGCGTGTGGATAGTGGCCGAAACGAAATTGCCTCATTTGCATTTCATCATTGACGAAAGATGGTCGGTTCAAACGCATTCGATACCCAACAACTCGAAGCCCTTAAACTTGGGTAATTAAACTTCTGCTTATCTCAGATGACCTTCTGCTTAATTTTTTTGAAGAAACTGATGAAGTCATCTTCTGATATATTTTGCGATTGAGCGTGAACCAAAACGTCAACCACTCATTATTCACCATAACGAATCTTGGCTTTTGAGGGAATGCTTCACTTATCATTTCAACTTTTTAGGTTCTGACGATGGCGATCATGCCGAAACGTCGGCCTTGAATAAAGAGTGGTTACCACCTTGGTCCACGCTTAAGTTGATGCGATCATCAAGACTTATGAGGGTTAAATTTGGCAGACAGTTCCCTGAATTCAAGTTAGCTGTTTATGAACACTTATTGGTTTACAGTGGACGTCATTCTTCGTAGTCAGTACACTCACATCATGCCAATTATGCACTCCCAAGCGTTGAATTCAAAGCACATAAACACTTCGGAAAGGCCGTGCCGCTCGGAAATACTGGATCCCTAAGGGTTCGGCCAGACTGCGCTGTGAAAGCGGCATAAGCAGCGTACGCCGCTTTCCCAGGAAGTCTGGTTCAATCATAAAGAGCATGTAACAGCATGCGAGACATGACCAGAGTTCGCGGAAGCGGGGCCCTTTTAGCGATTTCTCCTGTCCTTTTGACTGTCCTGCACGCTACAAGTGCTCCCAAATTCGAGGCCTGCTCCATCTGGCATTGAACCGTCCACCTTTTCTTAGACTCCACTCTTTCAACAAGATGGAATAAAGTTGCACTGAAGTTGTAGCAAATCATCGAATTTCTTAGTGATGTAAATAATGAAATATGAATAATCTGTAATAGATAGGAGCACACTCTCGTCAAGGTAGGGGTTAGCGGTGTCAGAGTGTTGCAGGAAAAGAATTTGAAATTGCAATTCCTAACTTGATCCACGTTCTGCATCGTCGAATAGTTGCATCTTAGCTCACTTCTTTACCCATGACATTAGGGATAAGTCAGCAACATCTGGCTTTTATCAATTTGGTATATGCACATTACACCAAGCGCGTGAAAGTAAGTTTGCGAGGCATAAAAAACTAGCTTAGGTTAGTGATCTGTAAGTCCAGGTCATGGGTCCGATCGCCAGGAAATTCGACCACAGAACTCAACAAAAAAGACTTTATTTGATAGAAACAATTTTAAAACATCAGAGAGAAAGCGATTCTTACTAAAAAACGAAGTAAATTATGATTAACTGCAGCAACAGAAAATTCACTTTGCCGCCGTTTTTGAATACCCGCAAAGGACTCTTGGCCGGTCTCTTACAGATAGCCACGGCTGATCTCCGCGACATGCTCCTCCCTTCGGGAGCCGGTGCCCTCAGAGACTCGTTTTCTCTCAGCTCTGTTGACGTTAAACTTTGCGCGATTTTTTTTGTTTTTTGCACACCTTTGCAACCGGAGCATCCGACCATAGAAAAGACTCCAAGGCGCCGCTGTTTCTATCAGAATTTTTCCATCTTTCGATTTGGCTTCTACCGTGTCTTTGCACTGGCCCGCCTTTGTTTGACGCAGCAGTGTTTGAACAAAGACATTCCGCATTTCCGAAAGCTGTTTCTATACGCCCGAAGTTTTCTCAACTACAAGAGGCCACACCGCAACAGCTTTTCCGCCTTCTTCGAACTGCTACGCACAAGTCTTCATGATTTTGCATAAGTCACAGTTCAGGGCCATTTGATCATTTGGCCACGCGATCATTCATGTCTGGTGCTCTTTCCAATCTTGTAGAGCCTTGCCTAGCTGCTTGAAAGTGTAGAAGACCCTTTGTGTGGATTCCTCTCTTAGATCCGTCTCTTTCCAACAAAGTTGCACGTAATGGGGCTGCAAATGTATTCTTCCTTTACAGGTCCGTGTCCCTCTTCCCTACCTTCGAGCTCGTTCGGCTCTATTGAGCGGTGCGTCGTATGTTGTCAAAATTGTTAGATATCAAATTGTCCCTTTCATAAATTCTTATCTTTTCGTTCGAGCAGATAAACTCTGCCCAGTCTAAGCAGCTGTTGTTGGAACAATCTAAAATATCAAAAACAGAATAAAAGGTTATTCCAAACAAGTTTGTTTATCAGTCAAAAATCGAAGGAAGAGAGAACTCTGCTGCCGTAGCAGGTCCCTCTATTTATCCCTGAAGTACCCGCCAAAAGTCTTTTGGCGGGCCTCTTGTAGGTCGCCACGGTTGATCTCCATAATAGATCAAATAAGATACAGTTAAACCAAGGTTTCGGATGCAACTTCGTTGGATCCAAAGGAACAAACAATGAAAGCATGTTACCTAATATAATCTTGCAACTACTTGTCCAGATCGTACAGCTAATTTGATCAAAGAATCATTTGCGGCAAGACACTGCAAGCAAGCAAGCAAAGGAATATGGCATGCAAGACAAAAGCAAATGCAGCCAGAAAGCACAACAAAAAAAACGCGAGATGAGTTACAAAAATTAAGAGAAATCAAGTGAAAGAACTTTCTACTGAAGCCGAAGAAAGTCATAATTGCAACTCGCTTCAATAAGCATAGTCAATATGCATAGTTTATACTAATCTTCAAAACATTCTCATAAAGTAGCTCTTTTTCTCCTCTAACAGATGTCTGCCGTCGTCTGCTCTTATCAATTTGTGCGTACCAAACTTGCTTAGTAATATTTGGGATAGTAAAAGTGTTTGGCCAATAATGTTAAAAGCACTGCAAGAGTGCTCAGCATTTAAGGCCGAGGTTTTAGAAGGGCTGCTTCCAGATGGCAGCACTCCCTGATTGACGATACCGAAGCATGTAAATACTTGCACCTTGCGATATAAAATATTCCCAACAGTCGTATGAAATGAGCCAAAGAAAAAAAATGTAAGATATACAATTCACATACATAGTCATCGCTACACTTTTCACAACATAATACATGTTTAACGTATTTACAGCCAACACTGTCACTATCAGTGTTAACTAATACCAATTTCAAAATGATTGTACGCAAAGCTTCCTTAAAAGCTAAGGCACGCAGCCGGTAATTCCAGCTGGAGCTGAGCAGATAAAAGCCTGCTTTGGATTTGCATTTATACATGTAGCTACCATATTAGGTTTAACAGTTTCTTCAGCATACTTACCTTTACTCGTCAGCATGTCACTGATATTCATAGAGCCCGTCGATTTATGAACATAAGACACGAGCAGATGATGGTTGGAAAAGCAGTAGAAGTAGGCAAAAATTTTTCTACCCTTGTTACAACTGTCTCCTTACGTATACATTTATTCATCTGTTTATTTATTTACACGTTTCCATCACCACACTGAAGTTCTTCTCGTAGACTTAGACAATTTGCTTCCAAGCCATTTCTTCATCACTCGATTTTGTGATCCCTCATTTAATTTTATAGATAATTTCACACAACGAGTGCCACGAAAGATCAGCCTCAATCATAACATAGCAGGAGACGAGAACACAGAAAGACCAGAACAAATTCCGCAAAAATAACCAGCAGTACTCTTAGGCCACCTAATATTCACTGCGTAAATCGCAACACGTGATACTCAGACCACGAAGGCATTGCTATTGGAGCACATTAGTTGCACTCGAAATATGCCTAGGCACATAGAAGAGAGTAATTACAATAATGCATATTTGACTCGCAAAGTCGACCGCACCCCACTAGACGCTCAGAGGTCAAATTTTTCAACTAGAGCAACCGACCGAGCAGTGCACGACACCCCAGGTCTCAATTCAGGCTTTCGCACATTTTTTTGATAGTCCTCAAAAAATTGTTTTTGTGTTACCTACCACTTCGATCTCATTTCAATTAACATGTTGGCGCGATTATAACAGTATCATTTGTAGCTTAAGCGTATTGCACACCATGCGCACTGTCTTACGTCTTGTATCTTATTGTATCTATCGTCTTGATCAAAGCCTGCTCATTTCCTTTGAATTTTCTTTGTTTCCTTGTCTCTTTTGGTTCGATTGGTTATGAATTAAACAAGTACCCATTTCTACAAATTGTTACGCTGGATTACCTGAAGAGTCGCTCGTAGAGGTGTCGTCGGTCCGCGCTTAGTGTGAAGGCGCACATGATTAGACAGTATCTATATAGTTGTGGGTTTTCATCTGAGGTTCCAGGGTAATAGTAAAAAGACTGCTGCATAAGCATGTTTTCTGCTCCCCAAATTTCCCTATACTTTCAAAGCAGACTATCTATTGAACTAGTTTCATAGGTGTCTTCTTTTCGACCTTACTGGATAGTAATTCAAAGTTTAAAGTTGTTGAGAGATTGAAGACAGCAGTGAAAAATCACGGTATACATGATAATCTTGTGCATGATAATCATAAACTGTTTATTTTGATTAGCAGAAACTCAGATTTGATTTGCATGGAATCATTGAGACTTGCTTGAATTGAAGTCTGAGCACTTATTTCATTCTGTATCTGTTAGCGTGAGGTTTGAGCTACACCAAAGTACGAACTTGTGTTTAATAAGCATTTCGTCGCGGTTGCTTACTTGTGGTTCTGCGCAGTAGTTCTCGCTCCATTAACACATTGACGACAACGCGCATTTTCATTTGTCTGCCCTGTGGGACAAGGCCTTCCACGAAAAAAGTGAAAATTTTCAGCTGAAATTAAGCAGATCGTCATCTCAATGAATCTACGGTAATTCTAAGAAGCAGAAAAGAAACGCCGAAGTAGTCGCTAGAATCAGAGCTTAAGAGAACTCCTGAAACAAATATACCTCAAAATTGTATTCATTTTGACAAAATTTAACTCATGACCCACCATGTGGGTCACAATGTCCCACGTGGCAGTCATTGCATGACCCACCATGTGGTCACGTTGTCGTCAATGTGTTAAAGATGCTTTGCAGTGCTCGCAATGCCTCAGTCACACCATGAGCGAAGATTACTTCCGACTCTAAAAAAAATCTTCGCGGTTATTTCCCGAATTCTACACTAGCCCAAACCCAAGAAACTTTGGTAACATAGCATAGCAGATGTAATGATTATGGTTGCATGTTAATCAATTTTGAATGTCTTTGCTTCAAAGATTGTCCAGAAAGTCCAAAATTATGATTTCACAGGATAACGTTCTGTGAAATATCTTACTTCACATATTTAAGACATTGACGACCGCTTGACACACCATGTGTGTCGAGGCTTGAATTTTGTTAAAATAACTACTATAATTTCATAAACAACATTCCAAGAGCTTCCTTCTGCACCGAGTCTAGGGATGATCTCTACCCTTATTGTCAGCCCTTCAGATCTACTGTAGGAGTACTGTAGATAGCAGTATGCGTAAATTGAAAAATGCGGGCTAGTTCGTAAAAAGTCTTGGTCCCAGAAGGCAGACAACTGAAAATCTGCATAATCGTCAATGTGTTAAATGGCCGTGCAGCAATGTATGCCTTGATAATAAAATAGACCACCTAAGCCAGAAGGTAATATTGACAACTTTCCCACGGGAAATTTATGACATCTTCACCACGATGCCAATTTGTCCTTTCGTCAACGAAGAAGAATCTTGAAAAAATTGCTAACCTTGACTCGATCTGCTCATTAGCGATGCCATCAAGCTCAAAATCGTCGCGGCGTCACAAATAAATCTCTAGATTCTCAACGACGTAATTCTTTTTTGTGTAACGACACTATCGGCGAAAGCTTCGAATCTCGTTAGTGCTTGAGATATAACTCTTTCCTAATTTGCCACTGCTTTTTCCAATCGGGAATTGCATAGCGATCTTAGCGCTTGATCGATGCCATAAACGATTGTCATCGTTGCTGATCCAAGATGACAAGTCCGGCACATTAGGTTGCGTAAAAACACAGGTTCCAATTAACGCTGAAGGCGTGAAGGACTTTGTAGTGGTCAAAAAGGAGAAGGATATCTCCAAACGTCCACCTCTCAAAGTTGGCCCTTCTACTTTCGCTTCCTTCAGTATCGAGAATATCCAGCGCAGAGTTTGAACTTTAGTTTGCTTAGTTCTTCCTTCAAGGCTCCCTCAAAGATTAGTATTCTTGAGTAGTATTCGCAGTGACACTCTTTACACACAGTGTAATCAGACTCCTCGTCAACGAAAATGTATGTACCCTTTTGATTTCGAAGCTGGCAAGTGAGGTTCGGATTTGGTTTCGATTTCTTATATTTCAGCATTTCCTGCGGAACTTCTTGTGCACAGGTTTCCAGCCCTCAAATCAGCGCTGTCGATTATACTTCTCGTTGAACTCAGCTTTGATTTGCATTATGATCTGGTAGTCAACTTTTATCTGAAGTGGACTAGACAGCGTTCGCAATCACCTTTAAACGCGTACAAAAGGACACTCAACGTCCTGAAACTCCAAACTGCTTACGCTCCTCAACCTTAAGTTGGGTTGGAATTTCTCATGTCAGTTACTGAGCAACAAGATTACTCTCACGGGATATAAAACACCTAACACCTAGTTTCTCCGGAGATGAAGTCAAGTAACACACTTGAATTTATCCTATCCAGCAGCATAGCTCGCATCTCAGCGAAAACGCAGAAGAAAATCCTGCATGTTGTTTTGAACTGTTTCTTCCGTTCCCAATTTCAAGGATGGGATCTACATGACACCAAGTTCTCGCAGTGGGCTTTCATTCCTAGCCACCGTCTTCCCAAGTGTATTTCCAATCACTAATGACCTTCGCTGTACCGATGAAGTTTTCTCTGCGCACACTTCCTCTTATTAAGTCGTGATCTCCATCGCATATCCTCCTGTAAAGATGTAACTCCCATTGCGCTTGATTAGCTTTTCACAATGACATTTATAAATCTTTTTCGTACAAATGTACATGCTCGATGACCTTTTGTATGAGCTTTTCCGTCACTTTTTGCTTCATGCAAGTCAGGTCACGAATGGGCTCACGACTCTTCTTTGATAAGTTGCTGGGGATATGTTTTAATTACTTGTGCAACTTCTTTTCTCCTGGTATTTCGATGTATACATAGCACCATCGCATAATTTGAAATTTCAATACCAATCTACAGTATCTGAGAGTTCACATCTATCTGCTTACTTATACAGTAATAGGATTTCGCCAACTTGAATTGGCGTTACTTTTAGTAATCATTGATTTTTTGAATAATTGGGAACTTCTGAATGTTTCAAGGGATACCCATTCGAAGGAGCCATATGGGAAGAGAGGAATTCAAATACTTTGTTTTTTGGAAAGTTGATCTCAAATCTTTCCTTATTAGCTGGAAAGCTGTCTTGGAAATACATATGAGCTTCTTCGTGTAACCGGCTTTTTCAAAACGGGAAGGGTTGAGCCAGACTGCGCGGCGTACTCGAAGCAGTCTGGGCCTACCCAACGCATTCCAAAATGGATATTTGGTGTAGCGGTGAGTAATTTGATCTTACAGGCAACAGGTCAAAATTCGATTTCTGTAGCCGGCAACATCTTTGCACGCTTCTCAAAAATATGCTTCTGCTTCAAAGAATCCATATACTGACATACAATAAGTACTTTTGCATAACATTGTTGCATTTTTTTCATCTGTCAGAAGTAGGCAAAATGATTGTTGTCTTGTAATTCATTGTACTCCTTAATATGGCTTTTCGAAGAAAAGGGATATGTTTAAAGGTGGCAGCATTTACATCACAGCAGGGAAGGGGTCGCAGCTCAAAAAAAGCTTCATATCTTGAAGCTCCAGATATCTGATTTTCACGCTGTCTACCTATCAGTAAGTATTTGTTTTCTTCCACTGTAAATACTTTGAACAAAAACGTGAAGCTGTACAAGCCGCACTCCCATTACGAAACCGCTGAAGATCCCCGGCGGCGGACTGCCTTTCCTTCAAATTCATTTTTCTTCCTTCATACTCAATGAAAACGTGTTAAAGTTTCACTGATCATCCAGACGAACGGTGCTGAGCATGCTTCTGATCAGAACAGATGATGTATTGAATTCATGAAATTTGCGATAAACCCTTTCGAAATTTGGGTTTTATTGAAAATTTGATTTTTCACTAACTCACTTGTGCTTATCAGTAGTATGCTTAGCATTACTGAAAAGACGTGGGCCGTCGGGGTTCATCGAGGGAACATACATAAAGTTTGGAAATGGGGGTCATACAGCTTCTCGCTCCTATTAATTATGTTCATAGTGAAGGCAGGCTCATGAACAAGTAGACAGCGTAAAATCTAGATGTGTGCAACTTCAAAATATGCCTTCTTTCGAGCTGTGATCCACTTGCCGGCGGGGATATTAATGCATGCGAACATAAAAATACGCAAAAGCTGCAGGCGTTAGGAATTAAACCTAATTTTGCCCATAAGCCAAAGCCACTTACCGCCCTACCGGATAGCCACCTTGATGTTTTCCGCGCTTTTGTATGTATAAAGATTTCTCAAGAAGGAGTTATAGTATAAAAAGTGCAAGTCTTTCCTCTCCCGAATCTGCCTAAACTTGGATTAATAGATTTACAGCTTCTTCTCAGATAATCTTCGCATATAACGAAGTTGGAAGCAGCTCTTCAAGAGCTACGCAAGCATATACACCTGGTTCATTAGGCCGCGACCAAATACCCTTGTAAAACCATCTGTTGTGCTTCGAAGAAGAAATCTAGCAATGATATGAAATGTCTCTCACTTTTTGCAACTACAGCTGGCTCATACGTGAAGTTGAAAAAATAAAGAAAATATCAATGGAGAATTTTTTCAGTGATCAGCGATCATGAAGTGTTCGTGCGCTGAAACTTTTCATTCTCAGACGTTTTTTTCCTATTTGCTTAGCACATCAGGTGACTTTGATTGAGTACCTTTACAATGAGTGGAGTGTATTTCAACGCTATCAGACTGTGAAGGTCTAGGGCGAAACCTGCGTTGCTGCCCCCCCCCCCCCCCGGAGAATGGGTTGGAATTTTTCTAATTTACTTACATGGGTTATAAAAATGTGCAAGTGACTTGTTCATTCTTTTTAACAATTAAGATAACTAGGATAAGATATTTTTCAAAATTTAAAACAAAATTAACCTTGTAAAAAAATTTTTGGGGGCGTGGCCTCCTTTTTCTAGATCTCAGGGGTTATGGGCCCGCAAAAATTTTGAGGCGCACCCGATAAAATTTTTCGGAGTGCCTTCACTTTAAAAAATTTCTATCTGCCCCCCCCCCCCTCCGGACGGAAATCCTGCGACCGCCACTGTTATATAGTACTGAAAAAAAATGATAGCCGAGGTAGCTCCAAAATGAGAATGAAGGCACAAGAAATCATGAGAGACGGGGTCAGATAGTTGTACCAAAACGCAAATCAATTTCTAAAAGCAAAAATGTATTTTATGGACGAGTTATATGTTGGAACATAGTTTATAAGTGATCCTTGTTCTTAATCAGACATACTAGTATTTACATTAAATTTTCAGAAACTCTTTTTTGGCTTATCACGCTCAACATTTTTTTGACGCTAAGGAATTTCAAGAAAAGCATGTTTGCTATCTGTAGTTTCGTAGCGAAGCCTTTATGAAAAATAAATAAAGTGCGGTTGCGTATCAATCTCCATTATTCATGTATCGTAACATTTTTTAGCACTTCAAGGTTTCTAGTGTGACAGATAAATTGGCAGTATTTTACATGTCTTAATGCACAACGTGAAGCTTACGAAGCAATTTTGTCCTTCAGTTTTCTTACTTTCGCGCACCTTTCCATATTTGACTTTTCATGCTACTCCATATAAGTTTGTGTTAAAAAAAATGTCTTTTGCCGATATAATGTGGTTTGGGGAGGTTTTTTTTCTAAATAAGTGGAAGCTCTAACTAGCCCTTTTTCGAAGTTTGATTAAACGAGATTTTCTGCACTGTAAAAGGGATGCACTATTATAGACAAGATGCGTGATTGTTCTATCGTCCAAATTTGAGCGTCATTATAACTCCTTCTTACTGTATGGAATTTGCTACAAATCTTTGTAAGCAGCTTCTCTACGTGACTGACTGTTCTGTTATAAATTTCGAATATTGCTTATACAAAGTCTCAGCTATTGACTGCGTCAAATTCTTTAGTTGAAATCTTTATGCGGGATCTGAAAAGTGCGATCCTGCAACAAAAAGTTTGAGATTTGCGCATTCAAGCACAAAACTTTGGCATTCTCTTCTTTGTAGGTTTGTTCGTTTTCTTGCATGTTTTGTATCTTGTTGGCGGCGCAGCTTAAGCTCGGACACACTTATTCTTGCTCTTACACTATTTATATCGCTTCTTTCCATTACCAACCGTAATATATAAAACTCCCTTTTATTCTACTAGCGATGTATTGTACATCGCATTTGGGGTTCTGCCACTACATTATATATTCAGATCAGAAACTGAAAAATGGGTGTGCGGACGAGGCTATCTGGTAAACGAGAAAGCAAACAGCTGAAACAAACAAGGTATAAATGACTAAGAGAGTGATTAATGGGCAGAAAGAATTTTATGTATATGGTCTTCAGAGTGATCTTCCATGTTTGCTGCGTCCCCCTTTGTGATGGCCACAAATTTAAAATTGTTTACGTGCACAAAAATCACCGCGGCTACAAAATTACGCTATTGAGCTGTCATAATAACTCATAAAAGGTCGTCTTAAAAGCTGATCAATTGTGTCAGACTAGTAAGGTGTCAGGAGACGGTGGCCTAGTCAGATGAGGCGCCGCTATGATTAGCTCGAATCAAGGTTTGATCCCACCCTTGGGCCGGTCAAGCCATCTAGTTTTCGGGAACGATGAATTTGTACCAGAGTAATGTGGGAGGATAAAAGCATTGACTTAGTAATCGGCTGCCTCCGCGAGTCACTATAAAAGGCCTGCACGCATTCAGTGGACTCCTTGACTCTAAAAAAGAATGCGTTCGACTCGTGCCCGCCAGGTTAAATCCATCTTCTATTTTTTATTAGAGGGTCAAAAAATAGTGGCTTCTCGACTTGCTGCTATAGCACCGGACCTCAAGAACGATTATGGGTTATTGTTCGATAGGGCAATGCAAGCTCTACAAGCTCTCATTCAAGCTTTTGCATTAGATATGATCGTAAAGTCTCCACTAGCTAAAAAGTTTTGAGTGCGTCCAGAAATATGCAGAAAAAAACCGTCTACGTCCAAACCCTTCGTCTCGGATCACATTCGTACTACCAACATAAGACACTCAAACGTAGAGCTACTGTATTTTTTCCCTTTATTACGAACTGAAGAATTACAAGGTCAACTAGTCTTTTTTTCATGATTAGAAATTGAAAAGTATTGCTGTGCCGCCTCTTACATAAGTAATTTCAAATAGAAGCCTCTGTAATCATAACTGTAAATTTGCAAATGTATACATGACATTGAGATGAAATCGATTTTTTCCCATTTAGCAATTAAAATTTTTTAGAGTTTGGTTTCAAATTATAGTTGATTAAACCTGGAGCAAAATCGTGAATACCATCTTATAGAGCTTGCTTTGGACTATCAAAAAGCACTCTTCACGTTCTTAATTGACTGATTCCGGTGCCACAGAAAACTATCGAGAGCACCATTATTTACTTTGACAACCTAATAACACGCATAATCTTATAAATTAGGTCGTTTGAGAGTAATTTCACTTTTTTCGAGCAACCGCCATACTTCGCGGAAAGACCTATCAGCATTCTCGATGCGGATTTCATGCTCTTTCGATTGCTTACACTTCTATTTCAGCTTAACCAACAACAATCAACCAACCAATCACTAAAACTTACGACATATGGTTATGCAAGACATTTCGCCATTTTTCTGAATTCTTATACCTATTGCAAAGAAATCAAAGTAGTGGGAGTAGAGAACAGACCATACAAAATCTTTAAAATTTTTTCTTTTTTCATGACTTCCATGATTTTTGAAGAGGAGTTATACTGAAATCATAATACAGTGCTGGCCAAATGTGCAGCCACTCTGAAATGTTGCTCATATCTTTATCTTTATATTTATCTTTATCTTTACACTCAAGGTGTACCATTTAAGCTATGAAACACTGTTAGTATGGGGTCTTCGTCCTAGGCATTCAAAGAACAACAATGAAAGCGCTCGTACTTTGATGAAATAAGCAGAAGAAATTACGGGATAGTGTACCCATAACACGAAAAAAGATACGTCCAAACGCGAGTAAATCATAGGCTGCACATAGGAGTTGGGATGCTAGGTGAATAGCAGTGGAAACTGCTACCGCTCAAGGATAATCGGAGCGATTCAATTCAAGGGTATTGGTTAGCTAGTTATCCACGAACTTAACTCCCCAAGCCTTGAACGGACCTTACAAATTTCGAGTAACAACATTCTTGATCAAAAAAGTTCTCTCCAAAAAACAATCTAGAGGACGAAGTAAACATAAGCAAGTGATCAGTAACAAAAAAGCAATACAAACCCAACACAACCAAACCCAAAACACGCGAAACACCGCCTTGATCTATCACGAATAAGAGAAACTATCCGTTCGACACTACCAAGCCAAAGTACCAAACGATGGTACACAACATCAAAAAACGTAGACATGACCATTAGAAAACGACAAGAGCAAAGTTGAAAACACACTAATTAATGAAAACTTCATTAAAAAAAGGTAGAAGGTGACTGTCAACTCTGGTTAACTTATCCCTAAAAGATCGTACACCGGATGAACCGACTAGTCTTTAGGTAGAAGCTGAAACCAACGTGCAGATTCATAAACCATATCGTCGCACATTTTCTTCCTATTGTATTTCATGATCTTGACATAATATTAGTTGAAACCTCCCAACCTCTGGCTAACTGGCTTAAATATCCATACTTACTAGCTTTCAGCCATTATATCTCACTCTGTTTTGCTTAGAACGTTTTCTGTCGCTTTCTGATGTCATGTGTAAATCACACTGCTCAACACTATTTCAAAAAAAATCTGCAGTTTCGTGTACACAGGGTGGGCCACTGGAGAAAATGGCGAAAACTCCAAAATTGAGGTTAGTCAAAAATTTGCGGCCAAATTCGAAACATCTTTTGAAAATTTGTTACCTTCTAGTACCTGCACTACAGATGTACCTCTAAACCTTGGAATATGCAATACAACCAGCATTCACCGAACTCCAAAAAGAGATTTTACGAAGCAATTCTGCTTGAACGCCAGATGACCGCAAATATTGGACAAACCGTCGGATTCTTGAGAAGTAATTAACAAATCTCTGCTCCCATGAAAAGGTCATGCCACCTGGACATTTGGAGGCGGTTTACGAATGTGACCGAAAAATCAACTTGGCATGCTTAAAATCTACCACCACCTTGACTCAGATTCGGAGCATCTTTCAGCTCAAAACTGAGCTCAGCGGTCTAAAGATTTTGCAAACCTGGTGAAAGCTTTGATTTTGCAAAGACGAGCACTGGTCCGCATTTTTCAGGCTCTATTGGAAGTATGGAGGCGCTACAGCTGAGGAGAAGCTCGCGCATTTTTTACCACTGATAATTCCCCATGAAACGAACGTCCCTCAGATTTATTTATTTATTTATTTATTTATGTTTTACACTCAAGGTGTGCCAATATGGAAAAAAAACAAACAAACAAAAGCAAACACTAACAATAACAAATGATGATGAGATGATGAGATAACTGATAACAGATGTGATAACTGCGCAAACCTTTCGCAGCTGTAGCGCCTTCATACTTCCAACGGAGCTCTACGAGATGCAGAACATTGCTCGTCTTTGTAAAATCAGAGTTTTCACCAAGTTTGAAAATCTTTAAACCGCTGAGCCCAATCTTTGAGCTGAAAGGTACTCCTGCTCGTTAGTTGAAGTCACCTCAAGCATTTCGAAGAGTTTTGTCTTGAGGAATTTTGCATTGGCTAGCATCCATAAAGCTTCTGGGACAGTCACTGTCCATTTGTTGAAAACTGAGAAGAGCAAGTTTTATTATGTTCTTCAATTTTTTTTCAATTCAAATTCTTCAAAACAAAACATGACGAAAGAAAAGTTGCAAGCAGTATGGTGCCCACCCTACTCACAAGAAATGTGACTATACTATTATCTTAGTGTATATCTAGCAATGGTCGGAATGGACTTTCTGGCAACTTCAAATTCGTGCCGAGTCACTTCATCTAAGAGCGGCTAATCATCATTCCACACCTTTGCGCGGGTCATGAAGTGCATGCTTAGTTTTTGCTTTCTATCCCTTTAAATGCAGGGTTATAGCTGACCTTGACCGGTTTCGACAGAACAGTAACCCAGAATCAAAAAATTACCAAGTAGTTCTACTTTGCATTTTATCTGTTCTACACCATTTTAGAGCTAGTCTACGGCCAGATTTTACAAACTTTCCACTCTTTTTCCCCAATTGTTGTGCTTTTTCCAGTACTATATGCATCAGTCGCGCATCATCCATCCATTATACTATCCAGCATACGATGCACTATCAGTTTTCTTGTCCTTCTGATATTGTTGTATACACTAGCATGTTATTCACAAGGCTTTTAGCTAGCTTCACATTTACTATACTTTCATCCATACAATGTTTACGAATGGGTCCTCTTCTTGCTGTTCTAGCCTAGGCGGCTTTAAAAACGGTTTTTTCCTGCAAATAATGCATTACCTGCGTGTTAGTCGCAGATATTAAAGAGGCAAAAAGGAAGTATAGCGGGTTATGGTCATAACCACGTACCCAATCTCAGGTTTAGTGTCCCACAAAGGGACACTAAACCTGAGATTGAGCCATAACTGAGTCTACTACCAAAAAGGCTCGATTTCGAGAAAAAATCGTGTAAAGTGCCAATTTCGAAAATGAAAAGAATTTTGATGAGAAAACGTGAATACCCTAGCAAGAAAATTTCACAGTCAGTGCTATTCGGAGAAATTTAGTTTAAGAATGAAAAAATTTCCTAGTGAGGACGTGGAGCTAGGCGCATTTGGTAAAAATTTCCAGCATGTGAAATTATTTGTGGACTTATAATCATGAAATTTTGAAACAGTGCGCTTAGCGGCAGCTATGTCTCCGAAAAATTTTAGAAAGTTGATGTTATTTTCAAAAACTCCATAGATTGTTTCAGTCACTTATATGTGAAAGAAAGAATCCCTTTACACTTTATAATTTACATGGACCTCTCGCCATTGATGCTTACTATTGTACTAATGTAATGCGAGGACTTACGTAAACAATGCATGCCAAAATTGTGAAAAACATAAAAATAACAGAAAATACAAATATTGTTGGCTATGTTGGTCATGTCTTCTGTACAGATCAAGGCTATTTTCAACCCATTTTTGGAAAAATTTCTTCTTCCGCTTTTGAAGTGGTGGAAAAGAGGATTTTACTGTAGCGCGCTACGGTAAAGATGACCGAAGTGTTTTGGGGGCTTCAAGATTTTCATTATATCATGCTAACAATACAATGACCCTAATCATTCTAGGGCAAGGCAATAAATATCTGGATTAACTGTTTGTTCTATACGAAATTTGAGGAATATTATATTGGGATCGGGCAATGCTTTGGAGAACAATTCAATAAAATATTTTCTAGAGTAAAGTGGGTGTATGGAGCATACGACATTTAACTTTTACGATATCTTATTCAGATCCCTGCAAAAGCTGGGTTATTGAAAATCGAACTTTTTTCTACTGTTGAAAATTTCGCTACATTCTGGTGCAAACTGGAAACTAGCCACCTTACGATTATGGTTTCGGCTTAAGAGTCTCTACAAGGTTTAGAGTAGTGCACCTTGGCATCATTGAGATGAAATAAGTTTTTCAAAAAACACCTTTTCTGGACCAAGATTTTTGACCACAGAAGGCCCAATGTCCTCTCTTCGTCCCGCTTACATTTCCTCTATCCGCGTTTTCTCATCATCCCACCATTCCCCTTTAGTTCTCGCTTCATCTTCACTTCAAAATAACTTCGTTCCCATATCGTAAAAGTGATATGACGTAGCCACGTCTGTGTATACAATTTTTTCCCGACGACAAGATGCATTTCAAAGTTTTCCTCGGCATCTGGACGCGTTGCATTTGCAGCCGGCTGCACGTGTGTCCCGTGTCCCCGTCTGGCTCTTTGGGACACATGTCCTTGCTAAGTCGGGGCGGCCTTCACTTAACGCTAAGGTCAACATGACTTTTGAGCTGAACGCCCATCAATTTTGATGGCGGCGGAAGCTTTGCTAGAAAGAAAGACGAAAAAGCGAAGAGTCAGCAGTCTGCTTCGTTGAGTTCGTTTCTGGCAGCCTGCCAAGTGTCTGGATTCTTGCGCTGAGGATGGAGTTTTAGAAGGAGATATAAGATTAGAAAAAAGATGACTATAAGTCTAATAATTCAAAGAAATGAACAAAAAACTTATAAGGTGATTTTTGCAGGAACATTTTCCGTTAGTGTTCAGGTCATTAGCTTTAAGTAGTGCGTCTTTTTTCTTTGGAAATTTCTAGATCCTATTAAATATATCTACAAGCTCTTAGCAATGTATAAGAAAATGTTAAAAACGATTACAGATGAGCTGAAAAACAAAGCAGTACATATCGAAACCTTGTACAAATGACAATCTGCACTAAATGTTGAAACGGTGACGTTTTGAAATTTTTCCGAATGGGGGGGGGGGTCGCACTTTCAGGAAAAGATTATCTGGAATGCTTTTTAAGATCTTAACGATGTGTGTGCGAAACTTTAGAAATAGTGAAAATGGCGGCAAACGCGAATCTGAAATTTTCGCAAAGCTAATTTGAAATTCAGTTAAATTTTTATGTCATGTTCAAGTTATGTAGAACAAAGTCAACTGCGCTTCATAACTCTTGAAGGCCAGTTCCAAAAAACACGACCCATTCTGGGGGTTTTTAGGACTATATTATGCAAGTATGAACAAATGAGATATGCTTGCTAAGCGCTTCGGAGGCAATTGTTATACATTTATTCCTTTTTTTCGCATTGTATCAGGAAGACAGAATTGCGTACTAGAGCATGGTCATTATTATGAAGAAAGATGTATTGTAGTCACCAGTTTGTTTGATAGCCATAAGGGCTGTTCCACGCTCTTCAAGTTACTACCCTATACTTTGAAATCCAAGAATTCAAAGCAAAAGTACATGGCACGTGATTGCACAAAGTCAGCTTGAACTCCTTGGAAAATGAATCTTAGCATTTTTTTGTGGCTGAATATTCAATTTCAAATCTGTTTGCAAAAAAGACTTCCGCTGATTGGCGAGACTGCATTGTGCAAAGATTCTCGTAAGTGGCTGATTGCCACAGCTGCAAAAATTACCCCTAGGGATTATTATCAGCTTACCTACCATAAGCTTGATTTGCTTTGGAAAAAGTTTCTATTATCGACGTCATCGGTGGTTTAAGCTCGAAAATAATAGAGCTGGTTTGGTAAACAAATGTCTCATGAGACGCATTTTCGAGCATCAGCATTTACGTCTTACTTCCGCAAGGAATAAATGTACTGTAAAAGCATTGTTATTGGCCATCTAGTCTGCTGTAAATACGAGAACACTTAAGTCCAATTTTTATTGAAGTCTCTATGTTTTTCTTCCGCGCATTATAATTCTTTTTCACAAAGTGCTGTTGGCGCACTCTGAACTGAACTGATACCTTCATTTGTGCTATAGAAAGATTGATATTGTAAATAATGGATGTTTGAGGTCACTGGTTACAATTTTTTTTGTTTTTCGATTGATCCTTTAGCTCAGTCTACAAATTTTTGGAAGGGGATAGAGGAGGGAAGAGCGATAGACATTCAAAATGAAGATCAATAAGAATAAAGTTTGCCCTCTCAAGTTGCCCTATTTGCCAAATTATCAAATGCGGTTTTTTTTAACACGATAGACTGCAAAAGTGCGGATGTGATAAAAAAGTAGCATAATTGTTACCACTCAAGATGACCACAACACAATGTATGCAGTATGTAACAAGCAATTACCTTATACCTACTGTAACTTCCCTTGTATATAAGAAAGTGAGGCAGCCCCGCCCCTTGTGGCACCTTCCACCTCCTTCGCCACAACTGCCGAGATTTGCGAGAAATGGCGATTCTGGCCGAGCGAAAGGCGCTTGTCTAACCGATGCAGAAAGGAATTTTGGTTTTATTTTTAACTTTTTTGATTTTCAATGCTAGCTTCTCTTGAGAAGCTGCATCAGAATACTGCCATTATGAAAAGTTAATCTATTTTCAAAAAATTCATGTCAAAATTTTTCGGAAACTTCGCACTACTACATTTCCCATCGCCCTACGATCGCACCGCTATCGTTTGCAAATCGCAGCTAATCGTCGCGCTGCGCACTTGGCCAGCTTTCTTTCCGGCCACGCCTCATCCATGTGTTGTCCGTAGTTTACGCCAAGTGCGATCGAGAACGCCCTCCCTCGACTTCGCAACATATTTTCTGCGAATGCTCTGCGCTGCAGAATGCAGCTGCTGCCAGACGTCAAAATAAACTTTTATGGCCGACTTGTCGCGGCTCTACTTTGGACTGGCGGACGAGTTCTCAGCGTTTATTACTTGTGCACTCTTAAGCCATTGTAGGGACGGGCAATTCAAGGATAAACAATTAGTGTAAAGGGCTTGTGAAAAATTCTCATAGAACTATGGGACAGGGGGAGGAGGGGCTGAATAAGAGCCATCTCCATGGCTTCAAGACCCGGACACTATCTTTTGTTTGCTTTGCAAATCCTTTTCTTGGCTCTCTGCCATAATTTCTTTTACTCGGAACTTTGTACTTGGATTTATCAGTGGGGGGGGGGGTTACTCTTTTGCTCTATCTGGCGATTGAACGAAATTGTAATAAGACAATGTATGATTTTTACCAATCCCAATAATTCTATTCAATTTCTATACTCGCTTTTCCATACTTTTCTGTCAATTATGAATTAAAATTCATTTTTCACCATAAGGTTCGATGTATCATCCTGCATTAAATTGAACAACTTTGAAAAATTCTAACAAGCATCCTTTCTATTAGGTCGTTCCGAAAGTAATGTCGCTTTTTTCGAATGAATGCCACTATTCGTGGAATCAAAAGTTTCAAGAGATCTTAGGAGCATTCGATGCAGCATTTCATCCTCTTTTTAATGGCTCTAATTTCACTGCATAATGTTCAATGAGCTCTCGAATAATTACCAAAATCTGCGACTCATGCTTTTTGCCATGGTCAAGTTCAGCTATTTTTCTAAATTTTTGTACCTAATCTCCGAAAAAATACAAGTGGTAGGTAGATAGAGCAAACACTATAGAACACAGAGCAATTTTTTCTTTTGCTTAGCTTGCTTCTTAGAGTTTTTACAATCAATTTCTCAATGCCATAAAATTCCATGTTTAGTCAAGTCAAACCTCACAGAACAACAACCGGCAAGCGACTCGGGTGTCATCGATGCAGCTTCTTCTCCACTTTCTAGCGGTCGTTTTTTGTCTCCGATTCATCAATTTTTCCGGGATAAAATCATCATAATTCAACTTTCCCGAGGCACCCCAAGGTGTACCCGAAATTTTCGAAAGCTGCTGAACCGAAGCGGTGAATGCTCGTTTGGTTTGTAAAATTGCTGCCAAACCATAATCCATCTTTGTAAGTTTCAAAATCCAGAGACTTGCTGGCGTTTGATGCACTTGTGTCTGAAACGAGCCTGCTAAAATTCTTTGGTTCCATCAAAAAATCTGTAAAAAATTATGACGAGCTTTGAAAAGTAAAGAAAAGTTGTGCAGTCTCCTGTAGGATTTGCTCTATCCATCCATTGCTTGGACTCCTTCTGTGGTTTGTTACAAAATTTTAGAAAAATTGTGAAACTTGGCCATCTCAAAAAGCATAGGTCGCAGATTTTGACTCTTTTCTGGAAGCTCACTGACCGTATTGCAACAACTTCATAACCTTTAAAAAAGAGAATGAAATGCTGCATCAAATGCTTCCAGAATCTCTTACACATTTTTGTTCCACGAAATGTGGCGTACGGCTGAAAAAAGCGACATTACTTTCGGAACGACCCAATATTTCATGTAACATATTTCTTCTTGTATATTTTTATAATTTATATAACATATTTTTGGCTGCTATATGTAGTATTTATACTCCTTCTGTAACTTGGCCTCGACAAGATGATTCTTGAGCTACACTTTTACCCGGTTTTTGTAACTCTTCTTTAATAATTTTCTTGCTCAAAAAAAAAACAATTATTTTATTTACCTTGACCTCTTGGTTCGCCATAATTTACCCAGTTTTTCTATCAACCACGAAGCGTATGTTTTGCTGCATTCTTGAACTTGGTCCTGGTGGTGACGAGTGCCCTCGAATTGTTTTGTGTACTTGCACAAACCAAATCCAGAGAAATTCCTTTGTGTCACGTAATCCTTCTCATTTAAAAGTCTGGACTGATCGAAGCAGAGATCAAATAAAATTTGTGACTTCCAAGTGCAGCAGTGTTGAAATCTTCTCTCCAAGTTACAAAATGTGGTTTTTGGCACGGTGCCAAGATACTTTTGTGATCATTGGCCTTTTTATACCTCAAAAAGCTTCGTCACTAAAAAATGTAGTTAAAGATACAAAACAAATGATCCTTGATGTAATTAGGTCATAAATTGTGCCCTCGTTATCATAGATCCTTTTGCCTTCCCTAAGGGTTTGTAATGTTGTCGCTGAAGCATTTGTGAACGAAGTTTAATTTGTTTTACTATTTGATGATGATTTGGTTGATTATCACCTTTTTTGTCAAACCGGCCATTTTGATATGGGGGTCCGCACCAAATGTGCAAAGGTGTATTTGACATAGTACTTTTGAGTAGAATTTTATGTATCCAAGGATCAGTCGAGGTCCCAAAAATATTTTGCGTGAAGGGGGGGGGGACGAATGGTATTAATGGTAAATAGCAATTACCACACATTTTTTGCGAAAAGGAGCGCGAATGGTTTGCGAAGAAACTGCTAGTCTGCAAGATTGGGATTGCTTAAGCATGCAAAATTCATGAAGGAGTTTTTTTTTACAAAGATAATACTTCTTGGAACTTCAGAAAAATTATTTTTGTCTTCAAATGCAAAAAGAAGTTACGCAAATATTTTAAAACTCATATATACTACCTTTAAACCTTTCTCCACCCATTTTTCAAAGTGAAATGCACACGATTTTTATGGAAAAATCCTAGCGAAAACTAGTCCTCAAAAACTAGCAGATATGCCAAAATCTGTGTAATCTCTATCTGCTAATTGACAAAGATCTCTTCTACTGGATCAAATAACGTTTGAGCTTTGGTGCAGACATGTGTTTAGCACCACAAAGTAAAAAACTGAAAGGAACAGGCAGCTGTCAACTGGCGTTACGTAATAATAAAGTTCAATGGTGTCAGAAATGTGAGAAGAGGTCATTGCAGTATTTTCGCCAGGTTGTTTCTCGAGGAAATGTTAGCGGTCTTTTTAAATATTTAAAAATCATTCATACACTTCTTATGCATCCTTCTCCTATAAATCCAGTAATTCACCGTGTCTTACTGGTAGTCAAAAAAATATTTTAATCATTTTCTTATCAATTCTTGATATTTCTTAATATTTAATCATTTTCATTCCTAAATGCCCGCTCAACGAAATAAATCAAACGAGCATGTTTCAAATTTTTTCACCCCTTTACAATGCCACGCCCCCTTTGAAGCATGTCCTCCTCCAAAAAATACTCTTCTTACTTGTCCATTGCCTGTCAATAATGAATTAACATTGAACAAAAGAAGCTTCAGATACTAGAATCTTTATTTTTTCCACTTCGTTAGGCCTTGGGCTCCTTTTCCTCTTACTGTGAAAATATTTGCCAAACGATTTTGATTAGCTTAAAAATCTTGAATCAACACAAACGCACACTAATGTGCTTGTGCTTCTCAACTTTTTTCATAGACTAAGTACTAATTATGAAAATCTTATCTTCCTAAATGCCACGCCCCTTATAGGAGGAATTCCTTATCAAAGAAGTTTGTTATAATGAGAATCTACATTCATTATATTATATTTTGGATTTGAAGGCAATTTGTCCGTGCTTTTTGGAAAATTTTCTTGTCAAGGAAAACAGGCCCAGTTCGTTACCAAATTGCTCCATCTCAGCCATTTGATTACATTTGTGTACCTCAGTTTGAAAATATTAGATATTACGTCGAAATAATCCAAGAATTCTACCATTCTTAGAAAACTCCGCCAACTGTAGAGCATCGTTTTAAAAAATGTTTCTTTTCGCGTTTCCGGAGTTTCAGAAGGTTACCCTCCTTCAAAGATCTTTGTTATTCAATTTTGATATAACAAAAGCATTTCTACATACCACAAGAACTTTTTGAGCATGATGAGCTCTCCTCGCTTATTTGATAAGTTTCGTCACTCTCTCCACATGTGGGCGTCTTATGAAAATTTTACAAATTTACGAACAACCCAAATATTCGCCGAAATTCACTTTCGCTTTGAATGAGGCAAATACGCAGTTATATTCAACGCATTCATGGGTGAATTTGCTTTTAACAATGAATTTCCAACGATGATTATCGAAAATTCCGGTACTTTTGGAATTTTCTATGCGTAATCGTTTCCCACCCAGAATAGGGCACATCTATTAAATTATCGCATCTCTTGTTTTCGTAGAGTTTTTGCGAATATTCCAGACTAAACAAACTGTATTGTACTGAGGAGCGTCAAATTGTTATGATAACTGTGCGTTCGTTGGGGGAATTGACGTCAAATTTCAAGCTCCGCCCACTTGTGATAAATGTCCGTGGAAAGCATTTCACAGCGCTCATTGTCTTATGGTTTCCGCCTGCACTTCTTCACGCTTCTCTGACTTCGAGATTTTCTTGGCAGAGTGCCAACGTTTCAATTCTATGTTGTCCAGACAACAAGTTTCTCACATGCTTAGTGATCAATGTTATTGTCCCATCAAACTGACATCCTACGTCATTGTGACTTCGTGACAGTTGTCCGTAAACTCGAACCACTTTGTTGATACCTTGTTATCAGCATTTTTTTGTGCGGAAATCTCGTACAAACAGCAAAAGTCCGAGTTGGTGTTGACCTCGATAGTTTACGGTATAGCTGCCAAACTTTGCAGCGCCATATGGCAGCAAGCGGCATTGTTCCAGCTCACTTCACCCGTCGTCAATCTCTCTCGGAGTTTCGGGGGAAAAAATTCGAGTAAAAACGGGTGAAAGTCTGAGGACCTAGAATTTTATGGTGGAGCAAATAGGCTCTTTAATGGGAAATTATTTGAGCTATTCGATAAATTGAGGCCAGAAAGATCATTCTTGCCAATGCTAAAATTATTGTGTGCCGAAAACTCGAATTCCATCGAAGTACTGTTCAAAAAAGCGGATTGCACACAAGATGTATTTCTGGAAAAGGGGTATAGAGTTCATTAAAACTTAGAGAAATTACATCGACCGTAAATTTCTGAAAATAATCTGCACAAATCAAAGTTGCACAAGTAACTTGTTCCAATTGAGTCAATTTCATCTTTGAATCACCTAAAATGTAACTTTTGTCTGAACTGAACTCATCATCACAAGTATAGAAAACTTTAAGCTTAAAGTTTTTTTTACAATTTTCGAATAGACAAATGTTTTCCGAAGGGCGGGCTGGGGCCACACTCTCTCCATTGAAAATATTGTTATGTTGCGAGCCCGCAACTCTCTGATAATTTATAGCCCAAAAATGCAGTTTTTTGTCGCATAGATTGACTAAACAACACTCATTACTTTGAGAAATAAATCATACGTAAGAAATATGAAAAAACTCTCGAATGCTAATAATTCTCTGTTGCATGGGATAAAGCTTAAGGTTTCTATGGTACATTCCTTTCTTAGCCAACTCAATATTTTTGTTATATCCGATTTTCAGATTTCGTTTTGGTTTTGACATGCGGTCAAAGAACCTTCGAGTGACTGATTTTGAGCTCGAACTTTCTATCTAATTTGTAGCATTTCTTGCAATTCTCTAACAGTTCCTCGAGGTTTTCTGTACGTGAGCCCAAGAGTGCATTCCAAAAAATTTCTTTTGATTTTTGTAATTTAGTGGATGCCCATGACCCCTTCTTCCATAGTTGCACCACGAAAATCTAATAGCTCATATAGTCAAAGCTGTCAAGAAGAGCGGGGGAAGGGGGGGGGGAAGAGGAATGCCTAACTACTGCTCAAAAAAATGTCCGTAGTCGTCTTTGACAAGACTGATTTTCTTGCAAACAGCATAAATCTTAAGCAATCCTATCCTAATGAATGTTGCCCTTTTACAAACATAAAGTTTGTTCCACCATGACCAACTGAGGACCTCATGCTTTTTCGGCACATTCTTAACGCTTTGGTATCGCATTACACTTGTATGTGCTACGGATTCCATTCTAATCAAACTTAGGCTTGATGAACTCATTTAATGGGCGCATAATTGCGAAACTTCCCCATCGTAAATGGAACCCCCTTTCTTTATCAAAGGTCACCCTTTCCCTCTAGCCTTGCGTATCTGCTTCGAAGCAAGAATTTATATGCAGCAGTGATGGTCCGAGAGAATTTTTTTTGGGAGCAGAAGGGTGGCAAATTTTCTTTTCTGATTGAGAACCCCCAGCAAAAATCCTGGGATGCCCATGAATTTTTCAGCGCCCTTGTAAGCTGAGAATTTTGAAGGAAGGGGTCGTATCAGCAGCCAGACAGTCATGCCCAAAATCTTTTTATACAAAAATAAATAAAACTTTTACCTCGAGATCTTTCTACCTTTTTACCATTTACTTCCTTTTTCTGCCTCCCCCCCCCTCCTCTCGCGCACCATCAGACCGCCAATGGCGCTTTGAAAGTTTGAAAGCGGTCCACATAAATTATAGATTAAATTAAGTTATTGCAGTGCAGCCAACCTCCCTTTTCTTGGCGAAACTCAGTTATTTGAACTCAACTGGTCGATTAATTGCAGTTACTGATTAAAAGGATTGTCAAGCTTGCAAAAATTTGTAACTCTTCAAAATTTCTTCTCAAGAACGTGACTAACGCCACCGCTTCAATAGAAATTTTCATTGTCGCATCCCCAAGAAAAACTTTCTGGGGACCAGGCTACTCTTAAGAACATTGTCTCTTCCTTTATTGAACCTTTTTCTTCCTATGTGCACAATAGGGAAAAAAAGAGGCAAAGAGTAGGTAAGAACTTCGCTGGGCGAAACAATCTCAGGGATGTGATTTTCGTGGACGACAGGGAGTGGAGGGTGGAGGGGCGGCGAGACTAACAACACCATCATAACCATTTGTTTGGCGGAAGAATCCTAGTCAGAATTACTAGAGCATACATAGTCTGTCGCGTCCTTCGTGCAGTTTCTGCTTCCCTATATTTCGAAAAGAGAACTGGTCTTCCTGGCTCTTAACTTATCCATATTGATAAGAGTATAGAATTTCTGCATGCCCTTGATTCGACACCCAAGCACATAATATTCACACATGGGGGACTAGTTCTCGTAAATGATCCGTTTCAATTACTGAAACAGAAGCACGTGATAGATTGTTCCCTTAGAAGCTGTTAGACAATTTCCTACATACTTGCAAATTTCGCAGTTACGTCACTGGTATGTAGCACTCTCGCCTCTTTTTCTTGGTTTTTTCCGCAATTGCGGAATAAGACTCGTAGACGAACTCGCATTTCTCGTAATAGATCGCTTTGTTGGCGCATTAAACAACGCGCCGAGAACGAAAATAAATGGCATAACCGGAGAGAAGTTTTTGTGCCCGTGAGAAGCTACTATTTTAACGGTGTTTAGAAGTGTAGTGAGAAATGTGCAACGATAAGAGAACACGAGACATTTTTGTCATGACAAACTTGTCCCATTAGGCAGAGATAGATAGTCGTCGCTTGGCATTGTGGATTATGGCATTACGTACACGACAAGACCATTCCAACGTTGTCGTCAGGCGACGACTATCTGGTTTCTCCTTATCGCCTGATGTTAACGTCTAAACGGTTCAGGAGGACTTAGAAGGTGACTTTTCTTCACATATATGCGCCTGTGTCTGTCCGCATATAAGTTAGTCGTGTCGTTTATACATTTTTATGGCGCTTGAAGACACTGATACTATGTTAATTCCATTACCTCATGAAAATCCTTTGATTACTTTAGCTTATTACTCTCTCCATTCCTTGTCTTCCTATTGTTTAGGCCTTATCCGCAAAGCCTCGGAGGATTGACTCAACAACGATGTAAAATCACAAACCGAAAGGCGCTGGGACGGGAGCGGGAGAGAGAGCGGGGGGGGGGGGGGAGAAGGAGGGGGAGGTGGGGATCTCACCTCGGTCTGACTGACACTGCTTCATGATTTCGGCATGCTTTACCATGATGAAGTCACATGCTCCATAATTGACTTCCCATTCTAAGGCAAATTCAAAACTTCTTCAACTGCTTAACCATATTCAATGCTGATTGTTTGTTCGCCTTAGTTAGAGCCTTGGAGTGGATCACGTATGAGGCGTGTCCTCTGAATTTAACAGTGCAGAATGAGTGATAAGTTGGACATTTGTATGAATAGGCGACCATGCCAGTAAGTGACGTATCTACGTCACTACGATGGGCACACTACCAACGCTTACACTAGCACACCTATAGGGCCATCTGACTCGATTTCTTTTCGGGACCACGCACGGAGCAGCTCCCATAGGCTGCGTTGATACTGATTCCGGAGTTCGGGAACAATTTCAGCACAACGCACGAAGTAAACGATGTGCCGGAACTGTTCCCGAACTTCGGAATCAGTATGAACGCAGCCATACTACTAGTTAATTTTGCGTTGGCAGCATGCCGCGCTGTTTGGCTCAACTTATCTAAATATCGGAGAGACCAACACCCTGCTGAGCGTTCAAGTTGGAATGAGAAACCTTAGCTATTGGCTATATCGGAGTAACTTTAGAAATGGTACAGTCCATCTGCTATGACATACATTCTTCTTTTCTGTTCACCTTGTGTTTTCTACTCGACATCCAGTAAGCTTCAGATGCTTTAGCTCCGCCCTTAGCTTTCGCGAATGACAAAAAAGTCAAATTTTGCACTTCAACTCAGATAATCGCCGGGGGCAGGCGGCCATGCGATTTATGGGCGAGCGGGCACCGGAAAAATAGTTCGCTGATTTCTTGCGGTCCGCTTGCAGATATTTGGAAGAATTTTAACGAAATTTTGATCGAATGTTCGGAAAACAATCGCGGTTTTCTTATAGATTAGCTGCGGCGCAGTGGCCGCATTCTCGCGGACTTCCCGCGAGAATATGCAAGGTTTTTGGAGCCGCACGGTCCTTTTTGAAGGACCGCACAGCCCTCAGGTACTTTCCGCTGAAAGAAAGTACCCCAAACTTGGGTAATAAAACCACCGATGGCACCTCTGCCACATAGAGTCCCATCTTTTCTCGGCGTACTGCCGAAACTGCGTAAAAAGAGTCTGAGCGCCTGCTGAAAGTTGGGCCAACGCTCGCTGAAAGAGATTGTTTGACGAGCGCTTGCAGAAAATTTTGTATTGATGCCCGCTTGCAGAAAACGCAAATACCGCCCGCTGAAGATTTGGCCACGCCCCGAAATCCTGCTGACCGCCTGCAGAAAAGCGCGAGTTTGCGGACCGCCTGCCCCCGGCGATTATCTGAGAATGGCACATTGTTCGCTATCAGGAATTGAATGTGCCCATTTATGTGTTCCTCAATCCTCACGCATCGCAACTTATCCGCCTGTTCTGTAGTCTCTAAGGGTGGTGTACCTGCAAAAAAGAGTGCGTGCTCGAGCGTTGCGGTCGCACCCGCTTTGCAAAACCGATGACCTCGCACTCAGACAATCGCCGGGGGCAGGCGGGCAGCGGAAAATAGATGGCTGATTTCTCGCACCCCGCTTGCGGATTTTTTAAAAAGCAATCAGGACTTTTTGAAAGGCCGCTTGCTGAGTTTGCGATTCTTCAGAGATTCGGCAATATATCTGAGATAAAGATAAGAGCGAAAAAATTCAACAGGCGGTCTCTCAAAAACTTGCTGACCATTTTTTTGGAATTTGCGAGCGGAATGCAAAATTTCAGCAACGCATAATTTCCGGCGCCCGCCTGCCCCGGCGATTTCTGAGCAAAGAACCAGAATCTCTTTCCTTTGCAGAACAAGGCACATTACTCCAAGCATTCGCTTGTGCAATGACCCGGGTGTTTTCGCACTGAAGTAGGCTATAGTCTGTCAGTTCGGAGTAGGCGAAACATTCACGTGAAGGCAGCGCGTCCGCAACGCTGGAGGCTTTGTGAGCGCACAGCCTTGGCATTTGCCAGGCAAAGACCGAGGATGAGAGAGCAAACATGGGTTTTTACCGCGATACGATTTACTGTAGCTGCAAACCGGCGCGAACCGTTGCAAAACGGACTCCCGCTAACCCAATTTCCGCATAAACAGGACTGGAACTTACTGTACGCGAGAGACCAATGCTTTCACGGCACAGTATGGGCTGTTCTGAACCCGAAAAGAAATAGAGTCACGGTAGATGCAAAGTGGCTGATCGGCGCTGGCAGTGCTAAGCGTGCACGAAGAAACGCTGCGTACGTACGCGCATCTAACTCAACCCAACTTTTCCAGTTTTAACTCGACGGCATCATTTTACCACATTTTACGGTTGTTGTCGGTAATGCATGAACGGCATATTAAACTACAGAATCCACCAACCAACGGGTGATATACCCGTTAAATTGCACTTTTACTGCGCCAAACAGGTTATGAGTGCAAACTCTTCCTCTATAAAAATGCGCATGTGAGCAGCATTGACCTGAGCTGACTCTGAAACGATTGTGGATGAGAATTGAGCAGCATCTGTTTTGGCTTGGTAATGATGAGTTGTAAAGTTGGAATTGCTTTGAGCTGATTCTGCTCATGTTAATACTTCCTCGTACCGTCGCAGGCGAGAATATTTGGTAGTGTTGAACATTGTGTTTTACTTTGAGAAAAACTTGTCTTTCTCATTACAGCATGATGGGGGGGGGGGACCGTGTATCCGAATTGTCACTAAACTTTTCATGCAGAACGGCATGCCGTGACGCTCTATGGATTGACATGGCTTTCTGTATGCTAGCCTCCAATGAGATTTTTTTTCTTAGTAAACAAAATGAGACAGCACTTCACCATTATCGGTCATCACGAGAAATTTCCAAATTCCCCTGACCATTCACTGCAACTCAGTTTCTTTCTGTCTACCTTATATATTATTTGATCATATTATATACTAACAACCGCTTTTAGCCAGCCAATCACAGTGCACCTTTTTTTATATACTATTTCCTCATCCCCAAAAACCTATGCATCCACTTCTGTATAGATGACTCGGCTTACACTCAAAACGTTCATCTATACCTATGACTATTTCGAAACTTGGTATAAAGGCAATACAGGGTGTCCCAAAAAAATGTATCAAACGTTTAATCGTTAAAATCTCTTTTCTAAAGAAGTCTTTTCCCTTGCTTCAGGTACCAATCTGTAGAGCTGGCTTCAACTTAGATTTGCATTATAGAAAAAGTCACTCATCTCTCTTCATTTAGGATTACGGTAGAAAAAGAGGGTTTTAAGCAATGAAAGGCCATATTTTGCCTCAGAAAGGAAGCGAAACAGCCTGAAAACTTTTACACTAGGCTAATTAGGGTTGCTAATTCTAACTGTAAAGTTCCCAACTTATTATGGTGCTTCACTGAAGAGTTATGCCAGGTAAGTGAAAGCGGCCATTTTTTCAATGTTCCTAAAAAGTGCAGTTACACCGTTTAGAAAGCTTCGTACCCTTGTGAATAGTTGAGTATCAACTCAGCGTCCATAAAAACCCTATTACACAAGTTTTCACATTTTTTTGAAAATTTTCGAAAAGGCAGCTTTTTCCACATTGACACCATATGTCTCAAGTTTCTACCGTAATCCCACAGTAATGAAGAGAGATGGGTGACTCGTTCTATAATTCAAATCTAAGTTGAAGCCAGCTCTACAAAACGGTACCTGAAGCAAGGCAAAAGACTTCTTGGGAAGAGAGATATTAGCGATCAAACGTTCGATACATTTTTTTGGGACACCCTGTATCTATCTCACGTAATGCTCATCTAAATCTACAAAATGGATTCTCACTGCACTATATCACTTCGTCTTTTTTTACGTTGTCAATTTCTCTGATTTTTCATTCTTGTTAAATTTATTGCATGCGGCTCAAACACGGAAGAAGTGGGAAAGGCGAGCAGTTGAAAAAGTGCTAGGTACGCATGGGTTGTTTGCCATATTGCCCAGGTACTATCCGCCAAAGCTACCACTCGAGAGTGGGTGCATCTCATTATTCCGTTATTTGGAGAATCTGTGGTTTCATCCACTATCTTTTTGGTCCACCTCGAGTGTAATAGATAAAGACAAAGATAAATAAATAAAGATAAAGATAAAGATAAATAAACTCCTAATTTCAACAGCCTCCACGTCTCGATTCCTTCAAACCTGGCCATTGTGTATAGTCTTCAGTTTTGCTGTGCCATACAGGTTTGTTATGGTTGTAAATTCATTTGAATTGGCCTAATGGTCCGATACTTTCGTTGTCTTCGAAAGCTCAAAAATGAACTCAGGCATTATTGCAAAACCAGACCACCAAACATCTTTAGCTTAGCTAGTTTCGATGTTCCTTTGAGCTTGCTTCGCAAAGCTTTTCAAACGAAGATAGAACTATAAATATACCACCGCTGTTCGAAACGTCCGTACAGGAAGTTACAGATGGCAGCGAACAATGAGACAGTGCTAGGCCATTGGCAAACTCTTTTCATAACTTCACTTCTTCACCTCTTCATAAAATATCTGAGTCTAGACTTTCTTCGTAAGGCCCCGGACAGACTTCACGCGATTTGATCGTCGCGATTCAGTCGCGACGAGACAACTGTTACAACATCATTCCATGCCGATCAACTTGCATTCGGTTGTGTTACTTTTCCAGCCCGAAATTTTTGAATGTGAAATGAAAATGAGTGGAAACGTCGGCGTTTAAGTCGCGACGATCAAATCGCGTGAAGTCTGTCCGGGGCCTAAGAGGACTCTTCAAATTCCTTTAATAAATTCTATGAGGAAACTTCTGCAACACGACGTGTAAGGTCGAAAAATCAGTGAAACCTTTAAACTTAATTATCAATCGTAACAAAAAATTGATGCGGTCGTCAAAGTGACTTCAGCCAGAAAGATGAAAGGGATGTAGCTTCTAGAAACTTCTTTCTTGAGTCTGTAAGCACGTAGGGCTAATAGTGATAGAGTCATGTTTGGTACAGGTTTCCTTGTAGGCTTATCAAAGAGTAACGTCATTTTTGAACTTCCTGTAACCCGCGCTTGGATAAAGGACAAGAACAAAAAAGGAATGGCAATCTTATGCTACAAGGAACCTTGAAAGGCGGTTTCGATTTCTATAGAAATGAGACGGACAATACAGTTGTATCTTTAACTTTTGATATTTTTGCAAAGGTTTACTCAAATCATCCAGACTCGCTAGCCAACGTTATAACAACGTTTTTTCCCCGGGCAGAGTAACGCATACCTCAATTAGGCGCCGCCTCCGCAGACCACTGGTCTTTCGCAAATGCTACAGCCTACCGTGTTAGGACCAGCAGTGCGCAAAGCCGCACAAAAGGTTAAGGGACTATATGTCGCCGATAGGCTCCACCGCGCGAGGACAGCTGATACATATCAGTATTGTTTGCACACGACTGCGTGGTCTATTGCAGATGTCCGTGTGGGACCATCCCTTTCGGCGACATACAGTCCTCCACCCTGTACGAGGTCGTTCCTTTAACCTTATTCTCCTTGTCAGTAACAGCGAAGTACCCTATTTTCAGGTGTATAAGCCGCACCCTGTTTGCTCTAAACGCGAGCAGATCCAGGCGTGCCGCCGCGCATATGTCTCGCGAAGCGGTCGCCTTATCGCATACTGCTCTCACTTAACGCGCTCTATGACGACAGTCAGTCTTTTGGCGTGTTCGCCTTTAAAGCGAAAAGGGTGCGGCTTATGCACCTGAAAAGAGGGTACATATTAAGATGTAAGTCTTGCACTAGAACAGGTCAAAATCTCAATAGATTATATTACCCCACATTCTAGATATTTTTGGGGTATTTGATGGAGCAAAAAAAAAAGCTCTACTAGATAATGTTTAAGCACTCTTATCCACATTTGAGGCCAAAGGCTAAAAGATCCAACCACCCGAATCAAAAGAAATTGAAACTCTGTCTAAAAATCCTGCAGAAATGAACTTGCTCAGGAGATTTATTCATCGCATCAGGCATTTAAATGTGCATATCTCTGCTGAAAAACGAGATGACGAAAGTTCCCGCGCTCGTCAAAGCGATGCCATTATGTCCACACTCATACTTGTATGCTTCAAGCCTTTATAAGCACAAGCGACAATTTTCAGCCTGCTGCGACAGCTATTTAGTTTTCGAGATACATATCATTGTATTGAACCTAGTTCTCTCATGTGGATTATTTTCTGCCAGTCCTGGTATTTTTTGGAAATCGTTTGCTCACGACTAAGAGATCACGAATCTACTATTGAAGATTATAGTAGACCATCACTAGTGTGAAAAGAACTCAGATTTTTTAGACAAAAACATGAATTTGGATGGATAGAATTAGATAAATCTTTTTGGTTTTGGTTCTACCTTCGGTGGAAAGTTGGTGCAAATCCTTAAAGCTCTTGTAGAGCTTGCTATTCTTTTTCTTAAAATACATAGAACTCACCTAGGATTTAGAAGAGATATGACTTGATAAAATTTTGAGCTCTTTTAATGCGAGAGTTATGTATCCCTGATATTATATATACAAACAAGCTCAAATCCCAACTCCCGAGGAATAAACATGAAAAAGAAACGGAGATCGAAGAAAGTGAGGGATGACCCAACAGGTTCTGATGTGTTCTTCAATTTTTTTCGGCAAAGAAGTGGTCCGAAGATTCAACAAAGTAACGTCGCTCCAGTTACCGTCACCGAAAAAATGCGAATAAAGTGAAACTGATTTTTATCTCAATACCAACCGACTAAACTTGTACATAGATAAAGAGCATCAACTCAGGCAATGAGCAGACGATTCACTTGGGATTGAACCTTTGTCAAAATTTTTGTTCCTAGATTTGAGATGTAAATTTATGACTACCTTGTTGTTTTCCGGTGAAATGAAATATAAACAACAAGCGGAGGTTGCGACAGTCGATTAGCAGTCAAGAGGCACTTCAGAGCTGGAGGTCATCTCACCTCACTTATACACTCACTTACGTCTCGCGTCTAGCATTCCATCGTCGGAAGCGTAAGATCTGCCGTGGAGAGGAGCGTCTAACTCGTCAAGCGCACTGAACGGACAGTTATATTTCTTTGCTCTATATCAGCTTCATTAGAGCGATGTTTTTGTGCGTTCGCGTCGCGCCGAAGTAGTAGACGTCGTTTTTTCCGTCGCCGCAAGTGCACGGTGGTACGCGCGTATCAGCATCGTAAAGGTGATGCGTTGGTGCGCAAGCGCTGAGGTCGGCCACTGCCCTCAATCCTTGTCGCACGTCTGGACGTCACGAAGACTTGCAGCTCTGATCGCGATGGTCTCAGTAGAGCGACGAAATCGCGCGAGCATCGCTTTGTCGCGTCGTGCTAACACTAATTGTCGCACGTTACCGCCTATGAGCTGGTGGACTACCACCGCCGCGGCGGCATACGCTGCCGCCACCACCGCCACCACCACAAGCACCATCGTCGTCACCGCCACCACGGCGACATCGCTTTTTTCAGCGACGTCGTTTAGATGATTATAGCCATCTGCGGTTGACGTTTAGTGCACTGTTACACGAACGCCGTGCTACTGCCGTCCTACTCTCTGCACCCATACCCCGCTGTCGGGGCACGATATCTTATGTGCCCTGCGCTTTTTTCCAAACAAAACTCATCTAGGTCTGACCCAGAACGCGCTGCATATAGGAATGATCATGTGCCGACTTTGAGTAGTTTTCTTCAACAACGCCGTATGAGGCACTCGTTTCGGCAACTTCTAAATTCTGATGGTTGATTTTATCTTGAGTTGGGTGGTGTTCCTTTTGTGGGTCTTTTTTAGTATGAGCAATCTCATTATTTCTTGTCAGATGTTTGAGAAAATGGGAACAACCTTGGTGCTTTTGTTAAAAGTTGGCCTTATCCCTTTCCAACTTCTTTTGCCTAGAGCTTCATGGCAAACATGACATGATTAAGGTGTGCAAACTAACCTTGACGCCTTTATTATGAACCATAATCTTGGAAATAAGCGAGTACATGCTCTATGGCAGAATGTTGACCGAATCAACAGTCTCTTCTTAGGAGTCATTTATGCTTCAAGCGATTTCAGTCATGAACGATTTGGCAATTTGCCAAATGTTTTCAAGTGCAACACATGAAACTACAAAGGTATAGTATGTGTAATTTTTTGGAGATTGATAAAATGCCAATTTTTGTGTAATGAGAATGCGCTTACGATGAGTCATAAAAAATTGGAGTATTTCCAAATCGCTGCGCGGCTGAAATCTCGTGAAGTGTGCGCGGGTAAAATCGGGCTCAAAAACAAAAGTCTAGAAATACTTTTTGTAAAAGTTGTGATTTGATTAGGTGGTATTGGTAGGCGCAAAAAAAAGCTGTTGAGCCGATTCCCTTTGGATGCTCGGATAAAATTTCCTTGGCTGTTTGTATGCATCCTCCCCTCCACAAAGGCTACTATGGAGCTAATCGAATTTTTCTTCAAAACTTCTTTGCAGCTTGATGAAATTTTCCTAATTTTGCACTATTAGACAACCTGTCAATCAAAAACGACATGCATCAAATCTCAAAAAATTGACAAATCTGCAGTTTCGCAGGGCCCATAGCAACCTTTGGATTGGCTATTGAAAGTTTATATAACTTCGTTGCTCTCAGCGTTTATTTGCTGTCGGTATGTGCATCATGGTAATCAGAAAAATTTTCTATTTTTGCATAAATTTCACGAATGTTATCGTGGATTAGGCTAGATAGCATTAGGCATAATCCCAAAAAATTACTCATCCTATGAAACCTGTGTGGCAAACAAGATACTCTCAGCATATTCCTTGATATTTCACAAATGCTTGACTTGAATATTTTGCAAAAAAAAAATTGGATATTTAGAATTTCTTCGGTCAGATCAGTCAAACTGAGACGGTTGTATCAAATCCTTGGCGATCATATCATCTTGAGAGCAACTTCTCAGTATACTACGTTGGCTCGAAAAATGTTCGCACCATTTCTAAAAATTCATAATTACTTATTTTCTCAAAGTATAATATTTGCGTAATGTTATTACTATATGGAAAAGGATACTAGCTGAAACACTTTTCGACACGCAAACACTGCAGAGATAGAAGCTGTAAAACAAAATCCCTCAAATTTTGGTTTTTTTTCATGTAGGGTTACCAAAAATCTGTAAGCAAGAATCGTGTTGATTGAGCCTTTCCTTGAAAGCCATGATTTTCGAGCAAGAAGTAGAAAACGGCAAACTTGATTTTTTTTTGTAATTTCCTCGAAAATTACAACTTAAAAATGCTCAATCAGCATAAAATTTTCCCAGATAAAAAAAGCAAAAAGAGACGATTTTACTCAAGATGCTCTTAGTTAGTTAGGGAGTCTACTTTGGTCTGTGCGAATTTTCTATTTCTGCTTTTTTTGTCAGCTGATGACCATCTTCGAAAAGGCCAATACTGTAGTTTGCAAAGTTTACAGTAGTCTAAAACTTTCATAACCTAGAAAAAAGCGAATCGCGGTCAAAAGTGGGGCGACCTTGTACCATGTACGTACTATCTCAGGAACGCGTCTCCTATAATATTTTACTACCCATAAGTCAAATAGCGCCCATATTTGATGGTTAGGATCGCTCTAATATTTGACAGGCGGGCCGACGGGACATATACGTATATGTCTACGTAACAGTAGCTGCTGGTTACGGTTCCTGGTACGAATTGTTCGGGGAGGGGGGGGGAGGATGAAATGTTACAATCATCTACGATCACCTTTTGAATCGGTGATCTAAGCTCAGTCATTGTTCTCTCAAAGGCGCCAACAGTTCCGTTGTTCCCCATTCCCCTACCCCCCCCCCCCCTACCCCGTCTTCCCTCAACAATTCGCTTTATTTCTGCCTCATGTAGCAGTCCAGGATATTGCCATAGCATTAGAGTTTTTTCCCACCTCGGCAATTGTTTTTGTGAGCGGTGAAAAAGCGGAAGTGGCAGCATGGGGGAGGCCGGGGGGGGGGGGGGGGAGGCTGTAAAAAAAGTGCGAAACCTGTGGAATGTTTCGGATGTCATTAATTGCAACTATGGACACATGGTCTGCGCAGCTCGTAAAAATTTCTCCCCCCCCCCTCTTCAAATATGCGTCGCGCGACCCGGTGTTCTTTGTCGGATGACCTTATCCTACACACCTTTTGCGGCTTCCGTCGCACATTCCTTGTTATTTTCACTTTCTCTACGATTTCAAGTGCAAAACTTTTGCAGATGCCGCTGCGGGAATGTGTGCGGAAGAAGTGAGGAAATTTCGAGAAAACTTGTAATATTATGACTTAAAAGCGCTTTGCTAATGGAACAGGTGTTACTAAGGTTCCAGTTGATTAAGAAGCTGATGCGTAACATGTCTAGTGTAAAGTGAACCACTAAAAACCTCGTAACTCATGAGAAAATTGAAAACTCAAGCCTTTTCCATTTTGTCCTCAATTCGCTCGTTACCACTTGGAAATTGTGCTGTTTTTGAGGTCTCGAAAAATTTTGCTTCTACAATCTTCTAAAACCAGTCTACAAATTTTACTAGAGGCTGCTTGAGATCATCTTCTCTCCATCTTACACTGTTCTATAGCTCCCTATATTCACTCAAAGCTTCATTAAATGCTTGGGGATTATAACTCTTTGAGAAGTTCAATCGGGTTGAAAATTTCAACTTCTTTCTCTTTGTTTCCTTTCTCTTTCACCCCATCTCTTATAGTGTTTTAAGATTTTCGCTAGACTGTTCAGATTGAATGACTATCGCATTCATTGCTAAGAGAAAAATCATATTTTGCATTATTACTCTTAACATTCTCATATTCTAATTTTTCTCTTTCCATGCCCATGTTTCTCTTGAAGTGCTTAAGATTTTGAACTGTCTTATTTTACGGCACTATCGATCAAATTCAAAAAAAACAGTAGGGTATCCTATCCTTCAGCTGATCTTTATATCATATTATATTTCTATTACATTCGTATTTTCTTGAACATTTTACTTGCAGTTTTTCAAAATAAAAAAAATCACAGGGTATAAGGAACGTAGTGACCGTATCGCGCTCTATGTGCGACCCTTTTCAGGAGGCGTCGCAAACTTTTTGCAGACCCGACCACATCATAGAAGCGAACTCGTCCTAAAATTTTCTTTATAACATTCAGTAATTTTTCATCTGCAAAAAAGAGCTATTTTATCGATATAAACCTATGTAAACCATTTTAGAACTCTTTACTTAGAAAGGTATTAGGAATGAACCCTTCCTTCCGGATATTACGCAGAACGATTGAAAAAAGCTTCGCCGGGTCACCTATTGAACTCGTAAACGCGTTGCGGAAGTTCTGGAAGCTTCAAAACGGAAACGGCAAAAGACAACACTTAAGCGAGATTTGAACTTTGTTCTATTGACTGCGAAACTCACTTACTATCCTCTGCACCACAGATTACATAGTCAAAAAGGCACTCTAGTTGCCATTTATTTGGTAAGAGATAACATATTTGAAAAACCTGCGGAAGTACTGGCAGCTCAAAGTGCTGTGGAACCGCTGGCAATTTTCAAATTTTCGCGAGTCCTACGGTAGTTTCTTCACGACCAGTCTGACGTGAACATCCTGGGGAAGTGCTCATTTTCAACGTTGCCACTTGTAGTAGTAAATACTATCCTGCGGAAGCGCTGCAAAATTTTGCTTGCCCTGCAGAACTCCCGGTGAATAGTCTGAGTCTAATGTTCTTTATCATGCTTTCAACGCGGTTAGCCTACATTGAGCAGAACAAGCTTATTTCAGTCCATTTTCATTCAAAATTCGTCAACCTCAGTCTTTCCATCCCTCTCTCTTCCCATTCTCTCTTCAGAAAAACATGCGTTTGCGGTTCTTTTAGCTGCCATTCTTAGGCATCCAATGTTCTTCTTTCTCCTTTGTCCATTGCCGCTAGCTCGTACATCAAAGATTTTTGATCGTAATGCTCTCACTTTTTTCTAAATGGGTTGAGCAGATTATAACAAATGCATAACCGGCTGGAACCTCGAATTTCATTGCAAGAGATTTCAAGAGAGAATTGAATGCACGGAAAGAAGTAAAGCAGAAAAATGGCTAAAGGATTGTTCTTATTCTTATAGGTCCTGGAAGTGAATATAATTAGATTTACATTATCGGTTGAACCGCCGGTCGTTCTTCGTTACTGTAGGAATACGGCAAGAATTTCCAGCATGTGAAACCATTGTGAAATATGTCATCTGACAAAATTTCTATCAAAAAATTTGAAAAATTTTGTACTAAGGTTTCCACGCACGCTTGATTCCACTCCACAAATTTTTGCGAGTGTTTTCAGCTTTTTTGACGGTGTAATCAATTTCTGACAAATACTGGGAATTTGGTTATAACGGTTTACCTGGGATAACTTTGGAAAGAATTATCACAGTAAAGTGAAAATTTCATATTCGAAATCAGCGGCTTCCGTTACCATTGTATAAGAGTTTTTGGCTTGTTTGGTTTTGCTCCCAAGTAGAATATAGCCTTCAATGGCCTAAAATCCTTGTCGAATTTTCTACCGTAATCCTACGTTAATGAAGAATGGTCGATGATTCCCTCGACAGTGTAAATCTAAGTTGAAGCCTCCTCTACAGAATGGTACTTGCATGGCGGAAAGAGACACGACGAAAAGAGAGATATTAACGATTAAAAAGTGTGTACTTACTTGTGGGACACCATGTACTGTACATTATTTATTAAAATTTTTCATTAATTATTTGTTGTTTATTAATTGTTATTACTATTCATCAGTTATCAATTATTATTTATTATATTCGTTATATTATGTTTTATTTATTATAGTATTCATTATTTATTATCAATATTAAATTGTTACTATTATTTTATTAGTCGCTATTAATTTATTTTATTACAAGATTCATATCGTTTTGATACAAGATTTTATAATATATTTCTCACAATGTCCAGCACCTCCCTCTCACCTCTAACAAAAGTTTTTACCCTACTATTTGTTTGCCTAATGAACTTAACGTCAATTTTATGATCCTCGAAACTTCATCTCTCCCCCCCCCCCAAATTTAGCGAACAATCTCTGAATCATGCTCTTCCGCAGGGTTTACTCATACTTCTAACAAGCGCGATGTCCTCGGTGTGTTTGCGTCCTTTGCTCGTCGTTCAAAACTTGCGCTCTGCTTCGTGTCTTTGTTTGACGCGCCTGAACGATGTCCTTCATCGAACGGCCGGCCGGCGCGGCTATCGAAAAGCAGCTTCGGAGACAACTTTTTCTGGCGTTCGTTATGCGTTGATCCATGCCCTGACGACGGCACGATTTCGACGTTCGGATCGCCCATTGTCGCTTCCCGCTTTGCTGTTCGTTGCATCATCATCGAAACGAGGGAAATGAGGGGCGAAGAGCTTTTTTCAAGAGAGAAATGAATTATGAACATCAAGTGAAAGGTTTATCCATGAAAACAGCCTTTTTCACATCTAAAGGTTTTGAGGTGTAAAGGATTGCTGAAAAATCAAATAAAATAGATAGTTGAAGGGTAGAACTAACAATGATTACACTGCTTCTTTCTCTAACCACCTTTACCAAATTCCTAAGCAAAAAGCTCGGAACAAATAGAAGAAAAAACCAAGAATTTTACAGCAATAAAAAATCTCGTGCGATCAGTGCAGATTTATTGTTTCTTTCTTACTACAGTAATACTAATTTAATCAATATCGGTGAAAAAATTCTCAGAACATTGCAGACTTTTCCTCCTTCTTTGCCATCATTCTAGTACAGTTCCTACACTAGCAGGTAAGAAACGGTTATGATGTCCCAGTTTATTGAAACTTTTGCAGCAATACATTTTCTATATTATCAATAAAAAGTCAATATTGATAGTGCAAATACCATCTTTTTTGCTATCATGTCCTTACAGTGCCAAGAGAGCTAAAGTTAGGCCATTCTAAGCATTAGAAGGAAGAGTGGTGCAGAAAGGAGCAAACGCACAAACGCTTTTCTGCAATCCAGAAATTTCTGGAAATTCGTTTACTGCATCCAATTTTTGGAAATAAAGAAAGAAGAAAGCAAAGTATTCTACAGCATTGACAAAGTTGGTTCAAACGCTACAAACTTCATCTCCTTCTACTGCTACCGTACCCTGTCAGTATCCTTACAGTACCAACAAACCCGATGTGTCCACTGCTATAGTTTGTCCTCCGAGTTTTTATTTACCGTATCCTTACAGTAACAGCTAAGCATCTTAAACTCCGAACTGACTTGGAAAATTACGCAGCTTTTTCTTTTGTGAGCTCGATACATGTACTATCCACCGTGATTCATTACTGTAAGATTACGGTAGATTCCTTGTAGGCAAAGTTGTAATATTACGATTATTGGAATGCTTAGATAATTTATACCGATCTCAGGCTTTGAAGATGTCGAAGCGAGCGGGGAAGAGAAGGGAGGGTTGAAAACCAAATAAGGGTTCAATCTCACACCGTGATAGAGTAGAGTACACCAACTCTTGTTAGTGCCGTAAGAGTGTGACAGCAAGAAAAGGAGGCTATTTTTTCAAACCTGAACTAAATTTTTCGCTTTTGTGAAATACTTCATTTTTCCACTTATTGATGAGCATCATAAATTGTTGATTACCCTGTAAAAAATTTTATCGCGGATCAATAGTAGCTGAATTTTCATCAGGCTAAAACATTAGAAAAGTGTCAAATTTTTTTCCAACAAAAAGTTCTGTAGAAATCTCGGAGACTTTGTGTTCTTCCTTGATGATTGTATTCAACTGCTTTGAGCACTCGTTTATACAAGGCATTACAGCTTCTAATCAAGCGTCTATGCAAGAAGTGTAAACAAAATTGTAAATTCATATAATTCTCGTTTGTGGCTGCTTCCCACTACCAAGCTATTCTAACGCTGATTGCGTAATTGTTTTTTACCTGCTTCGTATCTGCTTTAGAGAGAAAAAGATTGTTTGGATGCATAATCTCATAGACACAGATTTTAGTTATAAAAATGGAAAAAAATTGCTACGAATAAAATCATACCAAATTACTAGCTTTCACGATTCACAATGAGAAATAAATACTTCGCGGATATTACATAAAAACATGCACTGATTTTGGCTAGAGTAAAGTACCCTATATGAAATCGGTTCAAAATTCTCTCAAAATAAAAATTCAGGACAAAAAATATGAAAAAAGTAACGTAGGACTTAGAGGCTTAGGTAAATCAAAAGGAGTCCAACTGCAATTTTGAATTTTATCCTACCGTAACAGTATGAAGAACAAATTTTCAAACTATAAAAAACCATAGGCTGGAGATGGATCAAACTACAACAATGCTAATTTTTACGCTAATTTGCTATGTATGAAGGTTCCTTAAAAAAATCATTTAGCTTCATTTTCCGTTCCACTACGCAAATAATTTGAATGCTCCTTTCGAGACTCCAATTTCAAATCCACCAAAATGTTATAAAAAGTATATTAAACTGTAGAACACCAATTTTTTCAAATTTTACCTTGACGCAATTAACTTGAGGCTTCGAAAACAAAAAGTAATTTCGCAAGCACAGGATCGAAAGAAATTAACATCTAGAATCTCCATGCAATGGCTTCTTTATCTTGCAATGGCTTCTTAGTTCGAAGTCTTTTTTGCGGCTTCTTTGTTGAAAAACAAAGGATTAAGAGAAAGTAGCATCTAGAATTTTCTTGCAAAGGCTTCCTTCAAGGCCTAAACACTTAAAGTTTCGGCGTATGGAGTCAAAATCGAATCAAATTTACTGTAATCTTCCATAAGGCTTCTTGAGCGTTACGCTTTTTAAGCAGTGGAACTTCTGCTACGTTGTGAAAACCTCACAGATACGAAATACCGCATTCACTTCTTCAGAACTCAATTGTCTCGCGAAACGATAAGCCTATCAGACGACGTATAGTTCCCAGGTTTCTCCGTGCTTCCAATTCACTTTCCTTTCAATCGCGAAACAATGTGGGAAAGGGTGTGACATTGTCCTCGAGTAAGGAGCACTTGTAGCTTTTTTCTCACAGCTTGGCAAAATGGAGAAAACAACTTTTTGGGAGCGATAAGCGATACCAATAACCAGCTTTATCAATAGATTTATCTTAATGAGAAATACCAAGTTTTGCAACAATGTCTTCCGTCAAAAACTCGTGATACAAATCATTTTTGCAGCTTTAGGCCCCGGACAGACTTCACGCGATTTGATGTCGCGACTCAATCGCCGACATTTCCATTCATTTTCATTTCACAATCAAAATTTTCGGGCTGGAAAAGTATCACAACCGAAATGCAAGTTGATCGGCATGGAATGATGTTGTAACAGTTGTCTCGTCGCGATTCAGTTGCGACGATCAAATCGCGTGAAGTCTGTCCGGGGCCTTAAAGCGGTATTACCTAAATAATCCTTGATCATAATTGCTAAAACATTATCTCTTGTTGAAATTTATATCATTCTGCTACATAGTTAACCAACTTTTATCATTATCATTCATATTCTCACAAAATAATAAGCTCTTAATCCTCATCAAATAGCTACAGATTACTTAAAGGTTTTAGGAAAGGTTCTGGGATCTCATCAGCTCAACACAAAAAAATATCATTTGCAAAATCTGGACAATCTTTTGTATCCTGAACAGCAACATCTGCTACTGTATGGAGAACTCGTTGCTAGCATGTCAAAAATAGTTTTTATTCTGCTGCAAAAAAAATCATCTGCTCACTATTCACTGTTTTCACTTGTGGATAATTCTAATTCTTAGTAATCAAAGCGATAAGCAAGAGATTTGGTAATTATTGTACCGTATCTTCTAACGATGATTGTGAGTAAAATCAAATTCGCAAGCACAAGAAAGAAATGCAAATGTGCCGAAGAATTTAATATTGCAGAAATAAATGTTATAATTTGAACTTCTATGATTTTTTCAAAAATTCTACGCGAAACTACAAAAATAGTGATGATACAATGAAAACCACAAAATCTATCATCGCTTCGTTTTGTTCTTGAATTTTTCGTCTTTCTATTAGCAAAGTATCTTTGTTTTTTGACTGGATTTTTCATTGTATGAGGCTGGATGGGCACTATTTGCGGTTCAATATACCCTAGAGTTCCTAAGAACCCTCAAAAACTATACTTAAAAGCAACGTAGATGGGGCAAAGGGGCAGGAAGATTGCTTCCTGTCAGTCCTTAGCCTCGCTGGTTTGGAACGCATAACCGTTGTTGTGAGTGTCACAAATCGCACTTAGAACTTCTTTTTTGGCAAAATATGGCATGAGTAGGATATACTAAAGGTAAGTATATCCCCTAGCCTTTAGCTGATCAAAAATCAGTGTTGTATCCGCTAATTTCTCCCATTAGCTTGAGCCTGATCGGCGTTGCGATTCGGTTGCGATCAAGCTCACTCTCATCATTTTGTGGTCTCGATAACGGCTAATCACCAATCGCCGCCGCTTTGTGTTCTCGTGAAGCGAACATGATTGCGATTTTTTTCTATACAATTCGCTAATCAGTTCGATTGTGTCGTCATCATCGCATCACGAGGTGATCAAACCGCGCACCTCTGCGATAGGGCGAATCGCAGCCACGAATCGCGGCGCGATCGCGATCTTGCCCGAGACCACTATGTCGGCACTAAAATCTAAGCGCGACCCGCAAGACGTTCTCGACCTTGACACTTCACTCCTTTAGCGGGGCGAATTCCTCTGATACCTGGAATGTCTAGCTATTGACTCATCCAGCAGTTCCTGCCCCCCCCCCCCCCTTTCCGCAAACTTCACGCCCTCTCAGTTTTTTTCTATCGCTCTTCGTCGTCGGAAGATCGCAGCTAACGTCATTTACTAAACATTTGTTCTATAGTTTTCGTTGTTGCTGCTTCAGAGCGCGATTATTCATCCATTAAATCGCGCTTATTCATACTCCTGCTACTGTAGATGTAGTGATAAGAGACTGCGATGACTCAGTGACCTGTGCGATCGGCTAATCGCATCTAATCGCGATTCTTTGGAGCTTTGGAGCACATTTTCCCTGCTTTTTTGAGAGCTTCTCACTTTTCAAGACTTCTGCTACTTGCCCACTACTTGCATATGGCTAAAACCTTGAGACATTCCGGAAATACTTAGCGCGAACACTTTAGGAAAGTTGAAGCTCGTTTTTCAACAATCTCTGATATGCTTTAAGTGACTAACACGAAGCAAATGCCGTTTTCCAACTAACTTTCACCCACACACATGCATGAAGCCATTAGGCTAAAACCACACATTAGTGTCTATCCACCCGTTAACCACGCACATTTTCACATCAACCGTTTTGAATTTTTTCTCGGCGATGAATATCCGGTTTTTTACACAATCCTTTCTCCAAGAATATATATAGCTAATGTGGGTAAATTTACTGGCACTGTTTCCGTCGTTACCTCTCCTAAGATCTTGCAAATTAATCCACATTAGACCAATTAATCCGCTATTGTCAGACTTTTATTTGTCTTGTTAATTTTCTGGAAAGGGCGGGACTTCCAAATTCGATAAAACCGAATGGACAATCCTTTTCTACCCAGATTTTTTTGAATTTAATCAAATTGACTTTATGGCTTTCATGAATAACTGAGATGTGTCTGAATTATATTTCAAGTCTATCCTAACCCAGCAGAACCTCATGTTGATTCAAAAACTATTTTGGTGTATTCTCCTCTCTTCTTATTGCATTTATGTAGTTCCTTCAGTATTTAATTGTCCTATAAGTCTTTTCATATTCGCACCTTCACATTCATATTTCTCAAAAACCAGGACACCTACAAGGCTGTAAATTTGTGGCAGTAATTCTGAATGAATAAGCTATGTAATCACCTACTTGCGGAGAACACAGAACAAACAAAGTTTGAAAATTTAGCGCATTATTTTTTCTTAATTTCTAGCCATCAGAAAAATGTAGCAAGTGCATATATGAACACTTCATAAGGAGAGTATATGCGTGAGCGAGTGGGAAGTCTGCGACATTGTTTTGAACTGGGATACAATCATTTTCGTTTTTGCGGAAATTTGGGATCTTTCTGTTTTGGTTTGGAACTTAATGTGGTTCAAGCTTGGTGCAAAACTTCAAGTGCCTTATTATAGAGCTTGTTTTGATCTGTAGAATGGTGGCCCACATTCTATTATTTAGGAAGAGCTAACTCAGGTCGGTGAAAATTCAGATATGAAAAGACTTACGGGACAACCTAATAGAATCATAATTTGGAACAACTAGTGCTCATGTATCCAAAACTTCAAAATCCTATGAATTGATGCTGTAAATGCCTATTCCTCTTGTGTTCGTGTTAGTGGGGATTACGACTATTTATAGATTTTTGATTTTTCATTGTTGTAATACTCAATTTTTTTCTGATTAGAGGAGTATCAGAAAAATCATTTCAAACAGATTCTTGACTGCCAGAGAAATGAAAGTACATTGTTAAAGACTTGCTCTATCTGCTTGTCCCAATCTTTTTTCGAGAAGCAAATGATAAGTTCAAAATATAGCCTGAAGTTGGACAAGATGGAAACGATATAGTATGTGAAAACACTCTTGTATGTTCATCATGTATCCTAAGATTCACGCTCCTTTTTAATGAGCGGTAAGTCCTAACGATTAATTGATTAAAAATAAAAATCCCGGAAAAATGAACATCTAATCTAAAAAAAAAAAACTTCAAATCATGCTGTATCTGCTTGCTAGATATTTTCAAATTTTATTTATGATATTTAGTCTTGCCTATTAATTGATTGCGTTGAAGACCCCCACTCCGGTATTCTGCCACCAACAAATTTTTTTATCGGACTAATTTTCACGTCATTTTGGATATTGCCATTATACGCCTGGTACAGTGGCAGACCTGAAAATGCATATCGGGTGCATATTCTGCAATCACACCATAACTGCGACACTAGTTTACCACCACTTCTTCCACGCCTCTGTTTACTGTGCATCTTACTGTCTAACAGATCATTTTATAAACACTAAGAATTTTAAAAATTTTGAGCAATTTTTGGCACGACTCCATGAATCTAATTTGCCTAACGGTTATGACACAACATTACCTATCACCGATGTAATCTCTCAGCGTATGTCAGTCAGCCAACTTTAACAAAAAGTGATTCAGCTTATCGGCGCGATAACTCGTCCAAAGCCCTACCATTAGCCCGTTGCGCCACTTCTCCAGAAGAAATGTCATCCACTTATCTCTAAAAGTCGTAACTAGCGCATGAAAACAGCGTGTGACGCCAAATTCCTTTGCTGTTATTCATCGTTGATGAAAGCGGAGAGGAAGAGGGGGGGGGGGCAGGGCGGGGGCTCTCCGTTCGGTGAATTTCATGAGTTCATCAACAAACATTTCCTTTTCAAGCTGAGAAATTACTCCCTGATTTGGCCTGACTTTTTTTTGCTGAAATGTTGACGTAAATCAACAGTCTGCAGATTTTGGCCTATAGCCAATATCTAGGACATTCTGAGCGAAAAAAGTAACAAAACGGAGTTTTTGCGTTTAGATTCCCAGATGCGAAAGTTTACGGGTAGCGTAAACCGAACAAAAATTGCTTATACTCACGTGGTCCTGACAAGAAAAACTACGCAGCTTTGGTTTCAAATGTCTGGCTTACAGTGCTATCACTACGCTATATATTCTCAAAAATCACTTTCTAATACATAGCTGCAAAAATTCGGATAGAAAAATTCTCTGCATTACGTTTTTTTTTTGATTTACTACTATTACTCCCCTCTTTTGATCGCTATTACGATTATCTTCTTGAAAATTTCAACTGTAGAATGAGCAATTAGTCGTAATTCAAAAAATACCTGCTGGTTATTATTTGCTTTATTTCCCATCAATTGGCATGTGTTACTAGAAATTCATGCTCTTAATTCTTAGCGCGCACTACCGTAATCCTACCGTATGTCTTCATCCACCAAAGGTTTGTTTGATGTGGTAGTTTGTGAGGTTTACTAACAACTGAGCCACAGAACGCAGACCAACTTTTTTCTGAATTTAACGAGTTGGTTTAAGGCCTCGAAAACAAAAGGTAGTCTTGCAAACAAAGGATTAAGAGGAAGTAATATCTAGAATTGCCTTGCAAGGGCTTCATTATGTGAAAGTTCAAAAAGTTGCATTATAAGCAGGCAAAGAACTCAACTTACAGTAATCGTCCAAGGGCTTCGTAGGCAATGCAGTTATTACTACGCTTAATCTTAGAGAGTTTGTATTTTGAAATTTTCGCAAATTTTGGAAGCTTCAAGGAAGCAAAAGCCGGACATTCTTCTGCATTCAGGCTTGGTTCCGTTCCCGTAAAGTATTTATATTCTTAAGAGGAATAGTCCTTAAATGCAGCTTTGCATATTGGAACAATGACTGGCTTATTCAAAATTTTACGATATATTTGTTTAGATATTTTTCTGTAATCAAACTGTCCATGGCTAGATGGAGAAGTCATCCCTCATGGCAAGCATGAGGTAAAAATGAGCGAAAAGGCATCTCTGGAGATAGTCAAATTTGGTAGACTGCTTACTATGTGTTGCTTCTGCAAAATCTTGCAGATGTGAGGCTGATTCGTAGATGCTAGAGATTTACAAATTTCTGGATAATCATCACGATACCATGTGCTGATGCTACATAAGGGACAGTCTCCCATCTCGGAGAAGATAATTTAAAAGGTTACTCTCATTTTTCCAATTTTAAAAGTGATTTATTAGCCAGTTAGAATCACTGGCGTAAATACAAAACTTATGTGGGACACCTCACAACCCTTTCGAATCAAGTAGGAGGATCCTTATTACTGCGAAGTTCTGGAATTAGATGAAAATTTGTGCTTGGTCGTAAAAACAATTTTATGCACAAAGAAAACGAATTGCTACTCTAACCTTACCGTACAACAGTAGATCAACTGCTGGACAAAAAAGTCCACTTTTGAGCAGCTTTCCTTGAAAAGGCTCATGCATTATTCTACACAAGTCCTAATCTAGGTCTGACCAGTCCGATCCATGGATCATCGTTCGATCCATGTGTGAAGGTGTCGGGGGGCGAAGGGGTCGAACGTTTGTCTTTGCACAGACGACTACGTGTTCGTTGTGTACTTTTGCGTGTACTCTGACACAAACGAAAACTAGCCATTCAACTTGGCCTAATTCCATGGGAATGCACGCGTTGCACACCTCCATCAACGCTACCACCACCATCATCACCATGTTGGTGGTGATGTTGGTGATGTTGGTGTTGCTGGTGTTGCTGGTGTTGCTGGTAGTGCTGGTGTTGTTAGGTGGTGCTGATGATGAGTGGTGTTAGTAATGTTGCTGCTGTAGTGGGAGCAGCAACACCACCAGCAACTCCAGCAACACCAGCACTTCCAGCAACTCCAGCAACACCAGCACTACCAGCACCATCAACAACATCAGCATTTCATTTGTTCGTTCTTTGACATCCCTCATTGTTCCTACTTGAATTTTTTTCTCTCTTATATCTTCTAAAATAAATCTAATTTGGCACCAGGAACTAAGTTATCAGATTGTTGTGGAAATGGCTTTGCAGAATTCTTAATAAAAGAAATTATCACCTCTACATAAGGTGAAGTTTTCTTGTAAGTCTAGACCAGGCAACTTGTTGTTTCCACTTCAGTTCCTTCTTTTGCGAGTAGACACTAATAAGTGTATAGCTTGAAATGCAAAAACTATGCTTTAGTCTTTACGCAGCAATCATCTTTCTAGGTTGAAACTTTGTTACTGTCAGCTTTATCACTTCACTTTTAGAATATTAGATTTTTCTTCATTCGTCCTTCTTTAAGTCTCGGGTTCATTATGACGCTCTCAAGTCAGAAACTGGTCTGAAAAATATAACTGAAGAAATAAAAAAAACTGCCTCGTAAAGCCTTATCTCTAGGGCATCCAATCTTGAATCCAAGGTGTTTGTACAATGCATTTTCCTTGCTTGGAACATTCTGGACAAATTGACTCAAGAGGGAGGGGAAGAAAGAGGAGCAAAGAGGAAGGTACTAGAGTATGTCATGTCCTCAATTTTTTTTGGTAGCTAAGTCATCCAGACATCTAACGTCTCGTTCAACAACTCTTGTGTAAAGAGATTGGGGGTGAAACCCGATGATGAACTAGTTCTTATTGGTTTAGGCTTTCGCTTTTGTCCTGCATACTCATTTCATCTAATCAATCAATTTCTTCTTTTTCTTAACCAACACATCACCATCAAATTCTTTATTTCTATCAGAATTGCATAGAACTGTCTTTAGAACAATCTTGTCATTCGATGCTAGCCTACCAGTTTGGTTTTTTTTTCTTTCCCTTGCGGAATCTCGCATGAGGAAGAACTGTGCTTCCGCTCCAATAAGCATCTGAAGCAGTCTAATGCGAAACTTTTTTTACACATTAGTTGCTTCGTAACGGAATTCCACTAAAGAAGACATTAGTGCCATTCTACGTTTTGATAAGGAAAACTTACCGAAAAATCAGTCGGGAATTAAGAAAAATTTGGCTATCATACTGTATGATTTCTGTAAAATTCTTTTCGATAGCATCGTAATTTTTTTCAAAATTGCAACACTAGAAAAATTTTAATCTTTGTAGAAAAGCAAACTTTTGAAATTTTTCAGTTTTCTGAGATTCACTGTTATCGTTTGCATTCTTGTTCCAAAAAAAAAACTCGCTAGTTTATTCGCCTTCCAGTTTTTAAAAGCTATGTGATTGCAGGCTAACAAATTATTTCAAAGATAAGAAACAGAAGCCGATAGCCCATCGATTCGAAATTCAAAGGATTCTTCACGAAAGCTGATAAAATGTTGACTACCCATATAAAATTGAATGATTTCAAGCTTCTTTTATCTCTTTCTAACCGAGAAATTTGACTTCTACGCTCTCCCAAAACCTCTCTTACCATAAACAAAGGGCTCACATGTTTTGGACGAAAGTGATTGAAAATCGTGGAAATATCAAAGGCAATCTGCTCACGACTAAGGCTATTGAAAACTATTTATTCTGTTTTGAGAAATCGTTTTTGTCTGAATATGAAAAAACTTCTCCATTACTTGAGATTTTTACTTGCGCTTTGATGAGGAGCGTTTAGCTTCTACTCCATCCTTCCCTTTGATCCCATACTGCTTTGTAAGAGAGTTATCTTTATATAAAATAAGCTAAAAAAGTGGACACCATATGAAATTTTTACAATAATTTTTTTCGCAAACAATGGAGTTCATTTTGCTTTTTATTACTCTTCTTGTTGCCCTTCTCCTGGTTTCGTTCCCATCTTTGTACTTCCCAAGAAAAACTCTCATACTGTATACCAACTGTTGGTCACTGTTTTGATGATTAAAGTAAAACGAGAACTGGTCCTCTCCTGCTTGTGAAGTCATGCTGCTCTTTGTTGATATTTTAAACACACTATGAAGTCTGTTTACGTGAACATTATTTCTTTCAATTTCAATGCAATAGCTTACAAAAGTTCCTCGCTCGTTTACTGTTACGTACTTCTCTCAACGGTTCGTCACTGTTTCAAAGATTTCTGCAAATGCAGACATTAATAAACATAATTCTATACTTGCAAGCGAGAACCCTTTTTCTCATGGAGTTTTCCTTATACAGCAAAAAACATTGCATTGGCTCATAATCGATTTTCTCTTGGCGTCAAGCGTCAACCGACAGAAAATATATTGATCGTTATTGATTGAAGTTTCAGGTACACACAATGCGATTCTTCACGTTCGCTTTGATATTTGCGTTGTTTGTCTACGTTGCCGTGGCCAAACCAAAGGGTCCTTCAGAAGGTATTCTTCTATACTACACGCGATATATGCCAATGATTCTGTTGATGGGCAAATGTGCGGATTTTGGTAGCAAGTTGTGTGTTGCACACTGTGGAAGCACTAGACGCGACTTTCGCACGTTATAGGATTGAGTAGCGCATAACTTGGCACTGTAATAAGTTACAAGCGAGAAAAAGGGAAAGACGAATAATTTTTTTGAAACTTATTCTGATTTGCGGTAAGGCTTAGGAAAAGCGCGACTAGCGCAAGGCTTTTCCTCGGCAGTAGGAAAGTCGTGCGCAAATCGCGCTAACGAAGATCACAGCTCTTTAGTTATAGTCAAGAATTTGGTCCTGTAATATGGTTATCTGCTAGCACTTACAACATCATGTTCTATTTCTGTTCATATTATCAGCATGTTTTAGTTCTAATTTCTATGCGTTAGGTATTGATTTAAATGTCCTCGTTATACCAGCGTTTCAAGTTACAAAACCCATCCATCTAAGCAACGTTGCAAAACCACAGCAAAAAAGACACAGTTTCCAATGCATACAAATTTGCATGAAAATTTCACAAAAATGGTTTTTTCAGCGACTCGGGAGGCTCGTCACAGCGACAAAACGCCGCAGAAAACGCGCTCCAGTTACGTTCGATTCGGGAAGCGTGCAAATCCGAACGCCGATCTGCTGTACTTGGACCAGCTGATACTCTGAAAATCACCATTCAAATCGGAAAAGTGACGTCACCATCTCAAGTCGATTTCAATCGTCATCGATTGATTTGTGCAAATTTGACTCGGTGGTTCTTCTTCTCGTATCATATCGCACTAATATCAATTTCCAAATAGTCAGTCATACCAATACCGTATATCACCTAGCGTAATCCTATCGTATTGTTACCGTATCCATATACACTTGCCACTTCGCTTCGTTCGTAAGCATTACAATGTCATGATCTCTAAGCGCGTTTCTTTTCATGTATACAGTATTCCAATGTCGTCAGCAGTGAGAGCATCAACAGCAGCAGCCGCACAGCAGCTACGGCGGTAGCATGGTCGTCTATTAAGCCATATAATTCGTATTTCAAGCAGGCAAGTCCTGCCATGTTCCGATGTTTGTGCTGACGCGTTTGCGCGCGCGTGTGGTCGCAACGCGAATGCAGCGCGAACGCGTCATTCAAACAACGCATACTTAACATTCTATATGTGAACATGTTTTATGTCGAACGATAATTGAGAATATCACATGAATTCTCTAACATATCCATAAGCGAGCCATTCATTCATTCATGTTGAATAATATCGTATGTTATAAAGATGTCTGTGAGCTTTTTTTGTTCATTGCGTGCAGTTTTCATTGAGTTCAAACTAAACACAAATTTTGCCTACATCACTCAACTCAAGGTGAGTGCGATCTTATCTGGGAGGTGCAACAACAGATCGACTATCATTACCCATAAACTGAAAAAAGTCTTGAGCCTTTAACAATTATTCGAAATTTTTGCAGCACTTTCGCAGCGTTTTCCCTGAGACACCTGCGAAAAAGCTGTAAAAGTGCTACGGAATTTCTGCAATGAAGTGCTGCTAAAATGCTGGAAAATAGGAGATTTCCCCAGCACTTTGTTCGGGGTTCCGCAACACATTGCGACTTTTGCTTTTGATTCCTGATCCGTTTCTTTCTCCCGTATCAGACTTCATTTTGGGATACTAGTTTTCCGCTTTTAGTTAAACCGCTCCTTTTATGTGCAACTTCTCAAGATGCTCGCAGACAGCGAGTATCCTCATCAGAGAAGGAAATGCACTGTACACTGTTCTACGCAAAGGCCATATAAGAACAAAAAGACTATGCTGTAAAGATCAGTATGTTTTATTGAGACTGAATTTGCGTACAAATGAGAATGTGAATTAGTGCGGAAGGAACAGGGTAGTCTCCAAGTACATATATATCATGCAAATACATAAGCGAGTACGGGTAGCAAAATTCGGCAGACATAGGAATGAAAGAAATAATATACACAAATAATAGAACTAAGAGATATAAGAGAAGGCGATATAGATTACAAGTAGTAGATGAAAAAGTGACCAATATTCATGATAATATTTGATCGAAAACAAAAAATAACATTGAAGCATTTTGAAGGAACGATAACATGGCAACAAGAGCAATGAAAAAGAAACTCAGGCTTTTACAATGAAATGAATGGGTCAAGCATCATCTGACAAAGAGCAATACAAAATGGCTTAGAAATGCAAAACTTTTCGGGTTTTCGATTTTTCTTAGAAACTAAAGCATATACAAAGCTGTAAGTCCGTTCTTCTCAAGGTTTGTGTTATGTATCATTTACTTCAAACTTCAGATGGTTCAGATATCGTGCGAATCTCCTTTTTGTAAATCTTGCTTTGCTCTATCAACTGGCAAGCTTCCTTGAATATTTATACCCTGCCTCTATGGCAAAAAAGCGCCCATTATTTTTGCATTACCTCATAATTTGAAAGAAGTGTTGCATCAATATTTCGACAAATTTCTTAGTCTGCTTGATATAAAGATCAAACCTTTAAAAGAACAACAAACAAAAACAACGAATTTACTGTGATAGTAAGCAGTTTTGTTTTGAAAAATAAAGCAACAATACAGCAACTATTGCAACAGTCTAATATGGGTACATTGAAGCACTGAAACCAGAACGTGCAAAATGTGTTGCAAGTTTTCTTGATACAAAGATTGAAACGGAGCTATTCAAGTGTAGTTTTACCTTATCAGTGAGGGCATCCCATATTACGGACTACTACATAAAGCACGCCTATTCCCCTACATACGTTTTACACAAAAAAATTTTGAGCAGCATTTTTATTACAAAAGGGTAAAGAAGCGAAGGTCAACTTCACTTGCGTGGACAAATCATGACAGCAGATAAATAAAAACGGGTAGTTTTTAAGCTATTAAGAAACTACCTCTGAGAGTCACCCTGATGAATTTGTTCTGAAATCGGGCTCAACGTATAGTACCGCTCACCGAATCTGCAGAATTTCAGTAAACGTCGCGGAAATCCAGGAATTCCACGAAAGTTTGCGACTTTCTCGGAATCCCGCGTCATTCCAGGAATTTCGCGAAATCACGGGATTCCGCGGAATAATGACGCAAACTACGCAGCACCATACTAATTAACGCACGATAATCTACAAGAACAGTACTATCGAACGGTACTTTCTGGAATCTTTTATGTTGCTTAAGCGCTCTGTTACATCTATGCGAAAGGACCTTCGCAGAAGAATTTGAGAAAACTGAAAACGGAATATCGAGGGCAGGCTGTATACAAAAGATTTGCCTTAATGAGCTGAACACAATGCTGTTTTCAGATTCAGATTATATTCATTCCGAAGGAAGTTATGTGCTGCGTAGTTTGCGTCATTATTCCGCGGAATCCCGTAATTTCAAATAATTACTGGAATGACGCGGGAAAGTCGCAAACTTTCGTGGAATTCCTGGATTTCCGCGACGTTCACTGAAATCCTATAGATTCGGTAAGCGGTAGTGTACGTTGAGCCGATTTCAAACGAATTCATCAGAGTGACTCTCTACCATGCTCCTACATATCCCTACGATGTGCCATCAGCAGCAAATCAATGGCATTATTGTTATCAGCACACTGGACAATACAATCAAAGAAAAATTTGCAAAATTGAGCGAAAATTTACTGGTAACAATCTACCTACCTACCCCGACAGATTGTAGCACGTCTATATATCAGATGATGCCCCTAGCCAAGCTGAGTCGAACGGTGCCCTTATAATCAGAATACTTCTATTCTAAAGCGAGATATGGCGACGCGGATTCCGAAGAGCAGCGGTGTGCGGCGCGCTCCGCCGCACTCCGGCGCACTGCAGCGCACTGTGGGGCACTCCACTGGAGTGCGCCGACTTTTTTGACGAATTATGAGCGGTATTATAGCTGCGTCGTCGTTGTGCAGTCCTTGTAGCAGGCGGCTAAGGTCCTCACGTAAGCTGGGTTCACTCCTTGTTCGACTAGCGCTGACAGCGTCGACAAAGGTTAAGACAAGAGGCAGTCGGTACTCGGTAGAGAAGGACGGTTCTTGACGTTCTACAATAGCCGGATGTTAAGTTTTTCGCGGTAGATTCCATCTTATACCCGGAAGAAATCGAAGTTCCGTCTTCGTTCAGTAGTGCAGCCAGTGGCACGTGATATGCGCGAATCCCCTTTAGCACTTTGTAAGCGTCTTCCTTCGGCTGCTTCCATTCTTAGCTTGCCTGTACTTCCTGAGATCCTTCTGCAAAGCTGTTCTATAGCTGGCGTTGGCTATCAGTCACTCGAGATAAATTGTATTCGGATCCCGCCTCAGAAATCTTCTTCTTTCGAGCAATTCCTTGGTGGTCTTCGAATTGCATTTTTCTTGTCGAAAGTCATGAAACGCACTCTCCGCAGAGTCGCAGTCCTTTCAGAGCCGGTCTAGTCGTACGTTGTGTCCTTCTCGATGGAGCAGTCAAGTTAGTATGAGATTTTTCAGCCTTTTCGCCTCATAACCAACTCCTTCCTTCTTGCGACACAGCGGCAGACCTTCTTTCTTAGCTTTCGACTAAATGGTACCTTCGCTCGAAGGAGACGGTATCAGAGCCAGAAAGAATGACCTAATGAGACACCTTTGATTGGTAAAGAATGTAATCAATCTCCGCGTAAGCCGTTTCCTTGGGCGATTCCCATTGTCCACCAGCGTCGTTCCGGAGCCCATATTTATAAACCCCTTCTTCCCGATTCTAAACTCCTCTTCAGATGGCCTTCCGATTTTCCGATGAAGTCGCCCGTAATAAACTTGTGGAATGACTTCTTGTTGCGGAATACCTCCTCCAGGTCTTTGTAAGAAGCACCTAGCTCTGATTCGTTAGCTGCTGACGTTGGGAGTAACAGTTAATGAGCTGACGGTCTTCTGATGTAAGATGGCTATGAGGTGACAGGATCTCATGCGAGGCGAAAAGACGGACGAACGATGGGTGGACAAAGCCAACGACAAAGCTAATGCCTCTCAACGCCTCCAACCGTGACAGGTTGGCACGCATTTAGTAGCTTCTTCGACAAAAAAGTCTGGCACATACCTACAAGGGGCACTGTAGACGCCGAATCAGGGCTCGGACCAGGGTTTGAAAAACGAAGTTCCTTTGACCTTGAAAATTTCGTATGAAGTCCTCTTATACCTTAAACCTAACTTTGACCTTGAAGAACGTAAAAATCCCTTGAAAATACGAAACATCGACTTAAGAAGAACGTCGCAATTTATGTGTCTCTTCGGCCACAAATCAAAAGTCGCTTTGATTTTTGTCCAAAAACGACATCCAGCTTGACACTGTGCCAGCTGTGCCGAGCCGTGCTACTCAATATTAGCTACCAAATGTGTCTGCCTATCGTTAGTGAAGATCAATAATATGTGTTTAGACGGTTTGAATTTTTTTTTCAAATTTTTGCTCGTCGCTCTCTCATTTTTTCTCCATAACGTACTGTTGGTATGATAGGGAAAAACGTGCTCAATGCAACAAAAAATCAAGTTGCTTGAAATTGTTGGTTCTGAAAAAAGATTTAACGTTTTGAATAAAAACTGCAATTTAAATAAAATTTTGAACCAACCTAATATTTAGCTTCAAATCGTTATTATTGACCAGTATGACCAGATTGTGTAAGATGATGCAAAAAGATGAGAAAAACTACACATATTGATAGAATTTCTATTTTGTTTTAGAATGTCTTTTTCCCTTGGACCCTGAAAACCTGCTGTTCCAAAAGAACAAGCTTTGTGACAGCTGATAAGAGTGTAAGACTAATGAAAGAAACAACTTTTTTGATAGTTTATTACACATTCTTAGTTATAAAGATTAACCAATTAACGTGCTTATTAGTTTTTTTATGAACACACATCAGAATCTCTTTTCTATCTTTTTCTATAGCTCAATTGTCGTTTTTATCATGGTTATCAAAATCCATATATCTCAGATTCTAGCAATGGAGTGGTTGGTCCTCATCGCGCTAAGTATTACAGTACGTACAACAGTGCAGCAGGTTCTTGGTTTTACTGTCCCCGTAAGCTCTGCATTTCAAAGCTTTTTGCTCAAATTGGCTTCTGCTAGGTGTATTTTGTGCTGCTGTGTAATTAGAAAAAAGCAAAAGAGCATAGAGGTTTGATCCAAATTCCGTGATGCTAGTTCAGCTCTATGATGCCGGACTTGCCGGATACAGCCATAAGTTGAAAATTGCTTATTTGGAGCCAGCTTTCGAAGTTCTGCTTACTACAACTAGTTCGATGTTATGGATTCCACACATCAACTGCACCACGTGAGTGACATCTGCTTGCTTGCTTCGCTTTGAAAGAGCGATACAGCAGTAAGACGTTATATCCAAAGACGGGAAATGATGACCTTAGATATCGAAAATCATCCATGCTGTCTTTGATGCAGTTTTGATTTAGAGAAGCATGTGAAAATAAGAAAAAATTCAATTCATCAAGATCGAGTTCATTCAAGCTAGATGCAACCACTTGGCAGTCTGAAAAATATGGCGCTAATGGCGTGCTTGGAATCGATACAATTGTAGTAAGTATTATAACACCTTCGAACTTAGAAAAATCTCAGAGGAAGATAAATCCAAAAATACCAAATTCTCCACAGTTTCACATTTGCAAGAAGTGGCATGCTCTACATTTTCGTTAATTTTTTTGTTTCACATATCGAATAAGTGCTTTCCGGTCTTAACGAATAAACATAGTACTAAAAACCTTTATCTGCAGAATCAAGATCGTCACCCGCACAGAAACTCGAGATATATATAATAAAAGATAGCTTTAAAAGTTTTGTCCATCCTCAGTTCTTGACCTTCTATAGAACTTAAACCAAAGTGCTGCATGGAAATGCCACATTTGATGAACTAATTACTTCTTTACTTCTGATTTTAGCTCTATCAAACCAGCGGAACGATGCGTGTGATGCCGTATACTGCATTTGGGATGGCCACAAATATCACTGTTGGAGATAAAACGGTAGGATTATCAGTTTGTTGAAGTTTCATTTTATAAAAATAACGCAGGTAAACGTCCCAGATGGAGCCCTTGGACTAAGTTTTCGATCCGATCCCGGCAGCAATAGCACGGCATTCATCAGTCAAGCTAAAAGCAAAGGTAAGTCATATTCAGTTTTTGAGAAAGGCCTGAGACGCTATATACGTAGAGATCTTTCAATTTGCTGCATAAATCCAACATGGGTTGGTTTTAGTGGTGAAAAATTGCAATATCTGTTGAAAAATCGCAAGGTTTTTTCGTTTTATGTCATATCGGCATTTGCAATTTTCTTTCAGAGGCAATAATGTGTAGTTGGAATTAAAGTTCAACCGATAAATAAAGAAAAGCACTTACACCTCACGATGCTTGATATATCCAACTTACTGCTGCAAATAAAGTTCTTGGCATCTAACAAAGCAATCTGAAGCGCCTGTAAAAAATGTGAAAAATATTTTGCTCCACTCGAGACATTATTGAGAAAGTTTATCAGTACCGCTCAAATCAATTCTTTTGTGTATCCATAACAAGTCATTTTGAGACTTTTACAATTGCGCCTCTTCCAAGTACATCACTTGCACCAGATACATTTGGTGGTTGACGTGGGTTTGCAAGCAGATGCAAAGACTTGGATACCTGTCCTTTTCCACTTTGAAGTTGATTTACTATTAAAAACTCATCTTACCTTTGATGCGTTAAAATTCAAGTTTATAAATTCGTCGTTAGGTACAGTTCAAGACTTGATATTGGCGATAAGAATTAGGTACAGTTCAAGACTTGGTATTGGCGATAAGAACTTCGACTTTCAACTTTGAAAAGAGCAAGCAAAGGCTATTCGCATAGTGCAGTTGTTATGTGAAACTCACAAGCGATCTTCATTCAACGCGGATTATTGGTAACAAAAACAATGAATGACATATGGTGAATGTTGACACTGATACTCTTGTAACACCGCAAAAGCGCCATCATCGTAGCGCAGTCAGTACACCTCTTCAATTCAATATTTTCTCAGTGAATGACACCTTTTTTGATTTTTCTGCTTGCTGTTGGAAATGGCTCAATGGACAACGATTGTCCCAAAGTGACAAATCGCCGTTAGAAGTGGCGGAAGAGAACAATGAGTAAACAACAAGACACAATTTTTTCTGCGTATTTACGCTCAAGTCCTGCTTAAATAGTATGATTCTCTATATGTATGACTCACTGCATAAACATAGACAGAGTTCAGATCTACGATTCATATGTCTGCCTTTCTTACTGTCGCGATGAGCCCAAGTACAGGCTTTACAGCACTTGAACGGTCCAACAAGGCCTTCTTGCATCCTCTAAAAAAATGGCGGGCGAATGTATGGACAACGGCAGCAAGAAATCAAATAGTAAGGAAAATGCAGAGGTGACCGTTGCTTCAAAGTACACCCATGCATGGCTCCTTGTTTATGATGTGCAGGCGAGGAGACTGTCCATGAGATACTTGTGAGCAAGCTTGCGAAGCGGTTTTTTTCTTTCTTATCATAACCTTGCACTCAAAAAAAACGATTAGTTAGACTAGGGTATTGCACGGATTTGACTTCTGGGTTTTCTGTTTATTTCACTATTGGATGCTGCCTTCGTGTGCATATTTTATTGCCTGCCTTTTTTCCTCTCAATAAACGACACCTGCATGGAAAGACAAGACATCACTACATGTTACAAAGCAGCATCGCGTAAACATAAAGAATTTGTCATAAACTCCAATTCGAGTTTCAACTACCACCAAACTACTTCGCTATGTGCTTCCACATGGTAGATTCACTTGCTTTCGAAGTTTGGATATCTTGTGTTATAGAACTGTGGGAACTCAGCGCAAGGAAAAGAACGCGAAGACCATGGGATCTCTAACTCGCATACTGTCATTTCCTGGGTCATGCATGTACTTCGTGGGTCCTACAAAAAAGCTGTAGTGCTACAAAACAATCGGCAGTTGTTTAGAATGTGAGACTAACGTAGGAAATAACTTTCTTTGACTGCTAGATTGTTTTTTATCTTGAATAGTAAAATTATCGTTGAAGAGTTGACTTGGTTGTTAGTTTTTTTCAACTTGTCAATACTGACACAAAAATGTCTAATGTTTTCCATGGTCTACTCTACTCTTACCCCAAGTATTACAATACAAGACGGAAGTGTTGTGTGCCGTAATAAAAGAATAAAAGTAAGGAAACTCAATGAAACTTTCGTATGCCTATTCAGTTTGACGCTGGACTTGCCACTACGACGGTAATTTTTGCTTGCTTTTTCCATGGCAGAGAATGGGTCCTTATTGTTGGTACGAGTTTTGAACTGTCTCTAACATTGAATAAACTTGAACTGACCAGAATGCATTAGAGATAAAATGAACTGCCTATAATCATAAAATTAATTAGAGATGCGTATGAAGATGGACAGAAAATCAACTCTTTATGAGTATCTTTATTCGATCTGAATGGGAACACATGTCAACCATATGTATTTTGTGCAAGTGGTGTACTTGGATGTGACACGGTTGTAGTAAATCCTAAAAGATTGTCGGTGATACCCAAAACAACATTGAACCTAAAATGGTATCAAGAAACCGTCTTTTTATTGCTCGACAAGGTTTTAAGCCATGGTCGTCAGTAAATAAAATCAGTCGGTGATTTGCTCCATGTTATGATCTAAGGTGAAGCTAGCTTTACAGAATGGTGAGCAAAGGTCGGTGAGGGAAAGAGGGATGTAACGTTCAAAAAATTGAGACTTACTTGAGACACCCTACTGCCTAATAGTTGAAAGCAAGTAGGTTATTGACTTCAAGATCAATCTGCCATTTAATCGAATGATCAGAGAATTCTATGTTTGTCGAGGATGCTTCACCATGGCGTTAGTAGTTATTATATTTGGTCTTCGCATAATTTTGTAGCGTTTTCCATTTCATCCTCATTTCTTTGAGGAGCGGTTGATTTGCGGTAAGATGAGTATATAAGTGGGAAAGGCTAATCATGCTCTTTGAAAATAGATGAGTATATGAGTGGGAAAGGCTAATTATGCTCTTTGGAAATTTTTACTAATTTCGGTGGAAAGCTGTTCACTCGAATCTTTTGGCTTCCAAAGATGGAAATCTTGAAATGCAAAAAGAGCAATTTCAACAATTGCGCATTTTTTCTTGTAAACAGGAGCATTTTGCGCAAACATTTTGTCGATTATGGAACCGACTGCTTCAAAAGACTAGGGGCTGAGCAGGGTGACCCTGAACAATGATATTCGGGGGACGGGCAGTACATCCTGCACTGAAAGTTCTGGACAAGTAGGCGACGGCGAACCATACGTAAGCAATCCGACTGCACCGTTCGAACCAGGTCTCACCACGGAAAAAGCCTAAGAAACAGATCCAGTGAGTTTTTCTGAATGAGCAAGCGTGACCTCATGCGGCAAACGTCGTCAAAACTGTTCTGCACGATTTCACTAAAAGGTACTTCTGTACCAAACGGACTCTCCAAATCTCGCACCATCAGATAATCATTTGTTCCATTCTCTCGCAAACCTCATGAATGGTGCATGTCTCGATCTCAGTGAGTAATTTATGCGCAAGTTATATGACCTTCTTGGGACCCGGCGCGCAGCCGTTTGAATAGTCGAGAGTGCGGAGCTAACAAAAATGTGCCAAAATTTCTGCGCTACATCGAGGAATGTATCATTGACTAGTTTTAACTGTAAATTGTGATTTTGTTGCTAATAGATTCGCTGCTATAACTTCTCAGCTGAGCTTATGGCTTATGAGCATATACGCAACACAGATCTTTACGCTCATTAGTGGAGTTTCATGGTGTAGAATAGTGCACCTATGGTAAAGATGAGGATTAACTATGAAGCAATAGGCCTTTTGGGAAGGTTCAGCGGATTTGAGGACTTTTGAGTGCCATGTTTATAGAATATGCTTGATCCCACAAGTTACCTCGAAACTTCCAAGGCCTTTGAAGGCAAATTAAGGTACAGAGTGCAGCAAGAGTCTGGAAGGTTAGTGCTTTCCAGATAAAATCAGAAGGAAAAGTACCCCAGAAACGAAGTGTGGTACTATAATTCGAGCCTTTACAAATGCAGCGCAGCTCTCAGTTTTTATTGCTTCTTTTCGCTTCAAAGCAGCCTCTAAAAATGGCGAGTCCACCTGTCGTGAACTCAGGCGGTGGTAAGGAAATCTGTCCAACGCCCTCATAACTGCTTCTTTCTCTAGGCAAATGTGCAAAGCAAGCTTCTGTCAACATGTTACAAGATTCTTTCGCAACATTCAGGAAAAAAATTTTGGAATTCCAAGTGAAGGCAAGTGTACTTTACTAGGAATTTTGATGCGATTGCATCAGCGGAACCGAAAAATCATATTTTAAAAGTTTGAACTTGCCCATCGGTCGAATTTAATTAGATGCTTTCATAAAAGACTCATGTAAAGAATATAGCCTAGAACTCAGTGCCTCTGTCTTTTATTCCTTTTGAATTTTTTCTAAAAACAGATGGCTACTGGCACGCAGGTAACATTTGCAAATTTTTAGTTCGACTTTTTGGAAGAGTTGTTTCTGAAAAACGCAACTACTACGATGTGATAGCGCAAATTTCCTCTGCACTGTGCGCAGCAAAATGCTTTCGAATATTTTTACGCAGTTTTTAACGCAGTTTTTTCGCTACTTTACTTCTGTATAGCTTTCTGGTGAAAGCAAATTTATCGGTAGTTATGTAATGACAGCACTGCGAAATCGGCTTCCAGACTTTCGCCGCACTCTGTGTTGTTGCAAAACGGGGTAGGATTTTTCATAGCTGCGGGCAGCCTTTGATACAAAATCTTTGGAATTGTTTATTTTTTTGCTATTATCATTGAGAAGAAAGCCGTTGGGGATACTAGTGCGCCGCGTATACACATGAGTGTAAACTTTAGACCATTTCATGCGCAAAAATCAAACCATAATCTGTAGTGCGTATTTACAACTATAATCAATGTATTGCTGTCTTTGCAGGATACCTATATGATGCCATATTCACCGTGTATTTGAAGTCACAAACAGAAGCTGGGGAAGAAGCTGGAATGATTACATACGGATCTCAAAATTTTGACAACTGTGCACCTATTGTTGACTATCACAGCTTTTCAACGTACACTTCGTATCAATTTCAGGTGAACTTATTTGTACATAATCAAATCAAATCTCATTTTCTCTCGCTGTAGATCACAACCATCTCCTTGGGAAGGATTTACTGGCCTAAGAAATTTGAAGCAGTGCCGGATTTGCATAAATTCATCATTGGTCCATACTACATCATAGCTCAACTTGCCATCACTGCTGGAGCAGAGGTAGGGTATTATTTGGTATTCACCCAGGTATTTACCCATTCGTAGCGGAGGAATCACAACTTGAAACAATAAAAATATTTCCGAGAGCACTAGGTTGTCATCTGCTAGCGTTAGGCATTGATATTAGCCTTTTGAAGACGATTAGTGCAAAAAATAGAAGTGTTAAAGACACAGGAGATTTATATCATACAACAATGTATTATCACATACAAAGCCTCTACATTATCTACTAAATTTTGGCTTTTATGACAATAATTTGAGAACGATGAAGTTAAAAGTAAGAAGACTTCAATGAGCAGTCCTCGTTATACGGTGTTTCCTTGCCGAGTACAACTATTCCTTAACAGCTGAAAATTCGAGAAGTTGTAGATATCATTCCACGAGCATCGTGGTTCTAGGCAGCACATTCACTAAGAGCAATTTGCCAATTTCCACCTTCATAGTTCAAAAAAAGTTGAAAGAAAGACGTTTGCAAATGTAAGCGGTGCAGGAATCATTCTCATATTGAAGTATAAGATCTGGCTTGGGTTATACAGACAAAGTGTTTTAGGAGCATATGTAAAGGCAACATAAGAAATGAATTCTAGCAGCTCTTGTAACTTTGCAATTGCAGTATGACGAGGGTTTCTATTGGATAGACTGCAACGCTACATTTCCGGATTTGGAAATCAAGATTGGCTCAATGAGCTACTACATAAGTTCGGAGGAACTTATATTGAGGGTAAACTAGAATAATTGGATTCAGACACATACATCTTGATTTGATACACGCGACAACTTCTTTTCCGTTTCATGAAAACTTTTTGAGCGCAAGGTCAAAGTTGTCTGCGAAATGTCTTCAATCTTTCCTAACTTCTAATTTTTATGACAGAATGACAACGACACTACATGCATGTTGGCGATGAAGCATATGAGGCGCGATGTTCAACTTGACTATCAGTGGTCATTCGGAGCTCCATTTATACAGAGTCATTGCATATCGCTCGACTTCGGAAGAAAACGACTTGGAATTGCAAGAATGAATTATACGTCAACCACCACTACAGTTACGAGACGCAGAAGGACTACTCGATCCACAACAATCAGGTAAAACTGATGGAAAGAATTTTGAGGAAGGATGCAAAGGATTTCTTTAGAGCACCGTTAACATCATCAAAGATAGCCACTACGACAAGTGCAGCGCCTCGGCAACAACTTTTCATTGTAACTGCCTTCGCATCACTCATTGTTGGTTTAACTTGAGGAAATAAAGGATACGAGAAATGGTCTTATTTTTGAGAAGCATACGATTTCTGCAAAGCAAAAGGTCTTATTTGGTATGAAGGAATAGGCAAAAGTTGCAATTCAACAAAGATTGTTGATGTTTCAATTGGTGTTTGAAACAAAACTGCATAGTGCATTTTTTAGAACGGAAAGCATACTAGTAGCAGTGGTCAGAAAAACTGCTAAAACCTCAAATTCAATTTTTATTTCTGCCTTCGGAACTGAGCCTTTCGTATCCGAAAACGATAACTTGATATAACAACTTGAATCAGTGAGCAAAATAGATTGGGTTATATCCTTCATGAAACTAACGTCGATATCGTCGTCGTCGTTAACGAAACAACCTTGGATCTCTCAGATACTGCAATCTATTGTTCATTGTTCATCTTTATTGAAAAAAGGATGAAATTGCAGGAATTCAACTTTTCATATCAGTAATCTGTTCACACTTGCATATGTCATGCAACCGTTACACGGGCGGAATTTACACGGGTATGTGCATAAATTCATTTGTTTTAAATCTCTGGAGTACCACCTGAGCCACTGTCAAATAGCGATGCACAGATGAGCGAAGGTACTCATATATCTTAAGAGAGGTTGTTCTTGCTTGTCAATCAAAGCTAAGCATGGAATGGTTAGAACTCAACTCAAATTTACCAAACATGCTGTATATCATCTGACTCGTCTTGAAACGCTGGTCACAAGTGCTTATTATCTGCCATCTGGTAGGAGTTATGAGCGTTAAATGTGCGATTTGAAAAGTGTTCTGTGGCGCATGTTTCACGAAATAGGTTGCAAAAACCCTTATTTAGGTTTTTGGTAAATGTGTCTTTCTTGGAATTAAAATAACCATGGCCACTGTAAATTTGGCATCAGGCTGCCTTTCAAGGGAATATATTTGTCGAAACTCGAAGAATTGCAGGCATATTGCAGGCATACTCTCAAATATGTAATAGTGAAAGTGGAGTTCTGGAAGCTTGCATTTGAATTACCCTAAAATCCCGCCAATAAGTCCGGCCTTATCTGCATTTTTTGACACGAAAAATTAATAAAAAATCGCCCTCTGCGCTGCCAGAGGTCTAGTAGATGAATCCTCCTCATCAGACCGCAGCAGATCTGCTAGACTTCTGGCAGCGCAGAGGGCGATTTTTTTTATCAATTTTTCATGTCAAAAAATGCAGATAAGGCCGGACTTACTGGCGGGATTTTTAGGGTATTGTCTAACCCCGAGTTTGCAACCCCTTGATTAATCTTACACTTCAGGTGCTCGAAATTCATGGCTGCATGTAATGAAACATTCTAATTTGGAAAAAACCCATCGGACATCATCTTTACAATGTCAACTAATATAAAGTAAAAAAAATAACAATGGAGCAACACACTTGATAAGCTATCACACTGAGGTGCGAAAGAAACCACAGCTACAAAGTATTTCTTAGACCACCGTCATGCTATAACATTGTCTCGAAAGCCTAAAAAGGTAAGACGTTAAATTACTCCATAGCTGGAGGGAGCTTGAAAGAGTCTACCAAACATGCTGCACAATTAAACGAATGTGTGGCAGTGAACTAAGTGCTTCCTTCCACTTTCTCTACTGTTCCTCCTTGCTAATAAAAAGTCTATTGTCCAGGAGACTGATGTTCACCAAACAGGTCTGCATGATTGTATAGTTATAAAGTTCAAGCCAGAAGATGTGGATTTTTTTCTTGTAGAAAAATGCTTTTTGTTAACTGCTTATCACCGTGTTTGCTACTGGTTCATAAAAAACCAGTATGATCGTCCGGCTACGCCGGACTCTCATACTTTTTTTAGTTTTCGGTGTATGAAAAGCTCTTTTCCGTAAGGATGCTTAACACGTTGACGACCGTGTGCATCCGCGCGTATGCACGCCCAGACCACCTTTTAGCACTTTCGTGCATCAATTTATCACGTGTAAACGAAAAGTTCTTAGGTAACTTCTATGCAGTGATAACACTTGTGGCTTGGTTGTCATATGGAACACACGGCATTGCGCTAGCTGTTGAACAGTCCAAACCGCAGCCGTAGATCATCAGTCGATCTTGATGTGGTCAAAAATGGCTTGGTCGTCAACGTGTTAATGATAACACGATAAAATCACCCTAGGTCAACAATGTCTAACTCTAAGTATTTAAGAAACAGTAAAATTATCTATTTGAGAGTGTTGTGACAGTAGCGTTCAACCCTGAAATATATCAATCGTTCTGGATATGAACTTGAGAACTCCGCCGGACTGTCATACTTTTTTTAGTTTTCGGTGTATGAAAAGCTCTTTATCGGAAGGATGCTTAATGATAACACGATCATATCACTTCAAGTCAACAATGTCTAACTCTAAGTCTTTAAAAAACAATGAAAATATTTATTTGAGAGTGCTGTGAAAGTAGCGTTCAAAACCTGAAACATATCAATCGTTTTGGATATGAACTTGAAGAATTTGCACTGCGGTATTTGCATCATTGCATTACTTTCACGTGTTTGCAACTGCTTCGGGTTACTGATGATTACGAAAAGAAAAATTTCCAGTGCTCCTTTTTCTCTTACAATACGATCATACCGCAACGTAAATTCTTTACGTCAACTCCAAGAAGTCTTTATTCCAAACACTTCATGAAAGCCTTCGTGATCCTATTCAAGCAATTCTCTTCAGAAAAAACCGGCGATAGCTACCTCGAGTACAAAGGTAAGGTTCCAAACAAATCATAAAAGAAGATCACTCACAATAGAAATGCACATAACACTAAGGGAGAAGCTGACGACACCTCAGATGCCGGCTACTAAGGAAAAAAGATAACACCAATTTTCCTTAGTCGACGGGACCCGAGGGGAAGTAGTCAAAAGGCTTTCCCTTACTTCGCAACGGGAGACTGCTGCTACTGCCTCTACAATGACGGTATTTTTGAAGACTTTGCAAAAAAGAGAGTGACTTACAGTTAATCTTCCTACATCAATGCCGGAGAAGGCATAGAGATTTGCGCTTCTCCTTCACTTGCCACCTGAGGGAATAGCAGCAAGAAAGCCTTCCCCTCAGTCGACAGCAAAGACCGCTGCCTATTGCCTCTACAATGACTGCATTTTCTAAAGGTTTTGCAAAAAAGAGATTGACTTACAGTTGATCTTTCTACATCAATGCCGGAGAAGGCATAGAGACTTGCGCTTCTCCTTCACTCGGCACCTGATGGGATAGCAGTAAGAAAGCCTTCCCCTCAGTCGGCAGCAGAGACTGCTGCCTATTGCCTCTACAATGACTGCATTTTCTAAAGGTTTTGCAAAAAAGAGATTGACTTACAGTTAATCTTTCTACATTAATGCCGGAGAAGGCATAGAGACTTGCGCTTCTCCTTCACTCGGCACCTGATGGGATAGCAGTAAGAAAGCCTTCCCCTCAGTCGGCAGCAAAGACTGCTACCTATTGCCTCTACAATGACTGTATTTTTTGGAGATTTTGCAAAAAAGTTTGCAAAGACTTACAGTTAGTCTTCTTACATCAATGCCGGAGAAGGCATAGAGACTTGCGCTTCTCCTTCATTTGGCACCTGAGGAGATAGCAGTCGAAAAGCCTTCCCCTCAGTCGGCAGCAAAGACTGCTGCCTATTGCCTCTACAATGACTGCATTTTCTAAAGGTTTTGCAAAAAAGAGATTGACTTACAGTCAATCTTTCTACATCAATGCCGGAGAAGGCATAGAAACTTGCGCTTCTCCTTCACTCGGCACCTGAGGGGATAGCAGTAAGAAAGCCTTCCCCTCAGTCGGCAGCAGAGACTGCTGCCTATTGCCTCTACAATGACTGCATTTTCTAAAGGTTTTGCAAAAAAGAGATTGACTTACAGTTAATCTTTCTACATTAATGCCGGAGAAGGCATAGAGACTTGCGCTTCTCCTTCATTTAGCACCTGAGGAGACAGCAGTCGAAAAGCCTTCCCCTCAGTCGGCAGCAAAGACTGCTGCCTATTGCCTCTACAATGACTGCATTTTATGAAGGTTTTGCAAAAAGTTTGCAAAGACTTACAGTTAGTCTTCTTACATCAATGCCGGAGAAGGCATAGAGATTTGCGCTTCTCCTTCATATGGCACCTGAGGGGATAGCAGTCGAAAAGCCTTCCCCTCAGTCGGCAGCAAAGACTGCTGCCTATTGCCTCTACAATGACTGCATTTTATGAAGGTTTTGCAAAAAGTTTGCAAAGACTTACAGTTACTTTTCCTACATCAATGCCGGAGAAGGGATAGAGACTTGCGCTTCTCCTTCATTTGGCACCTGAGGGGATAGCAGTCGAAAAGCCTTCCCCTCAGTCGGCAGCAAAGACTGCTGCTTATTGCCTCTACGATGACTGCATTTTCTGAAGGTTTTGCAAAAAGTTTGCAAAGACTTACAGTTAGTCTTCTTACATCAATGCCGGAGAAGGCATAGAGACTTGCGCTTCTCCTTCATTTGGCACCTGAGGGGATAGCAGTCGAAAAGCCTTCCCCTCAATCGGCAGCAAAGACTGCTGCCTATTGCCTCTACATTGACTGCATTTTATGAAGGTTTTGCAAAAAGTTTGCAAAGACTTACAGTTAGTTTTCCTACATCAATGCAGGAAAAGGGATAGAGACTTGCGCTTCTCCTTCACTTTTCGGCACCTGAGGGGATAGCAGTAAGAAAGCCTTCCCCTCAGTCGGCAGCAAAGACTGCTGCCTATTGCCTCTACAATGACTGCATTTTCTAAAGGTTTTGCAAAAAAGAGATTGGCTTACAGTTAATCTTTCTACATCAATGCCGGAGATGGCATAGAGACTTGCGCTTCTCCTTCACTCGGCACCTGAGGGGATAGCAGTAAGAAAGCCTTCCCCTCAGTCGGCAGCAAAGACTGCTACCTATTGCCTCTACAATGACTGTATTTTTTGGAGATTTTGCAAAAAAAGTTTGCAAAGACTTACAGTTAGTCTTCTTACATCAATGCCGGAGAAGGCGTAGAGACTTGCGCTTCTCCTTCATTTGGCACCTGAGGGGATAGCAGTCGAAAAGCCTTCCCCTCAGTCGGCAGCAAAGACTGCCGCCTACTGCCTCTACAATGACTGTATTTTTGAAGTTTTGCAAAAAATAGAGATTGACTTACAGTCAATCTTTCTACATCAATGCCGGAGAAGGCATAGAGACTTGCGCTTCTCCTTCATTTGGCACCTGAGGGGATAGCAGTCGAAAAGCCTTCCCCTCAGTCGGCAGCAAAGACTGCTGCTTATTGCCTCTACGATGACTGCATTTTCTGAAGGTTTTGCAAAAAAGTTTGCAAAGACTTACAGTTAGTCTTCTTACATCAATGCCGGAGAAGGCATAGTCTTCTTACATCAATGCCGGAGAAGGCATAGAGACTTGCGCTTCTCCTTCATTTGGCACCTGAGGAGACAGCAGTCGAAAAGCCTTCCCCTCAGTCGGCAGCAAAGACTGCTGCCTACTGCCTCTACAATGACTGCATTTTCTGAAGGTTTTGCAAAAAAGTTTGCAAAGACTTACAGTTAGTCTTCTTACATCAATGCCGGAGAAGGCATAGAGATTTGCGCTTCTCCTTCATATGGCACCTGAGGGAATAGCAGTCGAAAAGCCTTCCCCTCAGTCGGCAGCAAAGACTGCTGCCTATTGCCTCTACAATGACTGCATTTTATGAAGGTTTTGCAAAAAGTTTGCAAAGACTTACAGTTACTTTTCCTACATCAATGCCGGAGAAGGGATAGAGACTTGCGCTTCTCCTTCATTTGGCACCTGAGGGGATAGCAGTCGAAAAGCCTTCCCCTCAGTCGGCAGCAAAGACTGCTGCTTATTGCCTCTACGATGACTGCATTTTCTGAAGGTTTTGCAAAAAGTTTGCAAAGACTTACAGTTAGTCTTCTTACATCAATGCCGGAGAAGGCATAGAGACTTGCGCTTCTCCTTCATTTGGCACCTGAGGGGATAGCAGTCGAAAAGCCTTCCCCTCAGTCGGCAGCAAAGACTGCTGCCTATTGCCTCTACATTGACTGCATTTTATGAAGGTTTTGCAAAAAGTTTGCAAAGACTTACAGTTAGTTTTCCTACATCAATGCAGGAAAAGGGATAGAGACTTGCGCTTCTCCTTCACTTTTCGGCACCTGAGGGGATAGCAGTAAGAAAGCCTTCCCCTCAGTCGGCAGCAAAGACTGCTGCCTATTGCCTCTACAATGACTGCATTTTCTAAAGGTTTTGCAAAAAAGAGATTGGCTTACAGTTAATCTTTCTACATCAATGCCGGAGATGGCATAGAGACTTGCGCTTCTCCTTCACTCGGCACCTGAGGGGATAGCAGTAAGAAAGCCTTCCCCTCAGTCGGCAGCAAAGACTGCTACCTATTGCCTCTACAATGACTGTATTTTTTGGAGATTTTGCAAAAAAAGTTTGCAAAGACTTACAGTTAGTCTTCTTACCCAATGCCGGAGAAGGCGTAGAGACTTGCGCTTCTCCTTCATTTGGCACCTGAGGGGATAGCAGTCGAAAAGCCTTCCCCTCAGTCGGCAGCAAAGACTGCCGCCTACTGCCTCTACAATGACTGTATTTTTGAAGTTTTGCAAAAAATAGAGATTGACTTACAGTCAATCTTTCTACATCAATGCCGGAGAAGGCATAGAGACTTGCGCTTCTCCTTCATTTGGCACCTGAGGGGATAGCAGTCGAAAAGCCTTCCCCTCAGTCGGCAGCAAAGACTGCTGCTTATTGCCTCTACGATGACTGCATTTTCTGAAGGTTTTGCAAAAAGTTTGCAAAGACTCACAGTTAGTCTTCTTACATCAATGCCGGAGAAGGCATAGAGATTTGCGCTTCTCCTTCATTTGGCACCTGAGGGGATAGCAGTCGAAAAGCCTTCCCCTCAGTCGGCAGCAAAGACTGCTGCCTATTGCCTCTACAATGACTGCATTTTATGAAGGTTTTGCAAAAAGTTTGCAAAGACTTACAGTTAGTCTTCTTACATCAATGCCGGAGAAGGCATAGAGATTTGCGCTTCTCCTTCATTTGGCACCTGAGGGGATAGCAGTCGAAAAGCCTTCCCCTCAGTCGGCAGCAAAGACTGCTACCTATTGCCTCTACAATGACTGTATTTTTTGGAGATTTTGCAAAAAAGTTTGCAAAGACTTACAGTTAATCTTCTTACATCAATGCCGGAGAAGGCATAGAGACTTGCGCTTCTCCTTCATTTGGCACCTGAGGGGATAGCAGTCGAAAAGCCTTCCCCTCAGTCGGCAGCAAAGACTGCTGCTTATTGCCTCTACGATGACTGCATTTTCTGAAGGTTTTGCAAAAAGTTTGCAAAGACTTACAGTTAGTCTTCTTACATCAATGCCGGAGAAGGCATAGAGATTTGCGCTTCTCCTTCATTTGGCACCTGAGGGGATAGCAGTCGAAAAGCCTTCCCCTCAGTCGGCAGCAAAGACTGCTGCCTATTGCCTCTACATTGACTGCATTTTATGAAGGTTTTGCAAAAAGTTTGCAAAGACTTACAGTTAGTTTTCCTACATCAATGCAGGAAAAGGGATAGAGACTTGCGCTTCTCCTTCACTTTTCGGCACCTGAGGGGATAGCAGTAAGAAAGCCTTCCCCTCAGTCGGCAGCAAAGACTGCTGCCTATTGCCTCTACAATGACTGCATTTTCTAAAGGTTTTGCAAAAAAGAGATTGACTTACAGTTAATCTTTCTACATCAATGCCGGAGATGGCATAGAGACTTGCGCTTCTCCTTCACTCGGCACCTGAGGGGATAGCAGTCGAAAAGCCTTCCCCTCAGTCGGCAGCAAAGACTGCCGCCTACTGCCTCTACAATGACTGTATTTTTGAAGTTTTGCAAAAAATAGAGATTGACTTACAGTCAATCTTTCTACATCAATGCCGGAGATGGCATAGAGACTTGCGCTTCTCCTTCACTCGGCACCTGAGGGGATAGCAGTAAGAAAGCCTTCCCCTCAGTCGGCAGCAAAGACTGCTGCCTATTGCCTCTACATTGACTGCATTTTATGAAGGTTTTGCAAAAAGTTTGCAAAGACTTACAGTTAGTTTTCCTACATCAATGCAGGAAAAGGGATAGAGACTTGCGCTTCTCCTTCACTTTTCGGCACCTGAGGGGATAGCAGTAAGAAAGCCTCCCCCTCAATCGGCAGCAAAGACTGCTGCCTATTGCCTCTACAATGACTGCATTTTCTAAAGGTTTTGCAAAAAAGAGATTGACTTACAGTTAATCTTTCTACATCAATGCCGGAGATGGCATAGAGACTTGCGCTTCTCCTTCACTCGGCACCTGAGGGGATAGCAGTAAGAAAGCCTTCCCCTCAGTCGGCAGCAAAGACTGCTACCTATTGCCTCTACAATGACTGTATTTTTTGGAGATTTTGCAAAAAAAGTTTGCAAAGACTTACAGTTAGTCTTCTTACATCAATGCCGGAGAAGGCATAGAGACTTGCGCTTCTCCTTCATTTGGCACCTGAGGGGATAGCAGTCGAAAAGCCTTCCCCTCAGTCGGCAGCAAAGACTGCTGCCTATTGCCTCTACAATGACTGCATTTTATGAAGGTTTTGCAAAAAGTTTGCAAAGACTTACAGTTAGTCTTCTTACATCAATGCCGGAGAAGGCATAGAGATTTGCGCTTCTCCTTCATTTGGCACCTGAGGGGATAGCAGTCGAAAAGCCTTCCCCTCAGTCGGCAGCAAAGACTGCTACCTATTGCCTCTACAATGACTGTATTTTTTGGAGATTTTGCAAGAAAGTTTGCAAAGACTTACAGTTAGTCTTCTTACATCAATGCCGGAGAAGGCATAGAGACTTGCGCTTCTCCTTCATTTGGCACCTGAGGGGATAGCAGTCGAAAAGCCTTCCCCTCAGTCGGCAGCAAAGACTGCTGCCTACTGCCTCTACAATGACTGTATTTTTGATGTTTTGCAAAAAATAGAGATTGACTTACAGTCAGTCTTTCTACATCAATGCCGGAGAAGGCATAGAGACTTGCGCTTCTCCTTCATTTGGCACCTGAGGGGATAGCAGTCGAAAAGCCTTCCCCTCAGTCGGCAGCAAAGACTGCTGCTTATTGCCTCTACGATGACTGCATTTTCTGAAGGTTTTGCAGAAAGTTTGCAAAGACTTACAGTTAGTCTTCTTACATCAATGCCGGAGAAGGCATAGAGATTTGCGCTTCTCCTTCATTTGGCACCTGAGGGGATAGCAGTCGAAAAGCCTTCCCCTCAGTCGGCAGCAAAGACTGCTGCCTATTGCCTCTACAATGACTGCATTTTCTAAAGGTTTTGCAAAAAAGAGATTGACTTACAGTTAATCTTTCTACATTAATGCCGGAGAAGGCATAGAGACTTGCGCTTCTCCTTCATTTGGCACCTGAGGAGACAGCAGTCGAAAAGCCTTCCCCTCAGTCGGCAGCAAAGACTGCTGCCTACTGCCTCCACAATGACTGCATTTTCTGAAGGTTTTGCAAAAAAGTTTGCAAAGACTTACAGTTAGTCTTCTTACATCAATGCCGGAGAAGGCATAGAGATTTGCGCTTCTCCTTCATATGGCACCTGAGGGGATAGCAGTCGAAAAGCCTTCCCCTCAGTCGGCAGCAAAGACTGCTGCCTATTGCCTCTACAATGACTGCATTTTATGAAGGTTTTGCAAAAAGTTTGCAAAGACTTACAGTTACTTTTCCTACATCAATGCCGGAGAAGGGATAGAGACTTGCGCTTCTCCTTCATTTGGCACCTGAGGGGATAGCAGTCGAAAAGCCTTCCCCTCAGTCGGCAGCAAAGACTGCTGCCTATTGCCTCTACAATGACTGCATTTTATGAAGGTTTTGCAAAAAGTTTGCAAAGACTTACAGTTAGTCTTCTTACATCAATGCCGGAGAAGGCATAGAGACTTGCGCTTCTCCTTCATTTGGCACCTGAGGGGATAGCAGTCGAAAAGCCTTCCCCTCAGTCGGCAGCAAAGACTGCTGCCTATTGCCTCTACAATGACTGCATTTTCTAAAGGTTTTGCAAAAAAGAGATTGGCTTACAGTTAATCTTTCTACATCAATGCCGGAGATGGCATAGAGACTTGCGCTTCTCCTTCATTTGGCACCTGAGGGGATAGCAGTCGAAAAGCCTTCCCCTCAGTCGGCAGCAAAGACTGCTGCTTATTGCCTCTACATTGACTGCATTTTATGAAGGTTTTGCAAAAAGTTTGCAAAGACTTACAGTTAGTTTTCCTACATCAATGCAGGAAAAGGGATAGAGACTTGCGCTTCTCCTTCACTTTTCGGCACCTGAGGGGATAGCAGTAAGAAAGCCTTCCCCTCAGTCGGCAGCAAAGACTGCTGCCTATTGCCTCTACAATGACTGCATTTTCTAAAGGTTTTGCAAAAAAGAGATTGGCTTACAGTTAATCTTTCTACATCAATGCCGGAGATGGCATAGAGACTTGCGCTTCTCCTTCACTCGGCACCTGAGGGGATAGCAGTAAGAAAGCCTTCCCCTCAGTCGGCAGCAAAGACTGCTACCTATTGCCTCTACAATGACTGTATTTTTTGGAGATTTTGCAAAAAAAGTTTGCAAAGACTTACAGTTAGTCTTCTTACACCAATGCCGGAGAAGGCGTAGAGACTTGCGCTTCTCCTTCATTTGGCACCTGAGGGGATAGCAGTCGAAAAGCCTTCCCCTCAGTCGGCAGCAAAGACTGCCGCCTACTGCCTCTACAATGACTGTATTTTTGAAGTTTTGCAAAAAATAGAGATTGACTTACAGTCAATCTTTCTACATCAATGCCGGAGAAGGCATAGAGACTTGCGCTTCTCCTTCATTTGGCACCTGAGGGGATAGCAGTCGAAAAGCCTTCCCCTCAGTCGGCAGCAAAGACTGCTGCTTATTGCCTCTACGATGACTGCATTTTCTGAAGGTTTTGCAAAAAGTTTGCAAAGACTCACAGTTAGTCTTCTTACATCAATGCCGGAGAAGGCATAGAGATTTGCGCTTCTCCTTCATTTGGCACCTGAGGGGATAGCAGTCGAAAAGCCTTCCCCTCAGTCGGCAGCAAAGACTGCTGCCTATTGCCTCTACAATGACTGCATTTTATGAAGGTTTTGCAAAAAGTTTGCAAAGACTTACAGTTAGTCTTCTTACATCAATGCCGGAGAAGGCATAGAGATTTGCGCTTCTCCTTCATTTGGCACCTGAGGGGATAGCAGTCGAAAAGCCTTCCCCTCAGTCGGCAGCAAAGACTGCTACCTATTGCCTCTACAATGACTGTATTTTTTGGAGATTTTGCAAAAAAGAGATTGGCTTACAGTTAATCTTTCTACATCAATGCCGGAGATGGCATAGAGACTTGCGCTTCTCCTTCATTTGGCACCTGAGGGGATAGCAGTCGAAAAGCCTTCCCCTCAGTGGGCAGCAAAGACTGCTGCTTATTGCCTCTACATTGACTGCATTTTATGAAGGTTTTGCAAAAAGTTTGCAAAGACTTACAGTTAGTTTTCCTACATCAATGCAGGAAAAGGGATAGAGACTTGCGCTTCTCCTTCACTTTTCGGCACCTGAGGGGATAGCAGTAAGAAAGCCTTCCCCTCAGTCGGCAGCAAAGACTGCTGCCTATTGCCTCTACAATGACTGCATTTTCTGAAGGTTTTGCAAAAAGTTTGCAAAGACTCACAGTTAGTCTTCTTACATCAATGCCGGAGAAGGAATAGAGATTTGCGCTTCTCCTTCATTTGGCACCTGAGGGGATAGCAGTCGAAAAGCCTTCCCCTCAGTCGGCAGCAAAGACTGCTGCCTATTGCCTCTACAATGACTGCATTTTATGAAGGTTTTGCAAAAAGTTTGCAAAGACTTACAGTTAGTCTTCTTACATCAATGCCGGAGAAGGCATAGAGACTTGCGCTTCTCCTTCATTTGGCACCTGAGGGGATAGCAGTCGAAAAGCCTTCCCCTCAGTCGGCAGCAAAGACTGCTGCCTATTGCCTCTACAATGACTGCATTTTCTAAAGGTTTTGCAAAAAAGAGATTGGCTTACAGTTAATCTTTCTACATCAATGCCGGAGATGGCATAGAGACTTGCGCTTCTCCTTCATTTGGCACCTGAGGGGATAGCAGTCGAAAAGCCTTCCCCTCAGTCGGCAGCAAAGACTGCTGCTTATTGCCTCTACATTGACTGCATTTTATGAAGGTTTTGCAAAAAGTTTGCAAAGACTTACAGTTAGTTTTCCTACATCAATGCAGGAAAAGGGATAGAGACTTGCGCTTCTCCTTCACTTTTCGGCACCTGAGGGGATAGCAGTAAGAAAGCCTTCCCCTCAGTCGGCAGCAAAGACTGCTGCCTATTGCCTCTACAATGACTGCATTTTCTAAAGGTTTTGCAAAAAAGAGATTGGCTTACAGTTAATCTTTCTACATCAATGCCGGAGATGGCATAGAGACTTGCGCTTCTCCTTCACTCGGCACCTGAGGGGATAGCAGTAAGAAAGCCTTCCCCTCAGTCGGCAGCAAAGACTGCTACCTATTGCCTCTACAATGACTGTATTTTTTGGAGATTTTGCAAAAAAAGTTTGCAAAGACTTACAGTTAGTCTTCTTACACCAATGCCGGAGAAGGCGTAGAGACTTGCGCTTCTCCTTCATTTGGCACCTGAGGGGATAGCAGTCGAAAAGCCTTCCCCTCAGTCGGCAGCAAAGACTGCCGCCTACTGCCTCTACAATGACTGTATTTTTGAAGTTTTGCAAAAAATAGAGATTGACTTACAGTCAATCTTTCTACATCAATGCCGGAGAAGGCATAGAGACTTGCGCTTCTCCTTCATTTGGCACCTGAGGGGATAGCAGTCGAAAAGCCTTCCCCTCAGTCGGCAGCAAAGACTGCTGCTTATTGCCTCTACGATGACTGCATTTTCTGAAGGTTTTGCAAAAAGTTTGCAAAGACTCACAGTTAGTCTTCTTACATCAATGCCGGAGAAGGCATAGAGATTTGCGCTTCTCCTTCATTTGGCACCTGAGGGGATAGCAGTCGAAAAGCCTTCCCCTCAGTCGGCAGCAAAGACTGCTGCCTATTGCCTCTACAATGACTGCATTTTATGAAGGTTTTGCAAAAAGTTTGCAAAGACTTACAGTTAGTCTTCTTACATCAATGCCGGAGAAGGCATAGAGATTTGCGCTTCTCCTTCATTTGGCACCTGAGGGGATAGCAGTCGAAAAGCCTTCCCCTCAGTCGGCAGCAAAGACTGCTACCTATTGCCTCTACAATGACTGTATTTTTTGGAGATTTTGCAAAAAAGTTTGCAAAGACTTACAGTTAGTCTTCTTACATCAATGCCGGAGAAGGCATAGAGACTTGCGCTTCTCCTTCATTTGGCACCTGAGGGGATAGCAGTCGAAAAGCCTTCCCCTCAGTCGGCAGCAAAGACTGCTGCTTATTGCCTCTACGATGACTGCATTTTCTGAAGGTTTTGCAAAAAGTTTGCAAAGACTTACAGTTAGTCTTCTTACATCAATGCCGGAGAAGGCATAGAGATTTGCGCTTCTCCTTCATTTGGCACCTGAGGGGATAGCAGTCGAAAAGCCTTCCCCTCAGTCGGCAGCAAAGACTGCTGCCTATTGCCTCTATATTGACTGCATTTTATGAAGGTTTTGCAAAAAGTTTGCAAAGACTTACAGTTAGTTTTCCTACATCAATGCAGGAAAAGGGATAGAGACTTGCGCTTCTCCTTCACTTTTCGGCACCTGAGGGGATAGCAGTAAGAAAGCCTTCCCCTCAGTCGGCAGCAAAGACTGCTGCCTATTGCCTCTACAATGACTGCATTTTCTAAAGGTTTTGCAAAAAAGAGATTGACTTACAGTTAATCTTTCTACATCAATGCCGGAGATGGCATAGAGACTTGCGCTTCTCCTTCACTCGGCACCTGAGGGGATAGCAGTAAGAAAGCCTTCCCCTCAGTCGGCAGCAAAGACTGCTACCTATTGCCTCTACAATGACTGTATTTTTTGGAGATTTTGCAAAAAAAGTTTGCAAAGACTTACAGTTAGTCTTCTTACATCAATGCCGGAGAAGGCATAGAGACTTGCGCTTCTCCTTCATTTGGCACCTGAGGGGATAGCAGTCGAAAAGCCTTCCCCTCAGTCGGCAGCAAAGACTGCCGCCTACTGCCTCTACAATGACTGTATTTTTGAAGTTTTGCAAAAAATAGAGATTGACTTACAGTCAATCTTTCTACATCAATGCCGGAGATGGCATAGAGACTTGCGCTTCTCCTTCACTCGGCACCTGAGGGGATAGCAGTAAGAAAGCCTTCCCCTCAGTCGGCAGCAAAGACTGCTGCCTATTGCCTCTACATTGACTGCATTTTATGAAGGTTTTGCAAAAAGTTTGCAAAGACTTACAGTTAGTTTTCCTACATCAATGCAGGAAAAGGGATAGAGACTTGCGCTTCTCCTTCACTTTTCGGCACCTGAGGGGATAGCAGTAAGAAAGCCTCCCCCTCAGTCGGCAGCAAAGACTGCTGCCTATTGCCTCTACAATGACTGCATTTTCTAAAGGTTTTGCAAAAAAGAGATTGACTTACAGTTAATCTTTCTACATCAATGCCGGAGATGGCATAGAGACTTGCGCTTCTCCTTCACTCGGCACCTGAGGGGATAGCAGTAAGAAAGCCTTCCCCTCAGTCGGCAGCAAAGACTGCTACCTATTGCCTCTACAATGACTGTATTTTTTGGAGATTTTGCAAAAAAAGTTTGCAAAGACTTACAGTTAGTCTTCTTACATCAATGCCGGAGAAGGCATAGAGACTTGCGCTTCTCCTTCATTTGGCACCTGAGGGGATAGCAGTCGAAAAGCCTTCCCCTCAGTCGGCAGCAAAGACTGCTGCGTATTGCCTCTACAATGACTGCATTTTATGAAGGTTTTGCAAAAAGTTTGCAAAGACTTACAGTTAGTCTTCTTACATCAATGCCGGAGAAGGCATAGAGATTTGCGCTTCTCCTTCATTTGGCACCTGAGGGGATAGCAGTCGAAAAGCCTTCCCCTCAGTCGGCAGCAAAGACTGCTACCTATTGCCTCTACAATGACTGTATTTTTTGGAGATTTTGCAAGAAAGTTTGCAAAGACTTACAGTTAGTCTTCTTACATCAATGCCGGAGAAGGCATAGAGACTTGCGCTTCTCCTTCATTTGGCACCTGAGGGGATAGCAGTCGAAAAGCCTTCCCCTCAGTCGGCAGCAAAGACTGCTGCCTACTGCCTCTACAATGACTGTATTTTTGATGTTTTGCAAAAAATAGAGATTGACTTACAGTCAGTCTTTCTACATCAATGCCGGAGAAGGCATAGAGACTTGCGCTTCTCCTTCATTTGGCACCTGAGGGGATAGCAGTCGAAAAGCCTTCCCCTCAGTCGGCAGCAAAGACTGCTGCTTATTGCCTCTACGATGACTGCATTTTCTGAAGGTTTTGCAGAAAGTTTGCAAAGACTTACAGTTAGTCTTCTTACATCAATGCCGGAGATGGCATAGAGACTTGCGCTTCTCCTTCACTCGGCACCTGAGGGGATAGCAGTAAGAAAGCCTTCCCCTCAGTCGGCAGCAAAGACTGCTACCTATTGCCTCTACAATGACTGTATTTTTTGGAGATTTTGCAAAAAAAGTTTGCAAAGACTTACAGTTAGTCTTCTTACATCAATGCCGGAGAAGGCATAGAGACTTGCGCTTCTCCTTCATTTGGCACCTGAGGGGATAGCAGTCGAAAAGCCTTCCCCTCAGTCGGCAGCAAAGACTGCTGCCTATTGCCTCTACAATGACTGCATTTTATGAAGGTTTTGCAAAAAGTTTGCAAAGACTTACAGTTAGTCTTCTTACATCAATGCCGGAGAAGGCATAGAGATTTGCGCTTCTCCTTCATTTGGCACCTGAGGGGATAGCAGTCGAAAAGCCTTCCCCTCAGTCGGCAGCAAAGACTGCTACCTATTGCCTCTACAATGACTGTATTTTTTGGAGATTTTGCAAGAAAGTTTGCAAAGACTTACAGTTAGTCTTCTTACATCAATGCCGGAGAAGGCATAGAGACTTGCGCTTCTCCTTCATTTGGCACCTGAGGGGATAGCAGTCGAAAAGCCTTCCCCTCAGTCGGCAGCAAAGACTGCTGCCTACTGCCTCTACAATGACTGTATTTTTGATGTTTTGCAAAAAATAGAGATTGACTTACAGTCAGTCTTTCTACATCAATGCCGGAGAAGGCATAGAGACTTGCGCTTCTCCTTCATTTGGCACCTGAGGGGATAGCAGTCGAAAAGCCTTCCCCTCAGTCGGCAGCAAAGACTGCTGCTTATTGCCTCTACGATGACTGCATTTTCTGAAGGTTTTGCAGAAAGTTTGCAAAGACTTACAGTTAGTCTTCTTACATCAATGCCGGAGATGGCATAGAGACTTGCGCTTCTCCTTCACTCGGCACCTGAGGGGATAGCAGTAAGAAAGCCTCCCCCTCAGTCGGCAGCAAAGACTGCTGCCTATTGCCTCTACAATGACTGCATTTTCTAAAGGTTTTGCAAAAAAGAGATTGACTTACAGTTAATCTTTCTACATCAATGCCGGAGATGGCATAGAGACTTGCGCTTCTCCTTCACTCGGCACCTGAGGGGATAGCAGTAAGAAAGCCTTCCCCTCAGTCGGCAGCAAAGACTGCTACCTATTGCCTCTACAATGACTGTATTTTTTGGAGATTTTGCAAAAAAAGTTTGCAAAGACTTACAGTTAGTCTTCTTACATCAATGCCGGAGAAGGCATAGAGACTTGCGCTTCTCCTTCATTTGGCACCTGAGGGGATAGCAGTCGAAAAGCCTTCCCCTCAGTCGGCAGCAAAGACTGCTGCGTATTGCCTCTACAATGACTGCATTTTATGAAGGTTTTGCAAAAAGTTTGCAAAGACTTACAGTTAGTCTTCTTACATCAATGCCGGAGAAGGCATAGAGATTTGCGCTTCTCCTTCATTTGGCACCTGAGGGGATAGCAGTCGAAAAGCCTTCCCCTCAGTCGGCAGCAAAGACTGCTACCTATTGCCTCTACAATGACTGTATTTTTTGGAGATTTTGCAAGAAAGTTTGCAAAGACTTACAGTTAGTCTTCTTACATCAATGCCGGAGAAGGCATAGAGACTTGCGCTTCTCCTTCATTTGGCACCTGAGGGGATAGCAGTCGAAAAGCCTTCCCCTCAGTCGGCAGCAAAGACTGCTGCCTACTGCCTCTACAATGACTGTATTTTTGATGTTTTGCAAAAAATAGAGATTGACTTACAGTCAGTCTTTCTACATCAATGCCGGAGAAGGCATAGAGACTTGCGCTTCTCCTTCATTTGGCACCTGAGGGGATAGCAGTCGAAAAGCCTTCCCCTCAGTCGGCAGCAAAGACTGCTGCTTATTGCCTCTACGATGACTGCATTTTCTGAAGGTTTTGCAGAAAGTTTGCAAAGACTTACAGTTAGTCTTCTTACATCAATGCCGGAGATGGCATAGAGACTTGCGCTTCTCCTTCACTCGGCACCTGAGGGGATAGCAGTAAGAAAGCCTTCCCCTCAGTCGGCAGCAAAGACTGCTACCTATTGCCTCTACAATGACTGTATTTTTTGGAGATTTTGCAAAAAAAGTTTGCAAAGACTTACAGTTAGTCTTCTTACATCAATGCCGGAGAAGGCATAGAGACTTGCGCTTCTCCTTCATTTGGCACCTGAGGGGATAGCAGTCGAAAAGCCTTCCCCTCAGTCGGCAGCAAAGACTGCTGCCTATTGCCTCTACAATGACTGCATTTTATGAAGGTTTTGCAAAAAGTTTGCAAAGACTTACAGTTAGTCTTCTTACATCAATGCCGGAGAAGGCATAGAGATTTGCGCTTCTCCTTCATTTGGCACCTGAGGGGATAGCAGTCGAAAAGCCTTCCCCTCAGTCGGCAGCAAAGACTGCTACCTATTGCCTCTACAATGACTGTATTTTTTGGAGATTTTGCAAGAAAGTTTGCAAAGACTTACAGTTAGTCTTCTTACATCAATGCCGGAGAAGGCATAGAGACTTGCGCTTCTCCTTCATTTGGCACCTGAGGGGATAGCAGTCGAAAAGCCTTCCCCTCAGTCGGCAGCAAAGACTGCTGCCTACTGCCTCTACAATGACTGTATTTTTGATGTTTTGCAAAAAATAGAGATTGACTTACAGTCAGTCTTTCTACATCAATGCCGGAGAAGGCATAGAGACTTGCGCTTCTCCTTCATTTGGCACCTGAGGGGATAGCAGTCGAAAAGCCTTCCCCTCAGTCGGCAGCAAAGACTGCTGCTTATTGCCTCTACGATGACTGCATTTTCTGAAGGTTTTGCAGAAAGTTTGCAAAGACTTACAGTTAGTCTTCTTACATCAATGCCGGAGATGGCATAGAGACTTGCGCTTCTCCTTCACTCGGCACCTGAGGGGATAGCAGTAAGAAAGCCTTCCCCTCAGTCGGCAGCAAAGACTGCTACCTATTGCCTCTACAATGACTGTATTTTTTGGAGATTTTGCAAAAAAAGTTTGCAAAGACTTACAGTTAGTCTTCTTACATCAATGCCGGAGAAGGCATAGAGACTTGCGCTTCTCCTTCATTTGGCACCTGAGGGGATAGCAGTCGAAAAGCCTTCCCCTCAGTCGGCAGCAAAGACTGCTGCCTACTGCCTCTACAATGACTGTATTTTTGATGTTTTGCAAAAAATAGAGATTGACTTACAGTCAGTCTTTCTACATCAATGCCGGAGAAGGCATAGAGACTTGCGCTTCTCCTTCATTTGGCACCTGAGGGGATAGCAGTCGAAAAGCCTTCCCCTCAGTCGGCAGCAAAGACTGCTGCTTATTGCCTCTACGATGACTGCATTTTCTGAAGGTTTTGCAGAAAGTTTGCAAAGACTTACAGTTAGTCTTCTTACATCAATGCCGGAGAAGGCATAGAGATTTGCGCTTCTCCTTCATTTGGCACCTGAGGGGATAGCAGTCGAAAAGCCTTCCCCTCAGTCGGCAGCAAAGACTGCTGCCTATTGCCTCTACAATGACTGCATTTTCTAAAGGTTTTGCAAAACAGAGATTGACTTACAGTTAATCTTTCAACATCAATGCCGGAGAAGGCATAGAGACTTGCGCTTCTCCTTCACTTCTTGGCAGCTGAGGGGATAGCAGTAAGAAAGCCTTCCCCTCAGTCGGCAGCAAAGACTGCTGCCTATTGCCTCTACAATGACTGCATTTTCTGAAGGTTTTGCAAAAAGTTTGCAAAGACTTACAGTAAGTCTTCTTACATCAATGCCGGAGAAGGCATAGAGATTTGCGCTTCTCCTTCATTTGGCACCTGAGGGGATAGCAGTCGAAAAGCCTTCCCCTCAGTCGGCAGCAAAGACTGCTACCTATTGCCTCTACAATGACTGTATTTTTTGGAGATTTTGCAAAAAAGTTTGCAAAGACTTACAGTTAGTCTTCTTACATCAATGCCGGAGAAGGCATAGAGACTTGCGCTTCTCCTTCATTTGGCACCTGAGGGGATAGCAGTCGAAAAGCCTTCCCCTCAGTCGGCAGCAAAGACTGCTGCCTACTGCCTCTACAATGACTGTATTTTTGATGTTTTGCAAAAAATAGAGATTGACTTACAGTCAGTCTTTCTACATCAATGCCGGAGAAGGCATAGAGACTTGCGCTTCTCCTTCATTTGGCACCTGAGGGGATAGCAGTCGAAAAGCCTTCCCCTCAGTCGGCAGCAAAGACTGCTGCTTATTGCCTCTACGATGACTGCATTTTCTGAAGGTTTTGCAAAAAGTTTGCAAAGACTTACAGTTAGTCTTCTTACATCAATGCCGGAGAAGGCATAGAGATTTGCGCTTCTCCTTCATTTGGCACCTGAGGGGATAGCAGTCGAAAAGCCTTCCCCTCAGTCGGCAGCAAAGACTGCTGCCTATTGCCTCTACAATGACTGCATTTATTAAAGGTTTTGCAAAACAGAGATTGACTTACAGTTAGTCTTCTTACATCAATGCCGGAGAAGGCATAGAGACTTGCGCTTCTCCTTCATTTGGCACCTGAGGGGATAGCAGTCGAAAAGCCTTCCCCTCAGTCGGCAGCAATGACTGCTGCCTACTGCCTCTACAATGACTGTATTTTTGATGTTTTGCAAAAAATAGAGATTGACTTACAGTCAGTCTTTCTACATCAATGCCGGAGAAGGCATAGAGACTTGCGCTTCTCCTTCATTTGGCACCTGAGGGGATAGCAGTCGAAAAGCCTTCCCCTCAGTCGGCAGCAAAGACTGCTGCTTATTGCCTCTACGATGACTGCATTTTCTGAAGGTTTTGCAAAAAGTTTGCAAAGACTTACAGTTAGTCTTCTTACATCAATGCCGGAGAAGGCATAGAGATTTGCGCTTCTCCTTCATTTGGCACCTGAGGGGATAGCAGTCGAAAAGCCTTCCCCTCAGTCGGCAGCAAAGACTGCTGCCTATTGCCTCTACAATGACTGCATTTTCTAAAGGTTTTGCAAAACAGAGATTGACTTACAGTTAATCTTTCAACATCAATGCCGGAGAAGGCATAGAGACTTGCGCTTCTCCTTCACTTCTTGGCAGCTGAGGGGATAGCAGTAAGAAAGCCTTCCCCTCAGTCGGCAGCAAAGACTGCTGCCTATTGCCTCTACAATGACTGCATTTTCTGAAGGTTTTGCAAAAAGTTTGCAAAGACTTACAGTAAGTCTTCTTATATCAATGCCGGAGAAGGCATAGAGATTTGCGCTTCTCCTTCATTTGGCACCTGAGGGGATAGCAGTCGAAAAGCCTTCCCCTCAGTCGGCAGCAAAGACTGCTGCCTACTGCCTCTACAATGACTGTATTTTTGATGTTTTGCAAAAAATAGAGATTGACTTACAGTCAGTCTTTCTACATCAATGCCGGAGAAGGCATAGAGACTTGCGCTTCTCCTTCATTTGGCACCTGAGGGGATAGCAGTCGAAAAGCCTTCCCCTCAGTCGGCAGCAAAGACTGCTGCTTATTGCCTCTACGATGACTGCATTTTCTGAAGGTTTTGCAAAAAGTTTGCAAAGACTTACAGTTAGTCTTCTTACATCAATGCCGGAGAAGGCATAGAGATTTGCGCTTCTCCTTCATTTGGCACCTGAGGGGATAGCAGTCGAAAAGCCTTCCCCTCAGTCGGCAGCAAAGACTGCTGCCTATTGCCTCTACAATGACTGCATTTTCTAAAGGTTTTGCAAAACAGAGATTGACTTACAGTTAATCTTTCAACATCAATGCCGGAGAAGGCATAGAGACTTGCGCTTCTCCTTCATTTGGCACCTGAGGGGACAGCAGTCGAAAAGCCTTCCCCTCAGTCGGCAGCAAAGACTGCTGCTTATTGCCTCTACGATGACTGCATTTTCTGAAGGTTTTGCAAAAGGTTTGCAAAGACTTACAGTTAGTCTTCTTACATCAATGCCGGAGAAGGCATAGAGACTTGCGCTTCTCCTTCACTTCTTGGCAGCTGAGGGGATAGCAGTAAGAAAGCCTTCCCCTCAGTCGGCAGCAAAGACTGCTGCCTATTGCCTCTACAATGACTGCATTTTCTGAAGGTTTTGCAAAAAGTTTGCAAAGACTTACAGTAAGTCTTCTTACATCAATGCCGGAGAAGGCATAGAGATTTGCGCTTCTCCTTCATTTGGCACCTGAGGGGATAGCAGTCGAAAAGCCTTCCCCTCAGTCGGCAGCAAAGACTGCTGCCTACTGCCTCTACAATGACTGTATTTTTTGGAGATTTTGCAAAAAAGTTGGCAAAGACTTACAGTTAGTCTTCTTACATCAATGCCGGAGAAGGCATAGAGACTTGCGCTTCTCCTTCATTTGGCACCTGAGGGGATAGCAGTCGAAAAGCCTTCCCCTCAGTCGGCAGCAAAGACTGCTGCCTACTGCCTCTACAATGACTGTATTTTTGATGTTTTGCAAAAAATAGAGATTGACTTACAGTCAGTCTTTCTACATCAATGCCGGAGAAGGCATAGAGACTTGCGCTTCTCCTTCATTTGGCACCTGAGGGGACAGCAGTCGAAAAGCCTTCCCCTCAGTCGGCAGCAAAGACTGCTGCTTATTGCCTCTACGATGACTGCATTTTCTGAAGGTTTTGCAAAAAGTTTGCAAAGACTTACAGTTAGTTTTCTTACATCAATGCCGGAGAAGGCATAGAGATTTGCGCTTCTCCTTCATTTGGCACCTGAGGGGATAGCAGTCGAAAAGCCTTCCCCTCAGTCGGCAGCAAAGACTGCTGCCTATTGCCTCTACAATGACTGCATTTTCTAAAGGTTTTGCAAAACAGAGATTGACTTACAGTTAATCTTTCAACATCAATGCCGGAGAAGGCATAGAGACTTGCGCTTCTCCTTCACTTCTTGGCAGCTGAGGGGATAGCAGTAAGAAGGCCTTCCCCTCAGTCGGCAGCAAAGACTGCTGCCTATTGCCTCTACAATGACTGCATTTTCTGAAGGTTTTGCAAAAAGTTTGCAAAGACTTACAGTAAGTGTTCTTACATCAATGCCGGAGAAGGCATAGAGATTTGCGCTTCTCCTTCATTTGGCACCTGAGGGGATAGCAGTAAGAAAGCCTTCCCCTCAGTCGGCAGCAAAGACTGCTGCCTATTGCCTCTACAATGACTGCATTTTCTGAAGGTTTTGCAAAAAGTTTGCAAAGACTTACAGTTAGTCTTCTTACATCAATGCCGGAGAAGGCATAGAGATTTGCGCTTCTCCTTCACTTCTCGGCACCTGAAAGGATAGCAGTCGAAAAGCCTTCCCCTCAGTCGGCAGCAAAGACTGCTTCCTATTGCTTCTACAATGACTGCATTTTCTGAAGGTTTTGCAAAAAAGTTTGCAAAGACTTAAAGTTAGTCTTCTTACATCAATGCCGGAGAAGGCATAGAGACTTGCGCTTCTCCTTCACTTCTCGGCACCTGAGGGGATAGCAGTAAGAAAGCCTTCCCCTCAGTCGGCAGCAAAGACTGCTGCCTAATGCCTCTACAATGACTGCATTTTCTGAAGGTTTTGCAAAAAAGTTTGCAAAGACTTACAGTTAGTCTTCTTACATCAATGCCGGAGAAGGCATAGAGATTTGCGCTTCTCCTTCATTTGGCACCTGAGGGGATAGCAGTAAGAAAGCCTTCCCCTCAGTCGGCAGCAAAGACTGCTGCCTATTGCCTCTACAATGACTGCATTTTATGAAGGTTTTGCAAAAAGTTTGCAAAGACTTACAGTTAGTTTTCCTACATCAATGCCGGAGAAGGGATAGAGACTTGCGCTTCTCCTTCACTTTTCGGCACCTGAGGGGATAGCAGTAAGAAAGCCTTCCCCTCGGTCGGCAGCAAAGACTGCTGCTTATTGCCTCTACAATGACTGCATTTTCTGGAGGTTTTGCAAAAAAGTTTGCAAAGACTTACAGTTAGTCTTCTTACATCAATGCCGGAGAAGGCATAGAGATTTGCGCTTCTCCTTCATTTGGCACCTGAGGGGATAGCAGTAAGAAAGCCTTCCCCTCAGTCGGCAGCAAAGACTGCTGCCTATTGCCTCTACAATGACTGCATTTTCTGAAGGTTTTGCAAAAAGTTTGCAAAGACTTACAGTTAGTCTTCTTACATCAATGCCGGAGAAGGCATAGAGATTTGCGCTTCTCCTTCACTTCTCGGCACCTGAAAGGATAGCAGTCGAAAAGCCTTCCCCTCAGTCGGCAGCAAAGACTGCTTCCTATTGCTTCTACAATGACTGCATTTTCTGAAGGTTTTGCAAAAAAGTTCGCAAAGACTTAAAGTTAGTCTTCTTACATCAATGCCGGAGAAGGCATAGAGATTTGCGCTTCTCCTTCATTTGGCACCTGAGGGGATAGCAGTCGAAAAGCCTTCCCCTCAGTCGGCAGCAAAGACTGCTGCCTATTGCCTCTACAATGACTGCATTTTCTGAAGGTTTTGCAAAAAGTTTGCAAAGACTTACAGTTAGTCTTCTTACATCAATGCCGGAGAAGGCATAGAGATTTGCGCTTCTCCTTCATTTGGCACCTGAGGGGATAGCAGTCGAAAAGCCTTCCCCTCAGTCGGCAGCAAAGACTGCTGCTTATTGCCTCTACAATGACTGCATTTTCTAAAGGTTTTGCAAAACAGAGATTGACTTACAGTTAATCTTTCAACATCAATGCCGGAGAAGGCATAGAGACTTGCGCTTCTCCTTCACTTCTTGGCAGCTGAGGGGATAGCAGTAAGAAAGCCTTCCCCTCAGTCGGCAGCAAAGACTGCTGCCTATTGCCTCTACAATGACTGCATTTTCTGAAGGTTTTGCAAAAAAATAGAGATTGACTTACAGTCAGTCTTTCTACATCAATGCCGGAGAAGGCATAGAGACTTGCGCTTCTCCTTCATTTGGCACCTGAGGGGATAGCAGTCGAAAAGCCTTCCCCTCAGTAAAAGTTTGCAAAGACTTACAGTTAGTCTTCTTACATCAATGCCGGAGAAGGCATAGAGATTTGCGCTTCTCCTTCATTTGGCACCTGAGGGGATAGCAGTCGAAAAGCCTTCCCCTCAGTCGGCAGCAAAGACTGCTGCCTATTGCCTCTACAATGACTGCATTTTCTAAAGGTTTTGCAAAACAGAGATTGACTTACAGTTAATCTTTCAACATCAATGCCGGAGAAGGCATAGAGACTTGCGCTTCTCCTTCACTTCTTGGCAGCTGAGGGGATAGCAGTAAGAAAGCCTTCCCCTCAGTCGGCAGCAAAGACTGCTGCCTATTGCCTCTACAATGACTGCATTTTCTGAAGGTTTTGCAAAAAGTTTGCAAAGACTTACAGTAAGTCTTCTTACATCAATGCCGAAGAAGGCATAGAGATTTGCGCTTCTCCTTCATTTGGCACCTGAGGGGATAGCAGTCGAAAAGCCTTCCCCTCAGTCGGCAGCAAAGACTGCTGCTTATTGCCTCTACAATAACTGCATTTTCTAAAGGTTTTGCAAAAAGGAGATTGACTTACAGTTAATCTTTCTACATCAATGCCGGAGAAGGCATAGAGACTTGCGCCTCTCCTTCACTTCTCGGCACCTGAGGGGATAGCAGTAAGAAAGCCTTCCCCTCAGTCGGCAGCAAAGACTGCTGCCTAATGCCTCTACAATGACTGCATTTTCTGAAGGTTTTGCAAAAAAGTTTGCAAAGACTTACAGTTAGTTTTCCTACATCAATGCCGGAGAAGGCATAGAGACTTGCGCCTCTCCTTCACTTCTCGGCACCTGAGGGGATAGCAGTAAGAAAGCCTTCCCCTCAGTCGGCAGCAAAGACTGCTGCCTAATGCCTCTACAATGACTGCATTTTCTGAAGGTTTTGCAAAAAAGTTTGCAAAGACTTACAGTTAGTCTTCTTACATCAATGCCGGAGAAGGCATAGAGATTTGCGCTTCTCCTTCATTTGGCACCTGAGGGGATAGCAGTAAGAAAGCCTTCCCCTCAGTCGGCAGCAAAGACTGCTGTCTATTGCTTCTACAATGACTGCATTTTCTAAAGGTTTTGCAAAACAGAGATTGACTTACAGTTAGTTTTCCTACATCAATGCCGGAGAAGGGATAGAGACTTGCGCTTCTCCTTCACTTTTCGGCACCTGAGGAGACAGCAGTAAGAAAGCCTTCCCCTCAGTCGGCAGCAAAGACTGCTGCCTATTGCCTCTACAATGACTGCATTTTCTGAAGGTTTTGCAAAAAAGTTTGCAAAGACTTACAGTTAGTCTTGTGGGAGGAGACACACGAAAATTTGTTCTCCTCCCTTTATCGACGGCAATGAGGGGAAGGCGTGGTCACAGCCTTCCACTCACTGGCAGCTAAAAGCTGCTTCCTACCGCCTCTGTAACGATCTTTGGCTCTTCGCTGGCTTTGCAACAACAGAGTAACTTACGAATTTTTTGCACAAAGCCTTGTGGGAGGAGACACACGAAAACTTGTTCTCCTCCCTTTCTCGACGGCAATGAGGGGATGGCATGGTCATAGCCTTCCCCTCACTCGGCAGCTAAAAACTGCTGCCTACCGCCTCTGTAACGATCTTTGACGTTTCTCTGGCTTTGCAAAATCGGAGTATCTTACGAATTTCTTGCCCAAAACCTTGTGGGAGGAGACGAACGAAAACTTGTTCTCCTCTCTCTATGAGAATAGCACTAATACAATCCCATAGTCAACATCTGAATCTGCTGCTAACCGCCTCTACAATAAAATGTAATCTTTTCTGTGTCATTGCAAAAGTAGATTGACTTACGAATAAACTCAGCTGCCAAGATGTAAAAAATGTTTTGAAATTTGCTTTTGTTTCTTTAGGATTTCTAAGGAGACGGTTATCACGTAACCTTCCTTTCATGTATCTATACTGTTGCTTCTCCCTTCTATATTATGCTGCATCTTTCGATCAGAAAGGTGTACTCAAAATTTCTTACCTTCAGAGGGGAAAAGGCATCAAGAATAGGAATAAAACTCATACAAACATCTTTACTGCTTTTGATGAGATAACTTTTATGGTCTTAAATGCAAAAATGCTCAACAAATTCGCAATAAGCTTCAAAGCATGTTCTATACGGTACTCACAAAGAAAGAGCTTCATAGCCCTGTTAATTGAATCCACTTATCGTCCTGTAGAATGCAAAAATTTATTTATTTTTTGCTCTACCAAGAAACATCTGAGATTTGCCGGGTCAAAAATGACTTTGGCACTCTTTTTATACTTACACTCTAAGGAGCTTTCCCGAAGGCTCCAAATTCTCTCATTCTTTTGTGAAACATTTTTCATTCACAATCTTCGCTGACTTTTGATTGACTGAAATTTCCGTCGCTCAAACAATTATTTTGGCTAAATATCTTATCTAAACATTTAATGCTTTCTCTGGTCCCTGGAATCAACTCAAGCCTCAATGTACTTACAGTCAGATAGCAGTTGGTTGCTTTAGGTATCGTGTTCCAATGTTTTTTTTTGTAGAATCCCATAACTCCACCGGTGGATTCTATACAGTGTTACAGGTTAAGCAACACCTTCCTAGATCACTTATGTGTTCTTCAATAAAATTACCAAGATTCCTGCACTTTCATTGAAATGTGCAGTTTTCCGATATTTTTTTCGAATACGGGGATTGTGCAATCTTCATAATCATAACAGTCTCTACCTATTCGCACAACCTGAATCATGTTTTCTACATTAATATAGTTCGCTTGAAAAAAAGGTGCAATTTTCTTGCTTTATTAGTAACATACAATGTGTGACTGTGGCAAAAGAGCTTGACTTGCGTTGCCAGACTTGTAAGAAATATTTGAAGTAAATTTAAGGGGTTATACATAAAGCCGTTTCTCGAATTCGTTGTTCTTGACACTGATCTTAATCGATTTGATGGAGAAGAACACAACGCACATCACAAAAAACCTTGCTCAAAGTCTTCTTTTATAGAAACTATCCTTTTTCTGGTTTGTTAGTTCTAGTGTATCTTGCTTGCTAGGATGTTAACCATAAACAGCATATGCTTGTCTTGTGCTTTCTCAAAGCCTAAAAAAGCCACTAATTTTCGCTATTTTGGAGCACACCTTCCTTTATTAGCTCTGTGGCAGGTTACGGAAGAGGTTTTTTAGAGCAACACTTCCTCATAAACGATGTTCTTTACGTTCCTTGTTGAAGCATTGACTTTGAGACCTGCTGGTGATCGGACTCGAGAGAAAGCCACGTAAAGTTGTCCGTGGCTGAATACATCCTCAGGAAGATACACGCCAACTTTGTGGAATGACTGTCCCTGGGACTTGTTTATGGTCATTGCGAATGCAACTCGTACAGGGAACTGTCTTCTCCTTAGCCGAAACGGAAGGTGCTTTTCGCAATAGTTGTCAATCCTGGGCACTACGGTGAGCTGGTCTTTGCGATTACCGCAAATGAAACGGCATCCTAACACAAAGCGTCCTAGACTTTCAACCTTCAATCGTGTTCCATTGCACAGCCCATTGGTGACATCCAGGTTACGTAATAACATAATAATTGCACCTTTTTTCAATCTTAGCACATGCGGGGGCATTCCCGGGAGATCGAGGCTGTTCAGGTACTCCAGCGGATAAAGTCCAGAATCTCCACCTTGTTGAACAGCTTCGTCTACGCTTCTATAGACTCTCTCGTCTCGCTCACACTCTGTGCGAAGACGCTGCATAGCATCGTCATTAAGCTGCTTCACATGCACATTTTTTGGAGCGAGAATGGCTTTTTCGCAAAGGGTCTCGTGAGGGTCAATGACGTCACCGAAGACCTCCGTGACAATGTTTCCATGGCATATGAGACTCTCATCCAAAATGACGCGTCCATCCCCATTACTATTGCAACCGTTTCCTATATCCAGGAGGAAAGTGTGCCAATCAAGTCCTGCATCTCGAGCTCGCATATTGGCCTGAAGACGGTGTATTCTGAATAACGGCCACAACGCTGATTTAGTAACGCACGCTTCCACCACATCCTCTCGTCGGCCATGCTCAATGATAGGTAAGACCTGACGAAAGTCTCCACCTATGATGAACAGCTTTCCACCAAATGGCTTGTCGTTCTGCATGATGTCCTTGAGAAGAGCATCAACAGCCTCGAGTGAGCATTTTGGAGCCATAGAAATTTCATCCCAAATGATGATGTCCGTGTTCAAAAGCTCACGTGCTTCTCTTTGCTCCCTTCTCATCAGTGAAGAACGGTTACCATCAGCCACGTTGAGCTTGAATGCAGAAATGACGGTTCGTCCATCGGGAAGAAGGTTTGCAGCTATGCCAGTCCAGGCTACACAAAGCACTCGACGACGCTGCCCTACGGCTAGATTGTACAAAGCCGTGTAGAGGTAAGTCTTCCCGGTTCCTCCTGGACCGTCAATGAAGAAACATCGGTCACTGTCACGATCCAAGGCTGCTAGGATGTCATCAGCAGCTCTCTTCTGATCGCTGTTAAGTGAATCATACATACGTGTTCCTTCACTGCGGTGCTGTTCGAAATCTATCGTAACAGCCGGGATATCAGGACGGTCATCAACCGGAGGAGTCACAATTTGTTGCAACTCTCTACCTAGCAGTAGCATCTTGTCGGCTATGTCGAAGTAGGCCACTGCTACTGCTTCAGCTTCACCCAATCCGCGGCGCAAGTAGTCTTCAGACATCGCCAAAGCGAATTCATTCCACAGCTCTTGTGCGTCCACAACCTCGCAGTAACAAAGTAAACAGGCAAAAAAGCCTCGCAAGGTGGACGGCGACTGAAACTGTGCTGCCTCTTGCATACTTTGACGATAGTAGGTGTCATCGTCCAAAAATCCAGAAGCTTTCGCAGCATCTGAGAAAGTTGCATAGGTACGCCCATCAATTGTCCGAAGATCTTCGAAAGACGTCTTCCCTTTAGTATTCAACAAAAGAATGCGCAAGCAGTAGCGCTCCACGTCTCTCGGTGAAACCGTGTACATTCTTCCTATTTCCTTGCCTCCTCTCCTTCGCGGCTTCCATCCATGGCGTGCAGTGAACGTGAAGTGCTCTGGAATCTCATAGTAGTACAGATTCCGAGCATCAGTAGTCAATTCAGAAGGCTCGCCGTTGTCAAACGTCCTTGCGCACAGTGCGTTCAGCTCAAAGAAAGCTGTAAGTGTTGTAAAGTTAGTGCGTGCGCGATCAAGGTACTGCTGTTCCTCTCCAGCAACAAAGTGCACAATTTGATACCCTGGCAAATGGACAGCTAATCTAAACACCGTATGTGACTTGTCCTGCATGGGTAGTCCAAAAACTCTGTAAAGAGCTTGCGGCGGACAAACGTAACGTGTGTTTAGATGTTGTTTGATTTCGTCAACGTTAGCATGCTCATTAGCCTCACTTTCAATCGTGATTCGTGCACGGTCGGGACCTTTGTAGATATACTTGTAGAGATATTTCACCGCCGAAATCGTTCCACAAATCTCGAGGTTCAAATGACATTCGTACTTCGTGATTAGAAACAAATTCGTCGGCACGACCCACTCGTCGCTGTACGGAACGCCATTGATGAAGACGCTCGTGCGATTCCTTCTTCGATACTTTGGATAACCGTCCACCGCCATTGACGTCCTCTCACGTAATTGTTTAGGAAAATGTTTAGAACATTTTCCGTCACGCATACATGGCAAATGAGGGTTTTCTACGCCACATTTCCGATGAATCATGTAATTCGTGATAGCCGCGAACGCCAGGGGCTCCTCTTCTTGGCACGGTATTTCGGCACATACAGCATTGTCGACATCATCTACTGTTTCAGCTTTCCAACCATTCTTCATAATCAAAAGCATGTGACAATGCGGCAAACCTCTCTTTTGAAATTCAATGACATAGACGTAAGCTTCCACTTCTCCGAGAACATGCTTCTTAAAAAGATCCTCACATAGCTCTCGCAGCTTTCCATTGAACACCCTAGCTGTGAGGTCCGGTCTGTCGGAAGCATTTTGGCCTTCATAGAGATTGTCTTGAATTTCCCGCCACTGTGGATTGCAAGTCATCGTCAAAAAATACGTGGGTTTGCCAGAGCGGGCAACAATCGCCATGGCATCTTGATAAGATTGTTGCATCGCTCTAGGGCTTCCGATGTGCGATGACGCCAATACCACACGGTTTCCTGGAGGCCCGTCATTGTCCTCTCCTGCCAAATAATCTTGCAGACCTCTATACGAATCAGCTCGAAGACTGACCTGATGAGTTCTGTGATAGTTCAAGCGATTCTGCTCAATCTTAACATATGCATCAACAGCGAACTGTTGGAACAGTTTTCTAGCATGAAGAATCGGATTGAACGTATCGCGAATCGAAAAGAGGTACGAATAGTACTTCATCTGTGTGATTCGCACTCCCCGTCTATCCATGAGAGTTGGGTCCCACCCACCCATTCCTGTTGGAAATAAAAGTGGGTAGGTAAGGGGATCACATCTCTTATCGATATCGCTTATATTCATAAAAGGTACTCCATCAGCCTGTCGTAGATGTACCGCAAGGCTTCTAGCAGGAGGAACGTCACTGTCATTGCCAACATACACAATAGCCACTTCATTGCTGGTTGGTACTGCATATCTACCACGAACAATGCCTCTTTCTCTGTTTTCATCGAAGATCATCCTAATCTGATTTGTAGGTCTGTTTTCACGTTGTGCTAGCTCTTCTTCTGCTCTTTCAACTTCGCTCATCATCTTGAATGATAACGCATAAACATTATTATGCGCGAACCATTCACTCAGAAACGTCATCAGTTCCGGCTCACAATCCGCATTCTGCACGTTACCCAAGCGCTGTTGCGCTGCCAGTTCAGTATCGAGGACATAAATTTGACCATACTGCCTTTCATCTTCTTGATTCGGATGGAGAGGGCCAATCTGATGGTATACTTGGCCATGTATACGATAGCAATACGGTCCCCGTCCTCGAGGCAGATCAACTTGGGCGCCCATCGAAGCCATAGCCAGAGCTGAGTTGTAATTTCTGATGTTGCTGAAGAAATTACTGCGGCGTTCTCGTCGTTCCAGTAATGATGAGGTTCCCAGAAAAAGCTCTTTGATCGGAGTAGGAAAGTTGTCAAAGAATTCTAGAGAAAAGTGCCCATAGTCGCAACAATCGCCGAAAGTTTCAGCGTGCTGTTGTTTCACCTCGAAGCGGAAATGTAACGCACCACAGTTCGAGCAGCGGCAGTTAAGCTCCCCCAAATGGTTGCTGATTGCCGTGCGTTGTCTGAGTGCTAATCCGCGAGTATGGGTAACACTGCGACGCTGTGGATTTCTATGCATCATTGCATTCGATGACCTTTGCTCTTCATTTTGGTCTTGGCGGAGCTGATGTTCAGGACTCCTTTGCAGACCATCTGCTTCTTCCTCGTTCAACTGAGCCCGGTGCTCCCTCTGCCGAATCGCATTTCTTCTTCTCCTTTCAAAGCCCTCCTCACGCGTCTCATTCTGAAGCAGCCTCTGTTGACGCCGATTCTGCTCCAAAAGACGCTGAGTACGGTCCTCGGCACTTTCAGCTAGTCGTCGCCTCTGCTGACGCTCAGCATTCGCCAAACGGCGTCCAGCGCGTTCCTCGATGGTTTCATTTGCACGTCGTCTCTGTTGACGCACAGTATTCTCAGAACGGCGCTCTGCGCGCTCTTCAGTACTTTCATTCGCTCGACGTCTTTGTTGACGTTCAGCATTCTCGAAACGACGTTCACTGCGCTCCTCAGTACTTTCATTCTCACGACGTCTCTGCTGACGTAATGAGTTCTGGATGAGACGCACAGCTCGACTCTGTTCATTTTCTTCCTCACGAATCCTGCGTAAGAGCTGCGTGTGCTCAGTGAGACGATGCGCGCGTGTTTCGGAATCCTCATTCTCCCGATGTCTTTGTTGTCGCTGTGCGTTAGCTAGACGACGTTCAGCACTTTCGGCAGAGCTTTCAACTTCGCGTGATTCGCGATGACGTGCTGCATCAGCACTCAGTCGCAAAGCACGCTCCGTCTCTCCTTGAGAAGTGCGATAATTTCGCTGACGATCAGCGTTGGATGCGTGGATGCGGGGGCGCCCACGCCTACGATTTTCGGGTTGCTGATTCAGTTCCATTTCACTTATCTAATTCTGAATAATAAATTTTTACATTCTTAGCAGTCTCTATGTAGAAAGCAACCAATTTGTATTAATGGCAAGATTTCTCTATCACACCTATACGTCCGCGGCACGATCCGCTTTTGAATTATCGCTGCGCTGGTTGCATTTAGACTCTTTGCTATATGTAAAGCTGCAAAAGGTCGATATAGATCAGTTGATATTGTCATTTTCCCGCTGATCTCGCACTATAGGTATGCTTGTATTTGTGAACAATTAGTTGGAAATTCTTAATATTCCTTTGTTGTTCTAGCATCTTATCGTACGCAAAGTTCAACACAAAATGTGTTTGCATAAGCTCAAAAATTGACATAGATTGAGCTACAAAGCGTGTATCTGCTCAGTCACAAACGCAAAAACTCAAATAAAGTTCTACTGTGCATTTCAAAGATACCAAGCACGAACAAAACATATAAAATCATGTGTTTCTAGGCAAAGCAAGTGCTAAGAAAAGCAACTAACGACAATAAATGACGCAAAAAATCATCAAATTTGTTATGGCATGCTCAGACAGACCGGCAAACGTAACTTGTAAGCTTCGCAATGCTGCGCGACAACTATGATTTGCGCAAAAAGGAACATAGCATTGACATTATAAACTCAAGATATGCTGGTAATCTTTTGGCTATACCAAGACTTTGAAGAATTTAATAATTGCTTGTTTTGTAAAAAAAAAACTCCTGAATACATTTCAAGTGGAAAACTATAAACTGGTAAAAGAAGCTACCTAGCTTAGCCCGGCCTTTTGGTAAGGGACATGTATAAACTTGCTGAATCAGTTCCAAACACTGATCCAAATATGCTGTTCACGCTGCTGTCTAAATCTCTTTTCAGAAGGCCAAGCTGGGTCAGGTACCTTCCCTTGTGAGATACGCTCCTAACCAAGATTGTGCCAATCATCAGAGGATATATAATGTGCATATGTTTTTTGCATGCTTAAGCGCGCATATCGAAAAGAAGTGAAAAGATGTATAAAAGACTGACAGAAATTGCGGGACAGAAGCGAAATAGTATTGTAAAATAGTTCGTCAGATCCTAGACAAAAAAAAACGGTGCAAACAGCAGTGAGAAATGAATATGTACTGCTCACAGGTTGAGGCGAGACGGTTAGTGGCTAGCTGTTGTTTAATCTGAGAGCATAGTTCATCTACCAATTCCACTTGATCAATGCGCCTCAATCTCGCCCAACTTGAGAGCCAATAATAATCTTGAGCTAATAGCAAAGAAATTAAGGACCTACCACCTCGAATAATTCGATTGCAATGAAACCACTGCGTGTACAAATAAACTTTGATTACAATGTTAATTTTTGATTTGCTCAATTCTGTGCAGCCGTGTTATCAGAACTACGTAATGTTTCATATCATTACATATAAAAGAATCGTAAGGGGTACACTATGCATTTTTTGCAGAGAAGGACTTTCGAGCATCCTTCGCTCCTTTAAAACATCGCTGCGGGATCTTGGTATGTGCATTTGGACGGTCCTTTAGTTTCTGCGGATATAAAAGAGGCATTCACTCCAAGAATTCGTTACATTCGTTTTTTGTGTTTGTTTTTTGTTTCTAGTCTCGAAACCCCTTTTTAAACCTATTTTCGGAAAAGAACTTTCGCGGCAAGCTTTGTCCTCGAACAAGTGTGAGAAGCAATTTAACCTCAAAATTCAGAACTGTGCTTCCTTTCAGGTATGCGTTTCTCTCTACGGCCGCCATAAATGCCCCTTATCTCCACTTAGAAAACCTTTCTACAAGGATGTCATAGATTTTCGTCTTTTTTCCCAGCTTTGTTCGCTTACATTGGCATTTCCAGTAGAGACAACTATCCTTGAATGTTGCCTCACTTCAGACCCATTTTCTTCCCTTTTTACGAAAGATTTTCGAAATTTCAACAGCATTTTCATTTAAGAGCTTGTCTTCTTCTTTCCATTGGTACCATTTTTGGCAGCCTGTTTTCACTTTTTGCTGAGTTATGAGCGTTTGAATTGTTCCTTTTCTTTTACATAAACGTCATTTGTACGGTTTATATGGTAGGGGGTCAAAATCAATATTGCTAAATCTGGTCTAGGGAGTTTTCTGACTTGCTGAACGCGATTATCATACTTCTGCATTCTGGCGCCTTTTCATGGAATCACGGTGGGTATAATGTATGGGGCCGAAAATACAAGTATGCTCGAAACTTTGCCTATGGATTTATTTAGCCCGCTGAACATGAATATCATACGATTTCCCTCTTAGCGCCATTTTCTTAGCACGGTGGGTGTACGGTAGATGAGTCGCAGTTCCAAATCTCTCAAAACTCTGGCTTGAAGGATTTTCAAGGAATCTGGTTATTTTAAGTTTGCTCGCGGCATCAATGCCTTGTTGTGGAAGCACGATAATTCGTGGCGTATGGAGAGACATTTTTCCACCCTTTGAGCTAATTCAAATCACAAAAATTTTGCTAAAGGCTTTATCGTGCGAAATGAACACAATCCGCTTGACCAGCAGGACAGATGATTTTTTGGCAAGTATATGATTTTTAACCTTATACCATATATCCCGTAACTCCACGAAAAGATCCCAAAATGCAAGGAGAGTGTGATACCTGTGATCAGCATGTAAAGTGACCCTTCTAGACCGAATTTCGACCGAACTTGAGATTTTGTCTGCCTACCGTAAACCTACCATAATTATATGAAAGGGCCCTATAATGCAGAAAGAATGCGATAATCGTGATCAGCATGTCGAATAACACCCCTAAGCCGCGTTAGCGAAATTCTAATCTGGCCCCCTACCATATACCCACTGTGACCTCGAAAAAGAGCTATTGCGCAAAAATGATAGTCAATGGCTTCAGGTCGAATACCTTCCCCTCCCCTTCTAGACCAAGTTTGAGCAGGATCACTTCGAACTTGGGGCATTGGAATAACTCCGTTCAAACTAAGTCAGCATGGCCATCAACATCAGAGTCGGACTTGAAGGCAGTGTCTCACCAGATTTTGCGTCTCGGGGTTTTTGCAAACAACCCATTACGACCTTGTATACCCCCAAACGGGCTTAAATCCGTTCAAAAATCCGAAAAACTCCGTTGTTTGGAGACTCCGTAGAAGCAACGCGGACGAGTTGTCCCGATTTATCTTAGCCTTGGCCGCCGGGTCAGACATGTCAAGATGGAAGGCGTCGCTTGGAAAGACTCGTTGAGACGCGATAAGAGAACCGATAAGTCGCTCAGCGAGCCGAAAAGCTTTTTGAGCTCAATTTTTCTGAAGTAGAAGAGACTTAGTAGAACGGGACTTGGGCATTGGCCTGAGAAGGGGACTCCCTAATGAAATCTATAAAATCCGGTATACCTCCAATACAGTGAAATGCTGTCTTTAAGCATGAATGGAAACTTTAGTGGGAACCTGATCAATGCAGTGATTGGAAGGGGGAGGCAGAAGGGAAGGAAAGAGGATTTTCGAGAAGGCTACTGAATTTTGGCATTGCAAAGTGTTAAGAAATTGTGCAGCAACCATAAATTGAGAAGATTTGAAAAAGAAGCTTTGGGATTTTGGCACGGAAAAGTTGAGGGGAACGGTGTAAACATTGTGGACGAAAATACTTTGAAGGAGGAGGAAGATTCTGTGTCTTTGGCAGTAAGCTTTGAGAAAAGGGGATTTTAAAGACAGGATAGCTCTTTGAGTAGAAAAAATGGATAACATGATTATGGATTAAAGGGGAACTTAGGGCCTCTTGGCTTAGGAAATTGGACAGGAGAAAGATATTACAAGGCTAGATGGAGAAGGAAGTTAGGCACCTCTGATGCTTTGACGGAAAAAGCAGCCAGCGAATGAATTTACGCCGAAAGAACACACAATACATCAGCTAGAAAAAGTTACAGAAAGGAGGGCTACGGAAAGGATGCTTTTTGAGGAGGAAAAGCACTATTTCGATTATCCCATGCGCAGGACGAGTCTGGAGGAGAAGTATGAGTAGGGTGTGCAAGTCCATTTCCGAGAATGAGCTTCACTGAATGCGACATCTAGACAATTCTTTCATCTAGCAATCTTTTACAAACAATCGTACTTTTGTCATTCAAACCTATATGCACCATGCATTTTCAGCAGATCTTTTTTATCAAAACATTAATGAACAAAAATTACGGCTTTTTACGGCATTGAAAAGTGTTATCCGAGGTTTTGGTGACTCAGTATGACAGTTCTCACAACTGATAGCCATCGGGCCGCTAGTACTATCCATAAATGGCAGATGGGAAATATTCATAAGTGCCAGAAATCTGTCGATTTCTAGGCATAAACATTTATCAAAGCTCATCACTACCTTTTGTTCCATACGACATGAAAATATTATGCACGCCTAGACTTTCAAACAAATTTGCACCGCCACCGACTGACAATTTTCAACATTTGCTTGACCTAGCCTCGTGATATGACTTAATAAACCGAGCGTGCAAGTGCGGCGCTGCAGCTACACGTCCTCGCAACATTTCATTTGCTGCATCCACTGAGGTTACTTGCTGAGAGGAAGGGAGAAGCAAAGCTGCGATGACCTTGCCATTCATCTAAACCATGCGCACTTCCCTCCCACTCTCAAAAATTAGAATGAAACTCACCATGTAATGCCGCGCATCACAAATGAATTGCTACGAACTACACATTCCGAATGCCCTAATAAGAAATCGGTGATGTTGAGCGAAGAAATTTTTGCAGCTGAAGATCAAATACGGGTTTCAAATAGTTCCTGGTTTTCTAATGATATAACGATTGCCGCAAAGACAATGACGCCACCGTAGTACAATTCTGAGCAAAAATCTCCTCTTTTCCTTCAGTGGACGTTTGAAAATCAAGCATTTACTCAAATTTCACATTTTGGCGCCGTTTCGCGAGAGAATGAAATTTTTTCAAGAATCTTGCGTTAAAACGCTTGGTTTATGGATGAGCATGTGACATAAGTCCATAAATTCGCAAGAGATTGTGATGCAGGTCCACTTCCGCGGGCCTAAAGCCATGTGGAGCCAGTGGCTCTATATGCCTTTATGCTCTTCAGCCAGCCTAAAGCCAGTGCGTCACCTCTGCTTCGCAGAGGCTCGCACTGGCTCTATATCTAGGCCCTACTCATTCTCTTATAATGATGACATTGGAACTCACCGAGTGATGCCGACTATCACGAACAAAATGTAAACAACTACTCATTCTGAAAGCTTTTTTATGTAAAATCGGTGATTTCGCGTGGATGAGACTTTTTGCAGGGAAACAAACGCAAATTTTCATAGGTTTTTGACTTTCCCATGGTCTTTGCAGTTGCAATAAGAACAGCAATTACCGTGGGCTACATATTTGTGCAAAAATCTCGTCAAATGGTCTGGTAAAACCTTGGCAAATTGACCATTTACGCAACTAATACTTTTTGGGGCCGTTCTTGTAAAGTAATGGACTTTCGATCACTTTTTTGAGCCTAAGTTCATGGCTTGCACATTTACTTGGCACAAACATCCACGACTCTGAAAAAAGTGGAATTACGGACCCAATTTTGCGGCCCAAACGCAAAGTGGATCCGTTTGACACGCAGTTTCTGAGGGATCCACTCAACGAATCTGCTCGTGCTTTTGCATGTTCGACTTTCTTGCGGGTAGCATGCGCTGTGCAAAATTTGGGCCCAGGAGGTTGGCTGGAACCCGCCCTACGAATTTCGTAACAGACACACTCTCACACACACACACACACACAAAAACACGTAAACACCCTTAGCCCGTTATTATAAGTTATGATATTATAGATTGATTTCGTGACTTTTAGAAATTGGTTACTTCACTTTTTCTCAAAGATTTACCAATCGCTTATGTCAAATAAAAGATTCATGATAGCTTTTACTTTTCCTTGTTCAGCATGCGACTTAGCATATTTGCGGTTGTTTTCGGCGCTGCATCTTCTGCAGTTTTTCATGCTCCACTTCTTTGGAGAAGATCAGAAAAGGTCATATATTGCACCCCTTGCTAGATAGTTTGATCCAGATTTGTTGACAATTCTTTTCATTGCAGGTGGAAATGATTGCCAAAGGAAAATATTCAGATTACAAAGACAAATTGGAATCTTTGCGAAAGCATGATACAGCTGGTATTATGGTCGGTTTTTCATATGTTGGCTTCTTGTCTGCATTGGTTTTCACAATTTGAAACGTAATAAGTTTATCTTCTATGCCAATGTTAAGTCGTTACGTTATCGAAAGCCTTTTCATCATGATAAACGAATATTTGGATTGCTCAACACTGCTTATTGTGCAGAGATATTTTTCAAAGAAGTTAATCGCACGTTTAGCTAGCGCAAAAGTTTTTTAAAACCATTTTTCTGGAAATACATCTGTCGTCTCCATTAAGGGTCTTTTTGAAGAATTGATTTTATAGCATCTTGGTATCTTCCAGTACTCACAAACTTTAAGGATACAAGCAGAAAATGAATATCATTTTTGATTCGCAAGAAATCTGAGTTCCAGCTTTTTTGCCTAATTTCAATCATATTTTCACAAATAAAATCGTTAGCACATAGTGCTATTGCCTATGGCATATACGTCTTCAACAACAAAAAAGCATTATTAAATTTTTGTTTTCAGCTGCATGAGCTTAGTTCCGAATATTTCCAACAAATCACAATCGGGAGACCAGAACAATACCCGTTTTGGATGTGGCTAACAACATTCTCTTCGATGATGTGGATAACAACTTCTCAATGCAAAAGGTGAACTCGGGACGATTTGAGTACTTACCAAATTTGAAATAGTGGTTGGGAAAGAAAACTAAGCTTCTTAGTATTAGTGATTGCTAATTAGCAAAAAAGGGGTTATCAGACCTTGGGTTGAAACTTGTTATGTTTGGAGCAGTTTGAGTACTGTTGACAATTTGGGGGGGGGGGGGGCTCTCTTCAAACATAGAGTTATGTTTGCTTCATCTTCGCTCAGTTGTTCTGCTTCGTCAGAAAAACAAAAAGGCTCACGTATGGAGCATAGAAATACTTTACAGTCCATGTTAGTGGCTATACTATGTTATGCCAGTGCCAGGTTTGTATGGTGGAATTCTTTATTGGCCTTACGTTTCGACAAATTCGTCTTCGTCGGAGGCCTGAAAGTAGACTGCAGTGTTATCTTTGCAAGACCAGACCGCCAAACGCCTCCCCGCACTGCCAATAAAGAATTCCACCGTACAAACCTGGCACTGGCATAACATAGTATAGCCACTAACATCAATTCCAAATGCCAAGGTTCAGAGAGGAGAAAACATGGAACTTTACAGTCCAATTTGCGACCAAATGAAGAAGTTCGATCCAGACAACTCGACAACGTTCATTTCATTCATAGACTCGTGGAAAAGTGTGGCTTACGATGGGACTGCAAGTGGACAAAAAATGGGCAGTGACGAGATGCGGGTTAGTCAAGTTGAATTAAGACCGTTTTCCCCATATCTCTTTCTGGAAGAAATATAGACTATATCAAGTGTCATGTTCTCTACATAACCGTCAGCAATTCAGCTTGGAGGTGTACATGAGTCCCAGCAGTTCGTACTACGGACCCAGTTTGGCATTGCTACAAAAGTGAATGTTACGCAGAATGAGGTTTATAATATTTTTATTGTGACTATCGTGTGGTAATGAATGGTCAAGGTACATTATGACGGAACGATAGGTCTTGCATTTGGAGAATACAACAACAGTAAAGGATTTCCATTTGTCACCAATGCTATAGAAAAAGGTGAATATACAGTTATTAGTGAAGAATGTTGCTCGTGACTTGCATATATGAAAATTACAGGAAACTTTGACAAACCTGTCTTCACGATTTGGTTGAGACCCTACCCCGTTGTTGGCGATTCTGGAGGAGTCATTACTTATGGTGATATTGACACTTACAATTGTGGTCCCGTAATCCAGTATGAGAATATAACTTCTGACATAGCATATATTTACACAGTATGTTCGAACTTCATCCAATTTTGCTTGAGTCTTTTAATATTTGATAACTAAAGAGAGAGGAAAATCGAGCTTGAAAAACTCGTTGGGCTTTATTAGCACTTTCTAGATTCTAAATAATAGTTCCGACCTCTCCACTGTCCTTGGCACTAGAGTCAAAACTTTTTCTCAGCGTAACAGTTTTTCTCGGTCAGGAAAGTAGCATGAAAGTGGGATGTTGAGAACATTTTTTTCATCAAGGCTAGTCAGTAAAAACACGAAATTCCAAAACATCGCAAAACATCACACTTTTTTCTAGATTTAGTCATAAAATCGTATTTAGAATTAGAATCAGATATTTTTTCATTCAAAATATGCAAAAACATTTGTACAATCTGTGATTATTGCCAAGTAGAGCTTATCGCATCAAAGGCATGCATGAAAAAAGGCAGGGCTTGACAAGCTGGTGCTCTAACACAATTTACAAGGAGGGACAGGTTTTGCTCTATTTGAAAAAATCCCAATACACTACAGTATGGCACTACGTTATGCAGTTAAGGAACGTCAAGCTACCTTACCTTGTGAGAAACTTTTGGAGACAGTGATGTAAAGAGTGTGATCGTAGTAAAAAGTAGCTGTTCAAAGAGATAAAGAAATATTGAGTCGAGTTGAGTTGCTCAGATCTATGAACAGCGTTCCATGCTGATATGACTATATCGGCTTGTCTTCCAAAAAAGTATTCCATTATATGAAAAAGCATGGAGTTTGAAAGTTATTTACACCTTGAAGGAAATCTGATAGGCATTTTTATTTTTTAAAATTTTTTGTAGATTATTACCAAAGTACCTCTTTTCTAGATTGATCGTATCTCTATGGGGACCTGGCTATATAAGATGCGCTTTGATGTTGAAATTCATCTCAGCAGTTTTATTTTGGGGCCAGAATACATTGTTGAACTCTTTGCCAAAGATGCCAGCGTCGAGGTATTTGTTTCCAAATTAGTAATTTGTTTGAGTCGAGTACTGGTGTCAAGATAGGAGATGATGGAGAATACTATGTCGACTGTGACGCCAAATTCAACGATTTGGAGATCAGCTCCGGGGACATTATATACAAAATCAGTTACGAGAAGCTAATTATACAGGCAAGCCTTATTATTGCGCAAATACTTAGTGCTAATAAGATTGCAGAAGCTGAGTTTTGAGACTTGAAATCGTTTTAATTCTAGGGTAGAGTTAAAACTTGGTTGGAAAAGCGGCGGGAAAGCAGGTACGGGTATTAGAGTGTTTGAACCGCAGAAGAGAGACGTTTTTGGAGAGCACTGACTTCGAAAACATTTTGAGCCATCTGAAAAAAGTAACGCTCCTCATTTTAAATTGCGCTGGATTTATTAACCACATATCTGAGACTTTGTTACTGCACCTTTACAAAAAGTTTTGACTGATAAAATCACCGTTTTGAAGTTGAAATAAAGCTTGTTTGTGTTCGTGTTTGATTATAAACCGCTAATTCACATTCTCCGCAAAACATCTCTAAGATTGACCTAGACTTTCATTCTGGTGCAACTATACCGTTTTCGGGTAAACTCTTTTGAGTAGTGCCAGTTGTTTTTTTTTTGAGTTTTTTCCAGAAAATCTATGGGGTGAAAAAGTGGAAAACTTGACGTCTAGAAATATGCAAAGAAAAAGATCTAATACGGGTAGAATGCGGTCAATCTCTCAGTGATTTCTAAACGGCTGGCAATTCTCAACAGAATCATGCGGGGACTAATTACATCTCAACTGTTTTAGGTTGAGTTTGCTCATTGTGTTGCAGCAGTTTTTGAAGTAGAGTTGGCTTCAAGCACCCTCTCCGAGAAAGTCTACTTGATCAGTTAGAAAATCAACGTCCAAATTTGTAAAGTTTTGTGTTTCGCCAGAAAAGTTCTGCAACGCTAAGCGCTTGTTCTGGCCATGTAGACGTCATGTTGCAAAAATGTCCATAACTGCACTCACACTTTTCTGCCCTTTTAGCTTTAAAGCCCCAAGATTAGCCCTTCAAAAAATACAAATACTTTGGCGCGGATATGAGCAATGCACTTGTCTCAACTTATTGCGCAAGAAAGGATTCTAATACGAAGGTTGCTAACCTCTAGGGTAAGGTTATGATTCGTTTGAAAAACGCGACGAGTGCACAGGGATGTTTAAAACGTCAAGCAAAATATGTATCGGAAAAAAATTGAATTCGTCTCATATCATTGGTGAAATTATCTCATGACCTTGTTAAAAGCTTATTGGTGTGCTTGAACCACAGAACAAAGACTTTTCGGCGTGCTGGATTTACAGGCTCAAGTTGTTTGAGAAGAGTAACGCACCTTTTTGAACAGCATTGAACTCAGCGTACAGCGTTTTACTGGTTCCGTTCTTTACTGGTTTCGTTACTGTGGCTTTAGCCACAATAACAAAGCCTTTAGTGTAGCTAGTTACTTGATGTACAGGATAGTAGCTGAGACTTAATCTTTTCAGTCACTTCGTAGCAGTGGCGGTCGCAGGATTTCGGACCGGAGGAGGGGGGGGGGGGGGGGGGTGTGCGGCGAAAATTTTTTTCTAATGAAGGTGCGTGGCGTCAGCCACGCACTCCGAAACAATTTTTTACAAGGCTACTTTAAATTTGTAAAAAATTTTACAAATTATTTTAACTGTTTACAAAAATAAACAAGTCATTTGCGCATTTTTATAACCCACGTAAGTAAATTTTAAAAATTTCGCGACCACTCTCGGGGGGGGGGGGGGCTCCCCCTCCCCGCCCCCTCGGTCCGCCACTGCTTCGTAGATCAAAACGCACTGCCTTGGCAATATTCTTTCTTTATTATATCTCAGGTAGATGAGGATACATGCCTATTTGCCATTCTACCATGGAGGCAGTTATCGCCTTTCCGATCCACCTGGTACATTGGAGCGCCATTGTTGCGACAGTACTGTGTTGTGTTTGACATCGAAAAACGCCGAATCGGATTTGCAGACCATGTCCCAGATGACCAAAAATCGTCGACAATCAGACCTTCAACGCCATCACTTGCCACACTGTGGACGCGAACGTAAGCTTTGCATTTTTTTTGTAGGATAAATTACGTTGCGTGCGTTCGTTACAACCTCTTCATGATAAGGGTCACTGCTAGGCAGACAGGAAAATTGTAATTAGCGCACAACCTTGGTTATGTAATAGGTCCTTTGAAGCTCGATATGGTTACATAAATAAAGTTAAAGTACTTCGCGAAAAGGGGAAATAATTACATGTTTCAGAATCAGCAGCACGACAAGTGCGGGATGTGGTACCCGACTATTGACCACTGTTGCTATAGCTATATGGCAGTTTTCTCAAAGATGTCTATAGGAGCAGTGTTTTCATTTTTTTTTAGAAAACATGAACTCAATCGATAATTCCTGTTTATACATATTATTGATACTCACGTTATGAAAAGTGCAAGTTTACTACTTATATTCAAAGCTTTTGAACGGGTTTCGAAGCTGACTACGAATCATGTGCTTGGTTGCTTCTTATAACTCCTGCCTGTGATTTGCTCTTTTTTCTCGAAACAGCTTGTATTTCTATACTAAGTTGGATAGTCATAGAAAATTGGATCAAAAGGAATAACAAGTATTGTTTCAGGTAGCAAAAATAGGAAAATGCTAGTAATTACAGAGAAGACCTAATTGATACCAAAATTAGGTGTCAGGCATAATCGGACACCTAACTTCTGTGATTGCATTTGATCGAAAGACTCAGTCAAGTTTGTAGTCAGTCGTCAGTTCGAATCGAGACCAAGGCCAAGAAATCAAACAAGAAACTTTCACATTCGGACTATATTTCTTTGAGCGGATAGCTTCTTGCACTGAAAAAGGGGAAAAACTTTGAGTGGGAAATAAATGCAAAGTCCAAGCAAAGCTGTGAACGACTTGAGCTATGGTTGACGCCGTTTTGTTTTGTAATTGGGTTATACTGAAATGAATTTTTCTTTTACAAATGAATCCTGCGAGCTGTTGAGCTTGATTCAAATAAACTTTCCGTTCAGTTTTCTCTGACGAATTTGGGTGCTCACGAAAAGTGGTCAGACTACCCAGCCGTTCCAAGCAAGCTTTTTGTCATCGCACTCGCCTTCTAATGATGTGATTGCCTAATGAGCGTATGTAGGAGTTTTAAAACAGTGCATTTTGTCAAGTGCTTAACGCATGACTTATGAAAAATGTTGGACTAGTTGAGGTTTCTAGCAGGTGCGATTTTTTGTATTTAGAATATTTATAGTCACTGGAAATCCTCACAGTTACTCGCAGATAAGCAAAATATATTTAGGATTAGTTTTAAAAGGCCAATGCTATGATATACAGCTTGCTCGGCATATAATATCATCAGCTTTAACAACGATGCTGTAGTTGACTGCAGAATGGCCCTGGGTAGACTCTCGCGAGCGTGTCTCTTGCGGGCTAACATTGGTATTCGCGCGCATGAGTCATCATAACCATACTCGGCAGCCGTTGCTGGCACGCTCGTGTTCATTCAGCTTATAGCGACTCGGGCGATTTCCTGCAGTCGGCTTTACCAGCCCTTTCGCGTTCCATGTCGGCCGATTAAGTCTGAAGCATACTTTCGCACATCCTCATCAAGTTAGCTTTTTATACTTTTTGTCTCTCCAACATTCCAACTAAAACTAAAAAACTTTGAGGAAAAATGAAACACGAAGAAACGAACTGATAATAACTACAAATAGATTCTGCTTACTTCACATTTTCACCGTATATGATAATATCTGATGTGGTTACGGTGATAACCGCAAACTTACCAAGGACAAGGTAAGAAATGAGTGGGCATGATAATCTTTGCAGAATTTTTACGATCTTACTGACTCCATTTCTGGTCTTTTGAACTGCAAGTTCTAAAAACAATAGGAAGACTCGAATTCTGACATCCGAATCCCCCTAAACAGGAATTAAAGTACGGACAAAAATGAGTAGAGTTTTGTAAATGTTTTTGAGCACATATTGAGTGGTATAATGTCCAAGAATGATGTGCTTGTCCTCACTATCTGTTGAATGTACCAAATCTAAAATTAGTTCCTTTCGAGCATGTTTTTATTGTCTGATACATGGTATGGTGGTGTTTTCGTGGTGATCCAGTTCTCCAGCCGCATACAAGTATGAGCCTTTCAATCCTGTGTTACCAAAAGAAGGGTAAATTTACTCTCACGAAGCGCATCCAGCCGAAGCTTCCGTATGTGCGTTTCCTGGTTTCGTTCCCAAAGCTTTGGGAAGAGCTTGAGATTTGCGAATCAATAAACACGTACAACTGAATTTTATTCATTACAAAGTACGAAAGGTATAGTTATCAGGCATAAAAACCCATTCCCATATTTAGACTCCCAATCTACAGTTGCTATATTAGACATAAGCATGATAAGTAATGAAAATATCAACAGTAATCACATGCATGCCCCGAAAAAATAGAGAGAGTACAACAAGAAATGAGTTTTTGGAGCTTCTGCTCTTTTCACAATCAGAATCCTACAATCAGAACTTATCGAGCGGTAAACGGAGGTGGTTAAAAAATGCTTAAGAAACGCTATGGAGAGGGGACCCGGAATTGAGTTGTCAATGCGCTTCTTTACAATCAGATCTCATTGTCAGATGCTAGAAAGAAGACAAAACGGAGTATATTTTGACTTGGTCTCAAGCAGTTGCAAAAGTAGCGCTATGTGACAGTGATCATATAACTTCGATCAGAAAAAAAAATGGGAGAATCTAATCAATTCGACTCAAAAGAACTGCATTTCCTTAAAGGCAGTGGGTCGGAAAAACTCAAGAACTCAGTATTTCAACGCGTTGGGTTCCTTATCGCCCACGTTTAAAAACAGTGCAATCCCGGCTGCACAGCATGATTTCCCTGCCGAGAAAATTGCTCCCAAACTTACACGCGCAGACTAATCTTACACGCATCCGGACGAGTTGTCAAATTCCCTCTCATCATTGGAGGCTGTCCGCCGCAATGCTATAACCATTGGGTTTTCCAACGATTCAGCGTCATCAGTCTTGCTCCGCTCGTCCAATTCCAAAAAGAAGGGCATTGAAAAACGTTCGTTTTCGCCGTTTTCAAGCTCTCAAAAGTGCATTTTCGGGATCAGAGTATTGAATAACCCCAAGTAAGCGGAAATTTCACTAGAGTGAGATTTGCCGAGCCACTGCCTTTAAATGCTCCATTAATTTTGCACATCCCTTTTATATTATTCAAAGCTGAATGTCTGCTTGTCTGTCTATCTGTCTGTATCTACGTTTGTTCCGAATAGAAAATTCCATTTTTGAACCGATCCGGACCAAACCTTGCACACATACACTTTGGGGCGGGGCGCGTGTCGTAAGCTAATGTTATCGATCAATATCGATTTTATCGATTTTTCGCAAAATTTGAGCTGGCTATGGGTATAAGAGTTGGCACAGGGGGGGGGATAAGTGAGCATGCTGATTACGAATATACAGGGTGTCCCAAAAGTATGTATCGAACGTTTGATCGTTAATATCTCTCTTCCCAAGAAGTTTTTTGCCTTGCTTCAAGCACCATTTTGTAGAGCTAGCTTCAACTTAGATTTGCATTATAGAACGAATCACTCATTCCTCTTCATTACTGTAGGATTACGGTAGAAACTTCAAAGAGGGTTTTAAGCAATGAAAGGCCATATTTTGCCTTAGAAAGGAAATAAAACAGCCTGAAAGTTTTCACACTAGGCTAATTAGAGTTGCTGATTATAACTGTAAAGTTCCCAACTTATTATGATGCTTCATTGAGGAGTTATGCCAGGTAAGAGGTAGCGGCCATTTTTTCAATGTTCCTAAAAAGTGCGATTACACCGTTTAGAAAGCTTTGTAATCTTGTGAATAGTTGAGTATTGAACTCAGCATTCATAAAAACCCTATTACACAAGTTTTCACAATTTTTTGAAGAATTTTGGAACTGCAGCTTTTTCCACATTGACACCATATGTTTCAAGTTTCTACCGTAATCCTACAGTAATGAAGAGAGATGGGTGATTCGTTCTTTAATGCAAATCTAAGTTGAAGCCAGCTCTACAAAATGGTACTTGAAGCAGGGCAAAAGACTTCTTGGGAAGAGAGATATTAACGATCAAACGTTCGATACATACTTTTGGGACACCCTGTATTATTGAGGGCCGGGCGGAGCCGGGTTTGCCAGCTAATCTATAGTAAGAACGATTTTCCCCACCAAATGATGAAGTATGACAACGTAAGATTATTGTCAGTAATTAGACTAAGTAGTGTTAACTTGCGGTCAGCGTCATACAAGTATCAACATCAATCAAAAAAGTATGGCAAAGGCACAGCTTCTGCCATTGATTGCTAGAAGGTGATTCTAATATTGCCAATTTCTTGCGCGAGAAACGCTTTTATGTTATATGAGCTATGTCAACGACAGGAGATGCTAAATACTTTTGAAAGCATTCACCCGTATTAGTCTCCTTTGGTCCTTATGAGGAAGGGTATTTAACTTAGCTTGGCCTTTTGGCAAGGGACATAAATGTTTTGAATCAGCTTTAAACGCTGATTACAAACATGCTATTTCTAGCTGCCGAGCACCATTTCGAAGCGAGTAATGGACTTTTTTCTGCGCAAAATTGGCGTATTATTGAACATAGGAAGACGGGTAGGTAAAAATTCGCAAGAAAAAGGCGCTAGTATATCGAATTAACACAAATTTAATCCTCTCTCACTCGTTAGCACTTAGGTGAAGATGTCGTGATGCCAGTGAGTCGATGAGTATTCCAATTTTGCGCAGAAAAAAGTCCATAACTCGATTCGGAATGGTGCTCGGCAGCTAGAGGTAGCATATTGGAATCAGCGTTAAAAGCTGGTTCAGAATAGATGTCCCTTTCCAAAAGGGCAAGCTAAGTTAGTTGGCTTCCCTTGTTAGTGGTGAAGCGTTCTCACAAAACGAATATATGGTTGTTTGGTATAACTCATAGCACCTTTCAAAAAGTCGATCTGGATTTGAGGTGCCCCATACAAAGCCGCTCCATTTTTCATTGAGTACAATTAGTGAAGCTCAGATAGTTGAAGTTTCATCGAAATCATTGCCTTACCCCGTACGTCTTCTTGTTTCTACAAGAGAGTCTCGAATATGGACTTCCAAAAATATTGCCGACAATCACCATATATTTTCCGAAAATTTGAGTTAAGGGGAAGCTTAGTGTCCGACACTGTCGCAGAAAAAAAAGCAAAAATGAAGGTATGGGCGAAGGTGATAAACGCAACCTCATCTCTCAAAAAAGGTACTCGTGATAATCCAGCCAAATGATGATAATCTCCTTAATTTATGACCGTAATGATAGCAACCAAATCGTAATCAGCTTTGCGTTAATACCTCCGATATATAGGCAATTCACGTGAAGTTTCGAAGAATAGAAATGATTATAGTAACAATCATAGGATGCATGTACGAGGAACTACAGGGTGTGTGAGCTTGATAATTTTCTAAAAAATTAGAAGGGGAGCAAACAAAAAAAGTTAGTGCACACATAATACAAACAGTTACTAATACAATTTAGCTTTCAGAATATGAAATGGCTTCTTTTGAGTCCAACGCAGGCATTCAAAACCTTGGCGATGCAGCTTTGACAGGCAGATAGTCGTAATGAGTTCCTTCTGCACCTTAACGGTAATTGCTTCTCTCCTTGCTAAACGTGCAACGTGACAGAGCGAGCTTTTGGCTACAAAATACTATGTAGAAAATTCTTTGCAATGTTTAGGAATAAAAATATTCAAATTAACTGAAGGTATGTGTACGCCTTATAATGGGAATTTGGATGCAATTGCGCAAGAAAGACGAAAATTAATCGGAAGTATAGGAGATATCTCAACAACCAACAATTAACACTAGGTTTCATAGAAAACGCATGGAGAAAATGTAGCCTTGAACTCATAAAAATTGCGCTTATGTATCCTTCGGATTTCTTTCAAAAACAGATGGCCATTGGTAACAAGTGACCTTCTCAAAATTTCTTTTCCGTTTATGAGAAAGTAGTTTCTGGCAAAAACATTCACTTACCTGTGATAGCGCGAATCCTTTTCGAATTTTTACTTTAGTTTCGTCAGTTGGTAGATTTCAATTACAGCTTTAATCTTCCTGCTTTGCAAGAGTACTAGCTCTATATTTCCAGCTTTTAAAGAGTATAAGACATTATGAACTCAGAAAAGTGCATTTTGTGAAGGACTTTTGCAGCGTTAAACAGTAAAGAATTGAAACCGAACTTTTTAGTAGATCTGTACATCACAGCGCTGCAAAGTAGTCTCCCAGAATTCAACGCACTCCGTAACAAAAGTTCTGAAGTCAATTGATTGACTAAATAAAGGCCTACTAATGCTTAGTTTGATTATAGCAATACTCAGCTACTCAAAGCAGGTGGGTTAACTGCAATATATCCGAAATTGTGGACCTCTCAGCTTTGATTCCAAGTTGCAAAAGCTCAACACATTCAATGCAAATTGAAGCAGTGACCTATCTCGGAGTTCCTCTGACAAAAGACAGCTAAACTAGTACATTTTGGCGAGATTCTCCTTTCAATGGTCGTCTTAGTAATCACTCCCCTTTTTGGACCACTGTTAAGGAGGTTTCGTCAAAACCTACGTTTCGTTTTACCTGGAATCGTTTATGTTGATGTAGTAAACGAAAAGTCAACTCAGACAATTCACCGGAACTTCCGCAGGACAAGCAGAACTTGCAGCGTTTCCGCAGCACTTTCTTTACCATTGAGAAAGTGCACGCTCCAAAATGCGAGGTTTCCGCAGGAAATTGACGTCACAGCGACTGTAAACCGGAACTTCCGCAGCACTTTCCATAAAGCGCTGCGAAAGTGCAGTGAGGCTCGTAAGGTTTCCGCAGCACTTTGGCCTGCCAGCGTTTTCGCAGGATTTTGGGAGCGCATGCACTTGCGATTGCGAAATAGCGAACGCATCTTCAGCAACCAACAGCGCATAGCTCATTGCTCTTTTAATCCTTTTAATACTCTTTCGCTTCTGTTTCTCTTCTTATCTTTCTCTTTTTCCTTTGTTTTCCCAGTGTTGGCGTAATTGAACCTGTATCATCCATGTTCAAGTATTTTTGTAGGCATCGGTGCAGTGTGTGAACAATCATTACCAAGCTCCTGGAATGCTCGACAAGGGGTCAACGGAGGGACTTCATAAAAGCACAACGCTTTCGGGTATATTCAATTTCTTTGCCTTCTTTGCTTTGATTGAAGTAATAACCTAAACAGTTTGAAACTATCACTTTGCAGATAATATATTTTGGATGTTTAAACAAGGTAGAAATAATTTGGTAGAAATGTATCAAAACAAAAGGAGGAGGAGATAATGGTTCACAAAAATTTCGCGGTCTACAAGCTCTTGGTGAGTAATTAATTATTTTCGAAAATTTTCGTGGTTCAAAGTAGCGTTATGGGGAATTTTCGAAGGTGTGCTAAAAAAACTGAGGGAAAAGATTGGAACCGCAAGAGTTCAACCATTCCTGAATTTTCTTTAGGTGGGTGTGGCCGCACGAACAGACCCGAAAGTTTTTATCCCCTTCCCCTCCTCCACCCCCCTCCCCCTTCCTTGAAAAAATTTCGCACCGCCACTGCTTTTCGTGTATCTATTTTTTTTCTTCTCCCTCTGCTTCTGGTGTTTCCAGAGTTTTCCCTTTCGCAAATTCCTGCCCTCTCACAGTATCATACACAAAGCAAAATAATATTTTTTGATTCAAAGATTGAAAAGAAGTTTGAAACTATAATTTGAACTAATAATTGGTGGGTCCAAAAGTTCGTGCCGTTTTTAGACCTATTCTCAAATCATTCAGAATTATGATAAACAAACACTTTAAGCATTTTCCCGTGCAGGATTTCTTTCCCTTTTCAACAGTGGTGTTTTTGTTTAGATTCTCTCAATTTTCTTTCGAATAATCGCCACAATCACCCACCCATGCATTTTACGTACTACGTACTACGTATTTTCGCTATTTTTTAAAATTTTCGTTTTGGACTTTTGAAAAAGTTTTGAATGGAGTAAACAAAACGCTACGAAACATTTCAAACCCAAGACATCCTAACAAACCCAATCCACCCCAAAACTCAACTTTCGGAACCACCTAATAGCTCAAAAAATTGGAAATTGTTTTCAAATAATAGTATTGAATAATCAATAAAACAGAAATAATGCGGTAGAAATTTTTTGAAACTTCAAAGTAGATTTGTAGACAATTTTCGAAGGTGTGGCTCACCTTATGCCCCCTTTTGCTACAAAAAATCGTGGGCGTACAAAATTGGAACCGCGCGAAATCATTTCTGAATTTTTTTTGGTGGGTGGCTCACGCCTATGAACCCAAAAACTTTTTGTCTCCTCCCCGAAAAAATTTCTCGCACCGCCACCCCTTATGGGGTATCTATCCTTCTCCAATACTCTGTTTCTGCTGTTTAAAATGTTTTTCTCTCTCACTAATACTTCTACATCTTCAACCGATCTGCACATGTCTATTTTGGATAGAGAAATCATGCCTATTCTGATAGTACCTGAAGTACATTTTAATGGAGACAAGCTCCGGAGATAGAAGCCGAAGAGCAAATACTCAACGCGCAAACTTCCTGTGTTTGGTTGCAAAAAATTTGAAACTCGCAACGAAAATTGGAGCAGTCGGAATAATTGGTATTATAGCTTGCTCTTTCTGACTGTGCCAGTTTGCGCTGATTGAACTTCTCTATGAAAATTTCTGATTCTCGAAGAAAATGCCAAAAACGGAGAAATGCCAATGAATCAAATTCGCTGTTTTTTCACGGCTTTCTCAAAAATCATAACTTTTGTAGCGATGTTTAATCAGAGCAAACTTTGTACACTCCAAAAGAGCAGTTGAAGCTATAACACCAACTGCTCCGATTTTTGTTACAGCAGAACGAACGGGCACGGGAAATTTTGAAACTGAGTAATTTTCAAAGCTTTAGGTACCTTAGAATGAGCAAGAATTCCTCTTACAAGATGCACATATGCAGATCGGTTGTGAAATAGGAAAGTTACGAATTTTTGAAAACGGAACGAACTTTCGGTTTTATAATTTGTAAGTAATAAATTACGAAATTTTAACAATAATTTCTGTACAATAACTCTCATTTACACATACCTGCCTTGAAGTATGACACAAACTTGTTATATCTGGAAAATGCTGAAATATTAGGTTGAAACAAAAGTTCTGTCGCTTTTAATTTGAAAATTTCAAAAAGAAAATCCAAGTCGAAGTTAAAGGCTTAATTTTTTAGCAGAAAACTCTTGAAATTTTCAAATCTCTCGAGCTTCCTTTGTTGAATTTTCGAATCTTCCGAAGTTTTTGCACAATCGTCCTAGAAACGTATGTGGCAAGGTACGATTTATCGTCGATTCGTTGGCCGCACGGACTGCTCAAACGTTGCGGACACGCGCGGCGTTGCTGAAATGTTACGAGAGAACGACTTGTGCAATTGCGAATTTGTATTGGGGTAGTGTTTTACCTCGCGGTACGTGCTCAGTGATGTCCAGTGCGTGCGGTCAACAAATCAACTATACGTAAAAGATAATATTTATCTCTCATTACAGAAGGGGAAAGAGGCCGGAGTCAGTTCCAGTCACGCGGACAAGGCCAAAAAGATACCCGATGAATGTAAACGGGCTAATTCGCCGTAGGACGCACCTTCCCCTTAAAGCGCATCTTAGCCCTTGTGAATGAAGTTGTTATTCTTGCCTTTACTTTATTCTTCCATCGGTATATTATTGCTTTCTGATTCCTAGTATTTGCCGGTTCCATTCTTATTCGCTTATGCATACATATTCGAATGCTTCTAATCCTCATGTATCCCTTTGATCTGTGATGCCTCTTGAGGTCTGTTGTGAATATACATGTGGTCTGTTGTGAATATGCCTGCGTACACTGTGCCATTTACTTTTTCAATAAAACTATCTCGTTTCCACGTCTCTTGGCATCTCGATTAGAGAAATTACATCAAAGGAATGATGATCTGGTAAAAAGCGGACTAGTATTGAAAAGGAAAACCTAGTATCATAAAGGAAGCTTGTTATTGAAAGAAACGGATCGCAAATCAAGAGCGCAAAGTGCTGCGGAACTCCAAACAAAGTGCTGCGGAAACCCTGCACCTTGAGATTGCAGGGTTTCCGCAGCACTTTCGCAGGATTTCCGCCGGGTCACCTGCGGAAACCCTGCGAAAGCGCTGCGGAAGTTCCGGGCAGTTGTCTGAGCAAGCTGAAGCGCTGCACTTTATATCGTTGCCCGACTTCTTAAACACTTGAAAATATTTAGATATCTAATAATACGGAAGTATTGGGTTGTCAAAATGTTCTACCCGTTTCTTAAGTTCAAATTCGACTTAATCTGCCGTTTTCAATTTGTCATAAAATATCAGAAATAAGAATAGGCAAACGTCTTGAACAAAAGTCGATGCAGTTTTTCTTTTTCTTTTCAATTTGTGTTTTAAACTAGTTGACCTTGTGATCATTAATACGTGCCAAAATTTCAAACCCGGGTTTGAAATCAACCATATCCAACTTCAGGCTTCTTGAATTTTCTGTTCATATGTGGCAAACAATTGAATAGTAGATGTCTAAAAAATACAAAGTGCAAAGCAGTGCCTTTTGGCAGCTACAGCAGACTCTTTGAGATTTTCCAAATTTTTTTTGAAGTTATCAGATTCTATACTTGTCAACTCAAACCTCATGGAACAATGAGCACCTCGGTCATCCGATACAGTATTTTTTCCGGTTGCAGTATTTTTGTATATCTCTTCTCCGATAGGCCTTTTTCGTCCGATTTATGGAGTCTTCGGAAAAATCATCATATATCTGTTACCGAACGCGCAAGGCTTCACCTGAAAAATTCGAGAACTGATGTTTCGAAGAGGTGAGCCCTCATTTGTTTTGTGTTCAACAGCTGATGTTTCGAAGAGATACAGCCTCATTTGCTTTGTATTGGGTTGTTACAGAATTAATGCAGGTTTTGAATTCCAACCGCAATAACTCATACACTTCTTATCTCTAAGTAGGTTGCAAAACACAATTCGATAGAGCAAAGCAATCTTTACAAGGTGGCAATCTTGCTTTAGCAACAACTCTGATCCACCACGAGTTTCGAGCCAAAAACTAAAAAGATTCAACTGTCCGAAAAATTGAGAAAAATCGTAACTCAGTTCCTAAAAAACCTACAAAAATTCTAACTTGCTCACGTAAACACTATTCACATAAGACATCTATATACGCCTTTGCCGTATTTTTTCTCTGTTAGAAATCAAGAAAACGGAAATTTTCGTGCGTTTGCCAAAGTGATGCTGTGCCCTTTCCACATAGGTAGCTGTATACTACAGACCTATAGAAGTACTAACGCAAATTTGCAGCTCTCTACAAGCTTTAGTTCTCGAGTTATATCGAATATAGTTTTCCCTAGTCAGATGGTCCAAGCTAAAATTCAAATTTCTCGAGGACTAAAGCTTGCAGAGAGCTGAAAATTTGCGTTTGTACTTCTACAGATTTGTAGTATACAACTACTTATGTGGGAACGGCACAGCAACACTTTGGCAAATGCACAAAAATTTCCGTTTACTTGATTTCTAACAGAGAAAAAAATAGGCAAAGGCGTACATAGATGTCTTATGTGAATAGGGTTTACGTGAGCAAGTTAGAATTTTTGTAGGTCTTTTAGGAACTGAGTTACGATTTCTCTCAATTTTTCGGACAGTTGAATCTTTTTAGTTTTTGGCTCAAAACTCGTGGTGGATCAGAGTTGTTGCTAAAGCAAGATTGCCGCCTTGTAGAGATTGCTTTGCTCTATCGAACGGTGTTTTGCAACCTACTTAGAAATGAGAAGTGTATGACTTATTGCGGTTGGAATTTAAAACCTGCATTAATTTTGTTACAACCTAATAAATTTGATTGTGTCATGATTGACCAAAAGTTTTGAATTCCAAGGATTTACTAGAGGTGAAGGTATCTATGGAGAGAATCTTGGAGAAAAAGTCTTTAAAAATACGAAGGCACGTTTTTGTACACAGCCGTTATTGAAACGGAACTTCAAAAAAGAAAATTTCCAAGATTTGCTTGACTTGGCCATGGTTTAAACCATGGTTATACGGCTAGGTAGGTTCTGCCCTCTTCGCCTAGTGCACGGCTGCCATGCATTTCAGCTCCTTTCCCAAAAGTTTTCCTCGAGTGAGGGTAAGTTCGTAAGTTTGCCCACAATGGCTCGTCGTGCTAGCCCCAAAACACAAACATAACTGTTATAAGCTTACATTAGATGAATGATATTATAAAATAAACTACACTAGGGGCTGGGCGAGTGTCGTAGCTACTTCTTGTATCGATCAATATCTTCTATCAAACTTTTGCAAAGTTTGAGATACGGGGCTGGGAGTTGGCACGGAGATGGGGTATGTGAGCATGCTGGCTACAAATATATTATTGACAGGGGCAGGCGGAGGCGGGTTTCCCAGTTAGTCTACCATAAAAGAAATTTGTAAGTCAAAATTCTTCAAAACTCAAATCTTACTGGATGTTCTGTAGCATTTATCCTTATCAAATACTACAAATGTTTTGAAAATTTCGTCCATTAGTGGATTCAATGGTATGTCTGAAACGAAAAATTTCCTTCTTTGCTTATTCGAGGCAGTGTGCCACGATCGAACAGAGGATCAAGTACGAACAACTACATAGAAAAAAAAAAGAGAAAAAAGGGCAGGCAAATGATAACCAGTATTAAAAGGACGGCTTTTCTCTAAGACTAGCAATCAGAAGTGGTGCAAAAAACGCAAAGATTCACCCTTTGCGTCAGAACATCTTAGCAATTACTGAAAATGTATTACTGATGATTGATAATTTTTCAAGTGGCGTAAACTCCGCCTGCTAAAACCATTTGACTGCCAGTTGCATGACAGTACTAGGCGCACAGTACCATTCGAGCAAACTGAGCAGCGACGTTGATGAGCGGACATCCCAAGAATATCATCAGAAGGAGGCTACTTGATTACTTGTCAAAATGTTTATTCGGTCCTGTAATCTCAGATTCAGCATACAGCAAGCGTGATTTCATAATGTTCATCTAAATCATCCGAATCTCACAGGAAACACTTGGACAAAGACGACACTCATCGTTCTCCATGTCTCACTGTTGCTCTCACTAGTAATTGATGTACAAGGTGAATTGCTTGTTGGCCAAGCAGCGAATGCGTATTGATAGCAAAAAACCAGTTTTTTCGCCAAAAAACTAGAATAAGCTCTTGCTAGAGAGCACTAGACACGTGATTTTTCCTGAGTTCAAATCACAATCACTCAAGCGCCCTCCAAAAGTCAAAACAAATCAGAGCTGTCACAGCCAAGGGTATTTAACATTCATTGTACCTTGGTTAGCGTTATTTGCGACACTCATTTGATGCCCACTAAACTCTTACCTCTCGTAACTTTCTTATCGTAAATTGGCCCTTTTACAGTTGATTAAAAGTTTCCATACAGTGTAAATGATAGAGTACGGTTAATAATTATCAGATGTACGATTCATAATTATGCCACTTGCCTTGAAATTTTTGAAATGGTTTAAATTTTACGAAAAAAAATAAATGTGCTTTATACGAATGGGGCATACTAACAAGGGAATGGTCAGAAGTCGAAGTGGCCAATCCAGTCAAGGTGCCCACTATTCGATGCAGCAATCAACGCTGATTTCGAATCTGTATTCCGTATCTGCTTAGCGCCTATATGTTTTAAGTTATGAGCAGTTTTATTTGAAAAAATGGCATGTAAAAATTGCGGAAGTGAGCACATAGTTGCACCTCCAGCTCAACTTTGAGCTTTAAGAATATAAAGTAATCTAGCTGCATGTTTGAGTCCAGCCCCAAGCCAAACATGGCTTTGTACCGCCAAATTGGGCTTCGCATGCACGTTTTCTTAGCAAAATAACGGCCTTCAACAGCTTATAACTTTGCCCACATAGAAGGAGAGCAGAAATGGAACAAAAATTCGACGTCAAAGTTTTATGCTCCATCTGATGGCATGCAGTTTGTTTGGATGGCCACTTCGATTTTTGACCATTCTCTTGTAAGTTGTTCCAAAAGTTTCGTCCGATTTGCAGATTATATGGTTCAGAGGGCACTAATTTTTGTAAAAATCAATGCAAGACAACGATTTCGTCGAACTAAAGGCATTGTCTTTCCAAATTCTCGACTTCCATGTTCTTGTCGTTCAGGGTCCTTCTCAAGTCCCTGATTCCGATTATCAGGTTGAGAATCTGCGAGAATCCCGACAACCCCGTCCCGGAGAACCTGCAGGGCGACCGGAACGATGATTGGTTAGGTCCGCACGGATAGGCAAAACGAAAGTCAGTCTCACTCAAAGGGGAGGAGCCAACGTGGCGAATGCGCCATCCGAAGCGATTTTCGAGGCAGCTTTCTCGCTTCGGGAGCAACTTTTGGCACGCAAGTTGGGCAGTGTGAGGTTGGGGCCACGTTACCGCTGAGCGTCAAAATGCGCACTTCATGTTGGGTGCACCGCATGCACCGCATCAAACACCCCATGTTGGGTGAACGGTGCCTATAAGCGAGTTTTTGGCTATTATAAGGAGGATAAGACATGTACATGAGAAAGTAAGCGAAAGTAGCGAAAATTTAAAAAAATCACATTCGTTAACATCACCCGCATTCAATGATGCTTCCACATAAAAATGAGCACACAAATCTAGCGCTGTCATTAAGTATGTATTTCAAAGAATATTGGGTAAAGGGTCGCATTATTTAACGCAAGAATGGATATTCCACGAAAAGTGGGATGGTTATTTGCTTCGGTAGAAGGAAGATCACAGCAAAAGTCCATTTTTTTGGAGTCATGTAGGATAATCTCTTTTCCCTCCAAAATAATTTTTGAACTAATTCTCAAGATTGTAGCGAGGCTTCTGTATCAGATTTCGAAACAATGTGTCTAGAAAAACCAACTCGATTAGGCTGGGTTCATACTAATTCCCATGTTCCGGAACTGTTCCCGCACAGTTCCTGCACTGTGCTGGAACTGTTCCGGAATTGTGCTGCATGCGCTGCAACCGCTTCGCACGCATTTTGAACGGCGGGAGTTGAAGAATTTTGACCATTATCAACGGTTTTTCTTCCAGACTTTTCACCCTTTGGGCTTAATTCTCTATCTCGCTTCTCCTTGTGATAAGAAAAGCTGTGAACTAGAAGCGGGGTTGAGGAATGAACGTTGTTCTTCTCTACTTATCCGGAACATGCACATGGAAGAAAACAGCTTCTCTCTCTTCAACTCCGCTTCAAGTTCGCAGCTTTTCTCATCACAAGGAGAAGCGGAGTCAAAGTGAGAACGGAGAAGCAACGATATGGAAAAAGGAAAGGGGCTGAGAATGTCTAAAAATCAAAATTCATCAGAAAACAAGAGCAAAGTTCCCATTTCCGCATTTTTAGCTTGTTCGCATGTCCTAATTCGAGAGAGACGCCTGCGGGGTTCGCGCCGTGCGCACTAGCGCACAAACGGCCGACATAAACCTAAAATCTCCATGCGTGCGGCGAACAATAAAAATTCCGTCTAAGCGGCAGGCAATGTTACCGTGCGATCAGCCAGCAGCACATTTGCGGCCAAGCGAGCGGCCAGCAATGTGTCCGTTTGATAGGACGACAAAACCCGTGGTCCAAGTGGCCGACCGTAACCTTCATTTTCTCCTCGTAGTTGTCACACGTTGTGAGCCTAAACGGTACCTGCGTGAGATACGATGCAACGTTTAGGCTGCTACTCAGACAGTAACTCGGACGAGCGGCGGACTTTAATGGATTTGCGGGCGAGCGGCAAGCTTTGATTTGTGGGCGTGGTTTTCTTGCGGACGAGCGGCGTACCGTCGCTACCGAGCCTGCAAGCGGTGGACCCTGATTTGACCAGCGGCGGCCCATCCCCTCGAGCGGGTGGGCGGCGCACCATTAACACGTTAATCCAACTTGCCATCATTTCCATGCGCGAGTCATTCTCATTTAGTGTTATTGCGGCCTGATGGCGGTCAACTAGCAGTGTCCTCAAAACGATAAGCAGGTAAGTATGCTCAGACTATTATGGCGAGCACCCGCCGACCACCCACGGACGACGCCACGCCCATCTCGAGTACGCGCCGATAAGTGCCTGGCAACCACCCGACAATGCGCAGATGACCCGATAAGCTCCCGAACAACGGCAGCGGTGGCCCTGGAAGCGCCCGATTAATGCGAAGTATGCACCCGCGGGTTCCCCATTACACCATATAGCAATAAAGCTCATAAACATTATTCCACTTTTGAAGTTTTTTCGAAGACTTTCATAATTTTTCGGAATCCTGTTCATATTCTTTGGCCATGCATGAAAGTTACAATTACTATACCAAAGTTTCCGACGCCCACCTAATTTCAGGACCAAGTAGTCCTATAGGGCTCAATCGGGACCCGAGACCCTATCCGCTAGGAATTTGACGCCACTTGACTTTTGCCAGACGACACAAATGTTGAAGGTAGCCCTATCACCGCGGCGCATCTCACGCGAGTAGCATTCTCTCCTAAGCATGCATTGATTGTAGCGTCCAGCAAGACCCTGGCTCGCCCGAGTGTCTTTTCTTAGGCCGCGGTGTTCCGATAAAACTTTGGATTCCCGCAGCCTGTCCCTAGCGATAACATTAAGCCGCGGGTGGCGAAGAAAATAAATCTAGGGCCGCAGATGGTCAGGATTTTAACGCCCTCGCACCGCTGAAAAGTACCGTTAGGGGCTGCGAGTGCTCACAATAATTGTCTGAGGTGTCTGCCCCACTCAGGGGTTCGTGCCTTGCGAGGGGTCATCCTACCTCAAACACGGCCGCGGCCTCAAAAGGCCTCCGCCCTGCCCGCGGCTTGATTTGATCATTTGCAAGCAACTGTGCGTTCTACAAAGTGCATTCAGATCACGGAACCCCCCGAAAAAATTCAGGAATTCTCCGTGCGAATGAACCAAACCGGAGGGAGAAACAAAGCATTAAAAACCTCCCAGAAGAGATTGAGAAAGTGTTGAAAGGTAAAAGACAAATTAGTAGGGGCATGGTTTGACATTATTACCAATATTTAGATTTTGGAGAAGATATGCTGAGTCTTGGGCATAATGAATTAAAGCCCTGGATGGACATCAATCTCGAAGATTCTAAGTGAGCTCTTAAAGATCGAAAGTTAGCAAATAATTTATTAAAGGTTTTACAAGAATCTAGGAGAGACGAATAGAGAAAGAGACAAAAATTCAAATGAATTTATACAGGGCAGAAGGACTGGCGACCTCACCTATTTGAGTGTCTGCAAATTGCACTGTCGTTTGAGAAAATCGGTTTCACCATTCTACATATTTCTCAAATTTAGGAGAAATGTGCGGTCTTGCAGTTTCGAGTCGGGGAGATGGGTCCCCAGCGATGTGAGGTTTTGGCACCGAACAGTGCATTTTTCGCGCATGTGTGAATGCGTTCTTGCACCTTTTTTGCCCTCGTGAGAATGTGATTTTGTGGTTTATTTTGTTGTTGTTTATTTTCTTCCGGTTTACTATCTTGCGCTGTTTCACTTTATAGCGCTGAGAAAGCTCATCATGATTGGCTTTTGCATGTAGTCAGCTTTTGTAATAAACTTTAAGCCGAATAATTGTTTGTATATATTAGGCTGGAAACAAAGTTTTGCAACTGATTTCATAACTTCACTCTCTTTAGATAAGGCGCACTCAAACTTTGGCGTTATGTAGAAGGCAATGTGAGCTACAAGTGAGCACAAATTGTCTAAATTTTGAACACGAAATAGAAAAGTTTTAGGCGTTTTTCGAAAACTGGTGAAATTTGAGAATTTTTGGGGTTTCAAGCTAAAATGAAGCCTTTGGCAGCCTAGACCATGCGCAGTAATCCGGACACGTCTATAAATTATTGCTGGAGGTCGACTCCTTTGGCCTAGTAAGAAAGAAACAAAATTTAGAGGCATGTCGAGATTTTGCGTCCTCATAAAGTCGAACGAGTCGATGTACGCAAGAGCTGCTGGGGACGTTCGTCAATGACTGAAGAGTCCAAAGCTCAAATTCCGACGAGACTTTATGTAGTAAGGTTATTTGACTTGCCAAACGCGAGTATCACATTCATTTATTGAATCAACGCCTTTTTCCTTGTTTAGGGTGAGACCCCATATCGTACACCTACAGTAATCCTACAAAAAAGCCCTTATCACGCAATTTCACTATCGCTTTCGTGATCAGCATGTCGGATAACATCCCTATGCCAAGTTTCAGCCAAATCCGTCAAACTTTGAATTTTTCCCCTTCACACCATACACCTACCGTAACCCTCACTGCGACGTCAGAATTTGGTAGAACAGCAGCTGCGCTTGTAGCTTACGTAATAACCAACGCAGTGGCAAAATTTGAGTGCGCCATGTTGAGTGAGAGGGAAGTTATGAGACCAGTTGCAAAACTTAGTTTCCAACCTAATATTTATCCTTCTCAAGAATTGAGCCGTCAGCATATCTGTCTGTAGCAAAAGAAAGAGGCGGCTATTAGCGCAACGACAATAAGCTGTTAAATCCATGCAGTCTTCAGAAACAGCCAGCATATCTCTAGAAGGAGAGCGGGACAAGCTATGGATATTAGCCCGCCAAAGGCACTCCGCTCGTCCGGTTTGATGCGAGCGGACGAGCGGAGTACCTTTAGCGGGAGAGTGGAGGGAAGTAAGATAGTCGCAAGCTAACGGTACTCCTCTCGCCCGCTTTATATCTCTAGCGGGCGGGCCGCGTGCCTCTAGAGGACGAGCGGCGGGAGGCATATTCGCCCGCCCGGTAGAGGCCCGCTGCTCGTCCCAGTTATTGTCTGAACTACTGGTCATAATATGTCTGTATCAGCAGGGCGATCTGCACTAACTAGGAGCTCGAGGATGAGTTTATGCATGGTCAGAAGTGTAAGTGCAGACTCCCATCATAAATTCTGGGCCAATGCTGCACGATCCACGTTCCCGGATATAAAGAACAACATTCCCAAAGAGAAGTGAACAAGGTATCTCGTTAACCCAACAGCGAGCGAGCGGCCCAACTTCCCCTCCCAAGCGGAGAGCGATATTATCGTACGTGCTCCACACCTTACCCGTACGATTGGCCCGTGACGACCGCACAATCGCACACACCAACGAGCGTTCGTAAGGTTGCCGCTGGCCGCCCGCACGGCGCGAGTTCCTGAGTGTGGAGTACGCAGGCGGAAGCTCGTGAAACAGATGGAATAGATTTGAGCAAAAAGAAAACGAAGCGAGAATGGAGAAACGCATGAACAGACATCATTTTGTCGGATACGCAGAGCAGAAAAGCGATCATTCTTCAACCCTGTTTCGAGTGCGAAGTTCTGCTGATCAAAAAGGGAAGCGGGGTAGAGGAGTAAGGCCAAAATGAAAGGAATCTAGAAGAAAAACTGTTGAAAACGGTCAAAATTCTTCAACTCCCGCCGTTTGAAACGCGTGCGGGGCGGCTGCAGCGCATGCAGCACAGTTCCAGAACAGTTCCAGCACAGTGCGGGAAGGAACAATTCCGGAACATGGGAGTCAGTATGAATCTAGCCTCATATCCACACAATTTTTTAAACTGCAGTTACTAAAACTTGAGAATTCATGCGCGCTTGCAGAAAGACAGGCTTTTGAACAATCTGCAGATCAATGTGAAGTTTGAATGATTCGCGAAATGATTTCCAATGTAGAATGCAAGCAAACATACCAAACGCATTGAATTGCCAGAAAGTTTAGGCTATTTTCTGCTTTCAACGTTCCTTCATAATTCAGTAACAATTTAGAGATTTAGTAGAAGTTAGTACGATGGGTTGGGGATTCCGTTCACCTTGAGTGCTCAATGGAAACATCGCTCGTACAATGTTGTTGCTAAAGTAGAAGAAATTTTGGCTTCCGCGATGGAAGCCTGCACATCCGATTTCAAAGCTCTATTGAGCAGTTCTGTTGCACCAGCATCAGTCTGACGCTTACCAAGAGAACCTCCTTGCATATTCTAGTGCACTGTCGTATACAACAAAACTCTGCGTTACCAACTTTCTTTCTCTATGGCTCTCCGTTCGTATTTCACTCTTTGCGTGCTTAGACCGAATCGAATCAAACAGAAAAACTGATGGAGTTAGCAATATCAAAGATTTGTTCACTAATCACTTAGCTGTTCTCCAGCATAATCTATGATGTTCACTTATTCAATCACATGTAACGCAAGGTAAAATACTCCCAAAAATGTAGCGATCGGCTTGCCATACGTAGCACCGCCAGAATCTCCTTAAGTGATGCGGTTGTAGGATAAAACGTCTGAGCACTTGTGGAGCTGAACATCGTCTCTGTATGAGTACTTGTAAATTCGAAAACCGACTCATTTCATCTTTTCAGCTACACAGTAAGATGAAGGTACTTCCAATTCTTTTCTTGATGCTAATCCCAGAATACGTTTCGAAAGATAGCGACCCATTTTGGGCATCAGAAATGGTAACGTAAGTTTTGCCAAGATGATCAAGAGACTCGCCCTTGCAGATCAAAATGATGAAAAATGGCAAGCCTGAATCTCCTTTGCATGACGGCCCAGCATTAACAAACATGAGTACGAAAGTGAGCTTCAAAACTTCTTCGAATTTGCTTACTAACTGTTGCTTTAGCTCTTCTATCACATGAACAGGTATTACCAGTTCTTCAAAGTTGGAGATCCCGGACATTATGCATTTGTGCTTGTTTCAACGCATTCATCAATGCTATGGTTCCCCCATGTGAACTGTAGCTCGTGAGTAATGAAAATTTCTGTTGATCATGTGGTTAGTGGATCAAATTCTCAAGTGAAAGTTTATTATAGGAACGCTTGCGAACATTCAGAGAATTTTGATCCAAATGAGTCTACAAGCTTGGTTTTGTCAAATGAGAGATTCAAATCAGTGGACACAGCAGCGAATGCTACCGGCATTCTTGCAAGTGACGATATTGAGGTTGACTTTCATTTTTTTGCCGCTCAAACACTTTGCGGCTCGGTGGGCTCAGCACCCCCTTGCTCGCTCGACTACCTACACATCTGCACCTTCTACCTGCACACCCTAGCGCCGGTTGGTCATTCCGGCACGTCCTACACAACGACCCCGCTGAGTGACAATAAACCACAACAACAAACGCGCAATTGGATTACTCAAATTTATCTGAATAACAAAAACACTACACTACAAAAAAACTAAACTACGGGAAACCTCAAGCTACGGGAAGAGAAAATACGGGACAAATTCGCCTCGTCTCAAGCCGCCAAATATCACCAAGTCAATTCTAAACACGACGCAGGGAATCTTGAGGGTCGACCGCTTACTCGCCTCCGCGTAGGATAGATACGAGCCCTCTTCACTCCCGGTACAACCTTGAATCAAAGCTACAAACTTTCCTCGCTCTTTAGCGCTGCATGATCCAGAATCTCTAGAAAAAATTTCGCTCGACCGTTAAACAACAATTCATTCACGGGAGCTTGCTGGTGTAGCTGCCAAGCACGATCGATAAGAATAGGAAAAATCAGACGATTTTGAAAACGAGGTTACCGAAACCAAAGAGACACATGGCGCGCGTTGCGTGGCTTTATATACCCCTTGACTTGGCGACGCGCCCGGCGAGGAGAGGTCCGGGCGCGAACACAATAGAACGCCCGATCCAGCGGCTTTGGGTGTATAAAGAAACAATAATGCAGTTCTTGAAGTGGCTACAGGGGATATACTTTCGATTGTCTAAAGTCCGCGTTTGGTTTGCATTGATACCGCAAGCATGGAGACCGCCAATCATCGTAGAATTTCTATCATGAAGACCCTTCCTTTTTGCATTTTGCACTGAATACTCCATTGACCAAAAAATAAGCTTGACAATGCTGCACACATTGCAGACAACAGCGACAGACTTCCTAACTTTTGGATCAGTGCTTATCGAGTTAGTGGCAAAGGAGAAATTTGTTAAAATCAGCGTCAAGGTTATTTTTCGGAGAAGGACAGAAGTTAAGCTTCCATAATGCTCTTTCTCTCTCAGTGATCTCCTTGTCTATAAAAATTTTTTTGTTGTTCTTATTTTTAAGACAGAAAAAGGCCTCTAAAAGTCCGTTTCGAAATCGATAGCGATTCTACGGATGTTTTTTAAGGTGGTAACTAATGTCCTTGCATGTTCTTCTATGGAAATTGTAGCAAAGGTTTGAGTGGTAATTGAGAAAAAGTCTGCTTTTTTGTTCATGTTTTATCTATGCGTAGGATTTTATTTTTGTATTGCTTCGAAAAGTTGCCATATATACAAGATTTTGTACATTTATCTGAAAAAGGACCAGTGAAGATCATTCATAAGATCTTTCTTAATCTATCGAGCCAAACAACACCAGTGCATGTTTATGTCACAAGAATACGCTTTATGGAGTTCGAGATATGGAGGAGAAATTCCCCCGGAAAAAATATTGAAAGCAAGCTCGAAATATATACATTATGATCCGACGAGCCAAATAGAAGCAATCCTCTAATATTACGAACAATGTCTGCGAGGTGGAAGAAACTTGTGGATAGTTGCTCTTGCTCTATTAAACGAAAATATCAAAATCTGAAAAAGACTGGAGGGAAAGAAGAAACAAATTTTTGAGTAAAGAAAAGAGATAACAATGGTGATCTTTGAAGATCACGCCACCACCTTTGCAGTTGACGAGTAATTGAAAAAGCATGTAAAAATGAGTTTTATTTACCGAATAGACAATCAGAAAACAACGGAAAAAAAGTGAAAGAACTAGGCATGCTGGCAGTTTCCCTGTGACGGTCTTTGGAAAAGCTTTGAAGTGCGAGAAAGTTTCCTTTTAAGTACGACTATTGCCTCAGAAACTTCCTTTATCTTTCCCTTACATCTGTCTAAGCTTGTAATCCTTGGTCCTTTCTCGGCTGTCATACTCCTTAAAGGCAGTGTCTCACCAGAATTTGATTGTCGAGGTTTTTGCATTTTGCATGCCTGTCGGACCTATACTTGGGTTCCAATCGAATAAAAATTCGATCATTCGAATAAAACATTCGAATATATTCGTATTCGAAATTCGATATTCGGAGTTCTTCCATTTTCGAATAATATTCGAAACTCGAATAATCAAAAAACAGGGTTTCGAATAAAATTCGAAAACTCGAATAATCAAAAAACGAGGTTTCGAATATTATTCGAAAACTCGAATAATTAAAAAATGGGGTCTCGAATAGATTTTATTCGAATGTTTTATTCGAATGTTTATTCGAATTTGTATTTGAATGACTCCGTATTCAGATTATTCGACTTTGTTGCAAAGCCAACTGCTGAGTATCAAACTCACTTCGTCTGCGTTTTTTTTTTCGCAAAACTCGGTAATGCATCTTTTTCAACCGTTATACCTTTGAACTGTATGGAGAGTCGCATTCTTACGACTGCTTGCGACACTAAAAAAATGATAGGTGGATTTTAATTGATGTAGAAAGTAGAGCAAGCCCTTTGCTTTTACATTGTTGATGCTGATAAGAAATAAAGTTAATTTTGGTGTACATCAGTCTCTTTCAGACCATCTGAAGAAGAATCTTTTGGGCACAGCATAAAAATTTATATCGACTGCTTTTTAGATCGTCCATATTGGGTAAAATATGACCTTTTGCTAATGTATAGACTAGATGCCGACCGACCGACTTTATCGATTTTTGGGAAAGTTTGAGCTGCGGGGCTGAGAGTTGGTACAAGGGGGTAAATGAGGGTGCTGATTACGGATAAAAATCTACAGGGCTCCTAAATTGCAGAGTCGTTTGCCCCAGCGGTCGCGCGACCGCGTCGGCCCGGGCATTTTGCCGGCGCCGGCGCCATCGATCGAGGTGGCGCTATTGATGCCCGGGCGCGACGCGGTCGCACGACCGCTGGTGCAAACGACTCTGCAATTTAGGAGCCCTGTACTTTATGAATTTTATCGATTTTTGGAAAATCTCGAGCTACGAGCTTGGGAGTTGGTACAGGGAGTAAATGAGGATGCTGATTAAAACCGAAATCTATTTTATCGATTTCAGCAATTTTTGGAAAATTTTGAGTTAGGAGTTGGTATAGAGGATACTAGGGAGCTGATTATGACTGAATCGGCTTTATCCAGATATGTCGGCAAGTTTGAGATGTGATTGCTTTAGTTATTCGATAAATCATTCGAATATTTATTCGAAATTCGACTTCCAATGTTCGAATATATTCGATATTCATTCATTCGATATTTTTGATTTTCCGAATTTATTCGAAATTCATTCATTCGAAATTTTTCCTTTTCGAATATATTCGATATTCATTCATTCGATGAAAAATTCTCGAATTACCCAAGTATAGTCGGACCCTGTCCAGCACTTGATGGGCTTAAAATTGCACGAAGTTCCCAAGAACCCCGTTTTCTGGAAGCCCCGTGGAAGCAACGTGGACGAGTTGTACCTTCCAACTTCAGCCTCAGCCACAGTGGCAGCAACAGAGGGGAGGTGGATGCCAAGTGGAGGGACATGTTCAAACGCGTAAGGAGGGAGACCGAAGGAGTCGTTCGCGCGTACCAAATCGCTCTCCGCGTACCACTTTGGGCGAATTTTTCTCAGCGTGGAGGGAGTCAAATTGAGTGGGACTTGTTGCAATGGCCTATTTGGAGGTCCCTATAGTAGAGTATGTGGAGATCTGCGCGACCTCAACTTTGGTGAGACACTGCCTTTAAGCACACGCATCTCTTAGGATTGACGCATGAACTAAGATTTGGATACAGCTTGCATTTAAGAAGCCTGGCAGCGGAATACACCTTATTAAGCCTCGGCCTAGTTCCATCGTTCTTTCCTCTTCCATACATTCCATACGCCGCAGCCCACATTAAAGACACTGTTCACCCTAAGTTAGTGGTCTTTAGCTTTTGGTAGTGCTTTCGGTAGTATGCGTTAGTACGACCCATATTGAGCATCAAGCCAAACCCCAGGTCGCAGCGCAAAATGTCACTTCGGAAACAAAAAATTGCTCCGTAATAATGAAGAGGCATGAGGACTTTTAGGTGGAACCGCCCCCCCCCTCCGCTTCCAGTAGTGCCCGCTAACCCCTGCGCCCATTTAGTCATCGTTTTGGAGAACCGGCCTGCGATCTCTCCGAAAGAGGTCGGAATTTTCGTGGATTCTCAACTTTATATACGGAATCAGATATATGAAAAGCCTTCGGAACGGCAAAAACATGGAAGTCGAGAATCTGAGTGGACGGTGATTTTGATGTCTTGGTGAGATTTTGGCTACTTAGGTCACAGGTTCCTTTTTTTCGTTTCCGGAGTGGTTCATCACATCGCTCGAAGTGCTGCCATGACCACATTTCTGCTTTACTTCGCCTTCATATCATCAGGGCTTTCTAGTTTCTAAAGCAGCAACAACATTTCAACGACAGTTTTAAGCATTTCTTAATAAGGCCAATCAAATGATGTAGATGGCGGACTTGCATCGATTATCGCAGCACGTATTGAAGTGTAATTCTTTTTCCAAGACCCGTAAGGTTGTGGTGGGCTACGAATTTGACATACTGGTGCGGGCTGGCAATGACCATCGACTAGAGAATGAGGAAAAATGAGGCAGAAAAAGAGCAGGCAGAGGTGAGTGAAATATTTCTAGAGTAAAGCAGATTTGGAGAGTCTAGAAACACAACCGCTTAGAACCAATGTCCTGATACACTTTTTCCGGATTCCGCTGTTGTACTCCATACCAGCCTTTCTTCGCGGATACTTTCTCTACCTGGCCGCACACCCTTTATCGCACCAAAAGTACCTCCTTCAATGACTTCTTGCAGAGCCTTACTTCAAGATACTTTCATTTCGATTCACCGCATTCCTGTGATGAATTGAAGTAAGAATAAGCTTCAATGCCTTTGTTTGTATGACTATGGCAAAATGATGCAAATGATTGGCTTCATCTAGGTTTAAGTTAAAATCAATTGATCAATAGGAGGGCTTAGTAAATTGCCTTAGAAAGCCTCGACATCTGCCGTGTACAATAAGCACGAACAAGATCAAAGTCCTTTAGTCTTATTGTGTAGACAATAGACACACAACTCATATTTTCCCACACAGCTTTACTATGATGCTGAATCAATATTGATACGGAACATAACCTTTGGGCTTGCCTTGGAAACGCAAACAAACGGAGACGTGAGCATTGACTAGCCATGTATGCTTTCATTTGGTGACATATGTACGTCGCTTAGGAGTATTTATACGGATTGGTCGGCCTCGGATTTGAAAACGTTCAAGGAACGAACACAAAACCGTTTATAATGGAGCTCATTGACCAAGGTATATTACTATATCTTGCTGCACTCTATAAGGTCAAGATTGTAAGTAGCCTTCAATATGTAATTGATTTCATCTTTGTTAACTTAATGCAGTACCAACAGCGTCCTTGAATTTTTATACTTTTCCCAAAGAAGCGCGGTAAAAATTAGTATCCGCTCAACAACATCAAAATTTGGGATTTCAAAAAAGTGAGGTTACGGATGAAACAGAACTTCTACAGAGCTTTCAAAACTTAAGCATTAGTAGTTACCTTAAAAGTCTCATTTGTAACACTTTTCGACTTATAAAGGCACACGTTTTGACGTCTAATTTTTGTACTAAATCTCCCTACTCGAGGTATTCTCGAAAAGCCCATATTCACCATCTGGCTAAATCCTGAAGCGGCGCCAGAAACCACCGGAGGGTACGTGACATATGGATTAGAGGACGATGTGAACTGCGGACCGATCAGAGCATACGAATACTTCGTACATCCTTACTCGTATGCATTCACGGTACGTAGCGCAATTTCCGCAAAATCATTAGTAATTTACTATTAGGTTGTCCGGAAATTGATGCAGGTTTTGAATTCCAACCGCAATAAGTCATACACTTCTCATTTCTAAGTAGGTTGCAAAACATCATTCGATAGAGCAAAGCAAGCTCTACAAGAGGGCATTCTTGATTTAGCAACAGCTCTGATCCACCACGAGTTTTGAGCCAAAAACTAAGAAGATTCAACTGCCCGAAAAATTGAGAAAAATCGTAATTCAGTTCATAAAAATTCTGCAAAAATTCTAACTTGCTTACATAAACACAATGCACATAGGGCATCTACATACGCCGTTGCCGTTTTTTTTTCTCTGTTAGAAATCAAGAAAACGGAAATTTTCGCGCATCTGCCAAAGTGATGCTACGCCGTTCCCACATAAGCAGTTGTATACTACAAGCCTGTAGAAGTACAAACGTAAATTTTCAGCTTTCTACAAGCTTTAGTTCTCGAGAAATTTGAATTTTAGCTTGGACCATCTGACTAGGGAAAACTATATTCGATATAACTCGAGAACTAAAGCTTGTAGAGAGCTGAAAATTTGCGTTAGTACTTCTATAGGTCTGTAGTATACAGCTACTGATGTGGGAACGGCACAGCAACACTTTGGCAAATGCACGATTTCCGTTTTCTTAATTTCTAACAGAGAAAAAAAATACGGCAAAGGCGTATATAGATGTCTTATGTGAATAGTGTTTACGTGAGCAAGTTAAAATTTTTGTAGGTTTTTTAGGAACTGAGTTACGATTTTTCTCAATTTTCCCAGCAGCTGAATCTTTTCAGTTTCTGGCTCGAGACTCGTGGTGGATCAGAGCTGTTGCTAAAGCAAGATAGCCATCTTACAGAGCTTGCTTTGCTCTATCGAAGGGTATTTTGCAACCTACTTAGAAATGAAAAGTGTATGACTTATTGCGGTTGGAATTCAAAACCTGCATTAATTTCGGGCAACCTAATATTTTCTTTGCAAAAGCAGTTCCAGGAAAATCAGAAAGATTTTTTTACTGTTACAAGCTTGCCATAGAATTGAATTTTGCTAAAACTCTAGACAGCAATCGCTACTGTTATTATCGAGAAAGGGTTCGTCACATGACAAACTACTTCAAGGAAACTAACTAAACTATTTGCACGAAAACTATAATTTTATAGTAAAAACGCGAACAAGACAGCGAAAAAATTGTCAAGTAATGGGGTAGATTTACGCTTTCATAAATGAGGGAGTGCAAATTTTTTTTTTACAAAAGGAAGATACCTTTAGAACCATCTTCTTTCGATGAATTCCCTGAGGTGTACCAAAACCTTTGCATCTGCGGAGGAAGGAATGGAGAAGGTGTGGAGGAAAGATACTCAACAAAAGTATACAAATCTGCTAGAAACTTGTAAAGGTTATTCAAGATGAAGATTGCCAGATTAAATGCCTTCTAAACATTAACATTTTTGTGAAGTAGTACCTTACCGAGAGCTCAACCGTACAGATTTTAGAATGTGTCATAATTTCTTTCTCAACAGCACGTTAAAGCACCTCCAGCTGAAACTCAGTCAAGGATCAAAAAATATTTAGAAAATCTCAATCTGTTGTGATGCAACAGAAAGTGGAATCATTACCCATAGTAGAGTTAAGTTATTATCAATTATGTTCCTCATACAGTCACAAATTAGCATGGCACAATTGGTGCCTACAAGTGGCGTATACCGAAGGGGGGGCCCCCCCCGAGAAGGGGTCGCGAAATTTTTGAAAGTCACTTACATGGTTATGAAATTATGCACTTGTAAACAATCAAAATAATTTTTAACATTTTCAAAAAATTTATTTTAGCCTTATAAAAAATTTTTTTGGGGGCGTGCTTCGGGGTTTTGAGCCCGCGAAAATCTTAGGGGGGGGGGGGGGGAATTTTTCGGAGTGCCTCGCTGACGCCACGCACCTTCATCGGAAGAATTTTTTGTCGCCCCCCCCCCCCTCCCTCGAGCCGAAATCCTGGGTACGCCACTGGTGCCTACCTTTACCATCGGCTTAACCCTTTGACGATGAGCCATTTTTTTGAGGTCTGTCCGTGAGGACGAGACGTTCTCATGCATCCCTACGCCTAGCCGCATGCATGTATGCATGCATCCATGCACGAAATATAAAATGTGCAAGCCCCGCCCCCATGTGGCTAGCTCCTCCCAAAAATGCCGGAAATTGCCCAAATTTTAAGAATTCATGCGAATTACGCCACTTGCGAAAAATGGGCGGAGCTTTCCACTTAGGAGCGGAGTTTATCTGACATTGGGCGGGCATTGGGCCCGGTTGAAAGTTGCTTGAGGTCTTTGCATTCATCTATGGCCTCATCCATGCTTCTAATAACAAAAGGGTCCTTGTAAGAGGCATGGGAATGGGCGGAGTTTGCCAAAAGGGGGGGGGCTAATACATGAAGTACATGTGAGCTTAGCTGATTCAACGAAAACTGAGAGTTGGACAGATAGTACTGAAATTAAGGCCGCCGCGCACTATCGTGCGTCGTCGTCCACAGGGACAGACTGCCTGCCGCGCACCATTGCGCGGCACTGTCGTCAATGTGTTAATTTATGCCAAGCTCATCGTTTCCGAAACTTTTTTGTAAACTGCGATAATTTCGTAGCAGGAAGCTTCGTCACCCTTTCATAATTCAAGTCTTTCGATTTACGGGTCAACTTAAATAAAATGACATCATGACTCAATGCAAGACCACTGTTATATTTGAAAGAGGACTTGAGCCTATAGAGACTACAGAAAAAATGCTTCAAAAGTCGCTCATATAAAGGAAAACTCATAAAGAACTCAAACACCTTGAAAAACATAAAGAATACAGTACTGCAGACTGCAAGCACATGCATTTCTTCATGGGAAAACAATTGAATTAAGTCAACCACGTTTTATTCCTTAATTTATGGGGTAAGAAAAAAATGGTTTTCCAATGGTTTTTCAGTTGAGATGTGGAGCTTAATTATGAGCGTAAATCTCTGCATATAACTGCACGCACTCTCAATTTTTCGTCACTTTCTAGTGCTTGATTACGGCAATGCCGATTATAAGTGTATTAGACTAGTATTCATTGTATACTTCCCCTAACAATCACAGCTGCTCCTTTTGACACAAGAAAGACGGCGTTAAGCAATAGTTTCGGCCATGCATTCAGGTTTTTTCTTTGAAAAACTTTCCCCCGCAAAATCTGCTTCGCATTTAGAGAAAACAAACTTGTTATTTAATTACTTTTAATTAAATGCTTTCATGGCCTTAATTAGAAGAATACATGTGTACAAGCCGCCTCCACCTTGTTTGCCAATTCTTTGCAGATATTTGCTAAAAAACGACCACTGCTCCTTGCCTCAGTTCTTTTTTCAAAAAAAAAAATCTATACGCCTGAAACACCTTTTCCCGCGATGAGAAGACCGGATTCTTTGTTGTCTCTAGCCAATGAAGTAGAATAAACCAATTTCATGCTTTGAATGAGATCTGCATTAGTCCAAAAATCATAGTATTATACAAGTTCATATTTTTTGCAAGAAAAAAGTGTGTAACATCACTATTAGCCTCTTCATTCTTGAGCAAACTAAGCATTCTGTTGTTCTATGAATTATGCAGTGTGTGATATGAAACCTTTTTGAAGCTGATTTGCTAAGATAAAGGAGTCGAATAATATATTTTAATGAAAACAGGAATCATCGCTTAGCAAAAATCATATCGCTCAAAGGCTAAGCATCGTAGGAACAATTAGCATAAGCTAAACTTTTAGGTGGAATACATTGAGATGAAAGATTTGTATATCCACATTTGGTCATCTGCAGAGATGGATTTGGGTCCTTTTCTAATTTTACCGGAAACAGTTGCGGGTGCTATTGCAAAAATGGCCCAAGCTCAGGTAATGTAGACACCTACGATTTTACCTAATGTCTGCTATTTGTAGTACGATCCCGGAAGCAGTCTTTATTGGATTGATTGCAACGCCAAATTTCCGGACATAAAACTTGGTCGCGTATTGCTCTTCTATACCATACGGGCAAGCGATCTTATCATCAAGGTATCTACTTTAAGCGTTTGGTCAACCAGTAATGCGACAATGCGAAAAGTTACGCTCGCAAAATTGATAGTCAGCTGAAACTTCGTTTTTAGGTTCACTGCCCATTGACCTTACTTAGCATAATAGAAATATTTCAGTTTTCTAATGATTTATGCGTATTGGCTGTGGTTGAAAGAGTGACTCCTTCGATGGGGCCGATGCTTATTGGTGCACCATTTTTCTATCATTATTGTGTAGTTTTCGACATCGCTGATAAAAGGCTGGGAATTGCAGAAGCAAAAAAGTTCGTTTTGGCACACTTTATATAAAACTAAGTAAGTGATGGATGTGTTTTTAGCCCATCCACAACGATTGCACCAGAGACCACAACAATAACGGAAGAAAACACCTGCAAACCATTGTACTCCAGATTCATGAGTGCAATGCTTCTACTGTCTTTAACCTATTGCACCATTCTAGTTTAATGATAGGAATTTGAAGATGAAAATCGTATTTTTCTCTAACACTTACCGTTATGTTTGAGCTACCATAAATGTTTGTGTTTCTACGAGTTGAAGCTTTCAGACTTATGTTATGTCCTGTCAAATATTTGAGCTTTTTGAAGAGCTGGCTGTTTTAGTCCGATAGCTTCCCAAGAGTTATGTCATTAAAAAATTCAATCATGCTGTTAGTATAACAAAAAATTTTTCTTGCACGTAGGATTATCAAACCCATAACTGGGAATCATCCAAGTTTCTTCAGTGTAAATTTTACGATGATCAAGCTAGTCCTAATTACAACTGAAAGACATGGTTTAAAATGAATACACCTTTTTTTTTTGAGCCTCAGCTCGGAGAGATTGCAAACAATCACATTGATGATTTATAAGCTAACAAATACACATTTTTAGTTTTGGAGAGCTTTGCCAAAAGGGCAGTGCTTATCCCGATTAGAACCTACGTTGTTCGCCAAATCTGAAGAATGTTAATCATGACATGTCCGCAATTTCTTTAGGCGCAGGAGGCGTGAAGATTTTTCTTACAAGGGAAGGATACTAATTCAGATTCGCCTTTTGAGATGGCACACATATATTTGGAATCAGCTTTGAACGCTAATTCCAAATATACTGCTCCTAGCTGCTTACAAGGGAGGTGTTTTCGGTCGAAGTGGCCTTTTCAAATGGAATTGATACGACTATAAAGAGCATCAAACGCTGATTCCAAATCTGTCTTCTTTATCTGCCGAGCGCCCCTAGACGTCGAGTTATGAGCGTTTTTTGAGTTGAGAAATTAAATGCATACTTAGGACAATATTCGTCAGAATCGCTCAAATGGTCCAATGTTGATTACCAAAGAACTTTATTTGAACAATATCTTTTATTCAAAGCATTCATACTTAACACTGCTCTATTTGAGCGCTGAGAAGACCGTAATTTTTATTTTACATAGATCATGCGTTCATTTTTCACACCAAGAAAATATTCATAACTCGACGTCTAGAGGCGCTCGGCAGACAACGAAGTTTGATGCTCTTTATAGTCGTATCAATTTCATTTGAAAATGCCACTTCGACCGAAAACACCTCCCTTGTTAGCACTATTCCGAAGCGAGTTATGGGATTGTTATTGTGAGAAACTAACAAACTTCTGAATGTCGTAAGACGGCGTGTAGGTAAGAATGTGCTCGAAAAAAGTGCTAGGATGTTGGACTAGCATCAAACTAATTCTTCCAATCTTGAAAGAAAGCATTACACAATGACAAAACCACGTAGACATCGACACCGTAGCATCAGAGGTCGAGGAGCACACAAAATCTGCGTAGAAAAGAGACCATAACTCGCTTCGGAATAATGCTAAGCAGCTCAGAACAGCACATTTGGAATCAGCGTTCCAAGTTGATTCGAAATATATGTGTCGCATCTCAAAAGGCAAATCTAAGTCAGTATCCTTCCCTTGTTAGTTATACATGACATTTTCTCAGACAATCAATGGGAACTTCCCGAGGTCCGTGAGGGAACTTTCCTCGGGTCACCTGCGGAAGTTCCCGTGAAGCGCTCGGGAAGTTTGCAAAAAAGTCCTCGGGAAATTCGCAAGAAGTGGGAAATCTCCCGAGAACTTATCTACAGAACTTCCTGAGGGCTTCACATTGGCTCCGCGTAGCTGTACCGAACCTTCTTGATGAATCCTGCTACTTCATAAAGCCGCACCCTTAGTACAGCTACTCAAAGTAGTGTAGTAGTAAGGGTGGAGCACTAGTAGTAGTTATACGCAAAAACAGATATGCTCCATCATTTATTGTTATAGCAGTAGATATAACATATCGACGGAGGGAATGGGAGAATTTCTTCAAGTTCTTAAAAGATCGAATTACAGTAGCCCGGATAATGCGTAAGGAGTATCATATTGATAGTGAGATATGAATTAAGCATGTAGTGAATATAGAGGTAAGCGGGGAGTAAGTAAATGAAGTACTGATTAATGAGAAACATGCTTAACTAATGAGGCAAAGGCACGATGTTACATGAGAAGACTTATGATGGATCAGAAATTAAACATCAGGTTCAAACAGGACAGCGACGGGATCAAATTCCACTACTGTGTAGCGCTTTCCTCTTCCATTCTGACTTCGTCATACTTGCCTTGTCCTCTCTACCAAATCCGACCTGCGTAGCCTTGTATTTCTGGAAAACAAATTTTTAGTATAAAAACAACTGAGACTAAGTTTGAACCTTTGAAGGCACAAGTTTTCCCTTGTCGAGGCGATAATAACGGACATCCTCGCTGTAAAACTGAATTTAGAAGCAGAAGACGATTCTGGAAAACTTACAGTGCTTCTGCGATACAGGTCCTGATTTGGCCGCAGTAGAAAGTTTTTTGCTCCAGCAGATAGTTGAACTTTTTCTCGCGTTCTTCATCGGATGTACCCAGAGAGATCCAGTAACTAAATCATTTGAGTAGGTAAAGACTGCTTACGAAACACCAACGCACCTAGTGCGCAAGCTTCTTATCGAATTCAATCTGTATCCCTCCAAATCCTCGTTGCCGAGGCTAAGCGCATCCAATACGAAATCTAAAGAATGATTTGAATGAGAATTTCTTACATGACTAGTTTCGTACCGTTGAGTGTGATAACTATGGACTCAGGCAGATCTTGTAAATCCGGCTTGCGCGATACATTAGATGTACGATGAGCAAAATTCCATATATCTGAGGGATCTGGTCCACAAACCTACAAATCTCGCTGTAGTCCACTCATATTTACTTAACTAGATTTTTTTATTATACTTACATGTTCATTGGTTATGAAAGTTATGAACATGAATGGTCAACCTGTCTGAAGATCACACGTAAAAAGTCATTGATGACGAGCGAAGTCTTGTGTTTGACTCTACTCGGAGCTGTGTAGCCGGCGAGAAGCTCGTTGAGGTTTAGTTCCTATGATAAGCATAATTGGCTTTGGTTAATTTTTGATCCTAACTACCTTGAATGGTGAACTACGCTTGGTTATGTGCTGTTTCTTGAGATTATCAGGGCTGAAGCTTATGGTGGAAGAGGACTCGCTGATTCCGCTAGTAAGCTTGTTGCAGATCTGTCGCAGTACATGGATTTGAGACTCGAGATCTCTGTTCTTTGTTAGCAGAAGATTAACCTGTAGCGAGCAATGCTGATTCAAATGCTTAAGCGTGACGAATCCTACTTTCCCCCTTAACCGATACATAAAAGTCGTCACAGCTGCACTCACCAGCACGCGGTTGGATATCGCGTTTTCTACCAAGAGCCGCGTTGTTTCGATGTTATCAAATAAAGAAATACCATGCCTAGAGCGCTCGGCGCTCTGCACCAATCTAGACAGATCCTGTAGATCGAACTGAGTTAATGTTGAGAAAACACCAAAAGAGAGATGGACATCGATGGATGAGGTACCGAATTTGAAAAGCAAACAAATTACTACGCTTGTTCACAAAAAGCAGATCTGAGGATATCCATGAGAATTACACACTTAGTACAGGCAAATTTAAGCTCATGGAAATGTGTGTTGTTGAGAGAGACAGTACGATTCAACTAAAAATTGATATGAGCTGACATTAAAAAATGGCTCAAAAACTTCCCGCTAGAGCTTTAGCCATACTTTACCCGTGTTACCGTGTTACTGGTCTTACCCGTGTTACTCGTTTACTCGCATTACCATTGTTACTAGTGCTACTCGTATTACCCGTGTTACTCACTCGCCACTAGTCAATGAGATCGCGTTCTAGAATGAGCCTGTATCTGTGATCATTTCACTACTTAAAGCACTAAAAGCGGTAAAAGCAGTAACACTAGTAACATTAGTAACACAGGTTACACCGGTAACATGGGTAACACGGATAAAGTTCGGCCAAAGCCTAATGGATCTATAAATTTGAGTAGCAAAAGATTCCACCAAACCAATCGTGCAAAAATACACTTATCACAGCTTTAGTTTCAACCATACAAAAGCGCTGTTTCTGCTGTTAGCAGGCAGCGTTTCCATCGTCAGTTGTTATCGACGTTCTGTTGCTACTGTTGTTAACCACTACTGCTGCTGTTATTTGCTACCCCTGCTACTGCTGTTAGATGATGGAACGAACAATCAAGTCTCATTTCTCCATACAAGTTTTCAATGATTAGGTAACAGCAGCAACATCAGTAACAAGGATACAGCGGTAACATCAGCAACAGCGGCAACAATTGATAGTGACTACGAAGTAGTGCATGGCAAGAATCCAAATAGACACAAAGAAGAGATTTCAATCCATAAAATAAACAAAAAATGTGAGTGAAATACGAAATGTCTTAGTAGGTTGCATGAAGCGGAATGTGGGTGAAGAGAATAGAGGGTGAAAGAGAAAGTGGAAAGATGGGAGGTGAATAAAAGATCCTCGAACAACTTCATTACTCTTGCTTAAAGATTATTGTATATTCTCATTAGTGATCTCTAATGTGCACAGCTTCGGAAAGAAAGCAAGAGAGCAGTGCTAAATCAGAGAGGAAAACAGGAAACTTTAAGAAAAGAAAGAAAGAAAAGCAGTGCTAAATCAAAAAAAGAGAAAGAAACATTATCATAGAAGTGAGTTGAAGCATAACTAGTGTCAAATAAAGCGCAATCACGCTCACCTGAAAGTCGACTTGTGCCCTCAAAGTAGAAGCCTTGAACTATTTGTTCGTCGCGACTATATTCGGCTGATGCCCTTGCTCTGAAAAAATTCACGTTAGAAAAGAGGAAAGAAGAGATCTAATATGCAAAGAATCGTAAGCGCAGTTTGAAAATCATCAAATCGCGAGAAACCGCGGTGCGGTCCCGAAGCGCACGCACATATAGCACCTTCACATAACTGCTTCACTAGTAGGAGGAGAAAAGATCGAAATTACAACCACTCAGCTAGGAACCAGAATCTAAATACTACCTAAGATAACACTCCAATTTGAATTGCTAAACTTTCACCATCTATAACAGATTGACAGACTAGCAGTATAGTGAAATAGCGCAAGTGCACTGTTACGAAATACAGAAAAGAAAGCAAGGAGAATCAGACGCTGAAAAAGACTTGCCTAAATTCATACTTTCCTTTTTATATATAAAACAGCACAAAGTCACATTTAGAAGAATTTCGAAACACGTAAAATTTATGAGTAAATGTAAAGTCAAAAGGAGTCATTTCCTTATTACATGGTGCATCATAACAGCCGCACTCGCAAAGAGCTGTACAATAGATGGTCGCACATATATTAAGGTAATTCAATAGCCGGATCATCTATTTGCTTGTTTTGGCTCTGGGTCATAGCTTCACACCTCGCACTGCGACAGAGGACGGTAATTATGATGTGCGAAGTAACAAGCAAGAGGTCACTTCACCCTTAACGACAAGTGATGCAAATACATTTGAATAATGCCACATGGAAAGAAGAGAATTCAGTCAATTTACAGAATAAAACGAGAGGACGATGGAAAAGAAACACTAGAAGTCCGCACTTGCGCTAAATCAGATATCGCACTGACCATTACATAAGTTTGATGAAGACTCTGTGACTTTTTACGACAATTCAGTCATTAGAATGAAAGTAGCGCTATTACGAAATACCGCGAAGCTCTCGGAAAATTCCCTTTTCTTAAAAGCTTTTGGAAAGTTTCGCATTTATAGATACTTCCCGAAGAAATCCTCGGGAAGTTCCTAACTGCGTTGCTCCTGACGTCAAAGTTTTCGGGAAACTCCCATTTTTGCGCTTCCATTCACCTCTGTGTTAAACGAGTTCTTCGGGAAGTTTGCCAAAATTGGCTTGTTTTCGGGAAGCTCCCGTGAATTGTCTGAGTTTTGGCCACCTCATCTTCACACTTACATTATCAGTGAAATGTTTCGAAACAACCGATCAAAATATTGGCGTACCAGTGGAATAAATGGAAAAAAACTTGCTTGTTTTGCTTCCATTTTTTCAGGCATTTCAGACACTTTCACGTTAGAGACGTGCTAGCGAGAAAGAACGATTTATCGTGAGATGATAGCGTTTAGCAGTCAACAAGACCGCTTGTACGCTTAAATGTATTGTCCAACAGACTTTGAAATCTGCTTTTCATCCAAATTTTCCTCCCCTCACTCCAAATCTCGTCGGAGAGCACAAGAGCCCTTTAACCTCCGTGAAGTAAGTGAAAAATGATACTCTGTCGTTTCAACGCTCGATGATTAGCTTTTTATGAACAATCTTCTGCATTTTAAAGCTTCTTTCATACCATCAGCGTCTGAATGAAGCTCTGACTATTGAACTACTATCCTACTATTTGCACTTCACGTGCCACACACCAATACCCACTGTCGTAAAAACGAATTCATCATACAAGTAATTTCAAGTACGCATTGACCCAACGTGCTAATTTTTTCCGCCATGCTTTCCTCTCAATGCAAAATCAAAGTGATTTCAACTTGTTTAGACGGCAGCGACCGATAGCATAGAGTGATAATCGAAGATGAAAAGGCTTTGGCCATACTTTGCCCGTGTTGCCGATGTTTCCAGGGTTACTCGTGTTAGGCCCCGGGCAGACTTCACGCGATTTTGTAACAGATCTCTCGTCGCGATTCGCGACTGAATCGCGACGAGACAACTATTACAACATTATTCCATGCCGATCAACTTGCATTTCGGTTGTGATACTTTTCCAGCCCGAAATTTTTGAATGTGAGATGAAAATGAGTGGAAATGTCGGCGATTCAGTCGCGACGATCAAATCGCGTGAAGTCTGTCCGGGGCCTTACCGGTGTTGCCGATGTTTTCAGTGTTACTTGTGTTACTCGTGTTTCTAGTGTTACCGCCTTTATTGCTGTTGATTCTTGAAATGATCCCCAGCACAGTCTCATTCTCGAACGTAGTCTCACTGAATGGTGAGTGTACAGGACCTGGGGCGATCATACTTCAATAATAATACCATGCTAGAAGCTTGCATCAAAAAAGTTTTTGTGACGCAAATATAATCATGTTGTTTGATTTGCCCCCTTCTCACATATGGCACATACGAAAATGATGACAACACGTCCGAAGACAAGGTTTCTTGGGGTTCGATCAGGCGTCCAAAACGTTGGCCAGTACGTTAGAGCTCATTATGCTACAAATCAAACAATATGGTTATATTTGCGTCACAAAAACTTTTTTGCAAGTTTTTAGCATGGTATTGTTATTGAAGTATGATCGCCTCAGGTCCTGTACACTCACCACTCAGTGAGGCTACGTTCAAGAATGAGACTGTACTGGGGATCATTTCAAGAATCAACAGCAATAAAGGTGGTAACACTAGAAACACGAGTAACACGAGTAACACTGGAAACATCGGCAACACCGGTAGCACGAGTAACACTGAAAACATCGGCAATACGGGCAAAGTATGGCCAAAGCCAAAGATGCCTCACGTCGGCTGTTTCATGCAAGTATCGTTTTTAAATGATTCACATTTTTCTCATATCTCATCGCAACATCTTACAAGCTAGTATATAAGCTATCTTTAGGGTGGGTTCACATTTTTTCAAATTCAGTTTTTTTCAGTTTTGCACTTTTTCCTACTGAGTTTTCAAGGAATTAAAGAAACTAAAAATAAGTATTAACACAAGTATTGTGGAGGAAGCCAACAAGTATCGTTATAATTCGCTTTTCGCTCTGCTTTGCGCACATATTTTTGTTTAATCAATGTCATTATTACTTTTGTATTCCTAATTATTTGTTACGTAGTTTAGTCAAATGCTTATTGCTTCATTAATGTCTGAAGTAAATACGTACAGTTCCCCAAGTTTGAGTTGAGGTACTGGTGTCCACACACAAGCCCGCTTGGCAAGTTTCGTTGATTAGCGGTATTCGAAATGTTATGGTTCTGCATGTCTTTCGGGTCACTATATCACGGCCCCTCAGATGCATGCTGCACTTCCTTTTTGGGACAAAAGGATACTGTAAAATATACTATAAGCGTATAAACGGCTATTAAAGCAAAATACGCTTCTGAGAAACCAAGTTACTACACGATAAACAATCACCGTATTCCTTCCCGAAGCGCTTGAATGAAAACTAAAATAAACAAATGTCTTGTTTCAGCTCGGGGGAAGCATATGATACCAGGGGCGGTATTCATCAATTCGCCGTTTTGAAAGCGGGCGATTATTTTCAATAGAAAAATGACTGCCCGGCCGGGTTGGCCGCCCGACCCGTAATGTATGAAGCTGCGGCCAACTCGGCCGGGCAATCATTTTTCTATTGAAAATGATCGCTCGCTTTTAAAACGGGAGATCGATGCATACCGCCCCAGATTTGAAAAAGTGTAAATTATTATTTACAGAAACATATTGTAAAAGTTGTAGAAACTTAGTGACGTTATACGCCACCAGCAGGACTGAGTCAGTTTGCAGCATATGTTACATTTTTGTAAGTCCATACGTGTAAATTTCTTTTCATAAATTTTTCTATCGTGGAAGGCTTTCACAGCCAAAAATTTATCTTCACGCAAGAAGACAGCTCCATATCGTTGCCTCTTCTCTAATTGATGCCCCTAATATGTGCTTAAAACTTTTTTAACAGATATCGCGCCCCAACGCCAACTTCTTGTGTAAATGAGGCAACCCTGTAACCTTTTTGCTTTTTCGAATTTTTTCTAGCCTTGAAACCCTCCATGATTGAATATTACTTTTCAGTAAAGTTGACCGTTGAACGACGACCAAGTTAGTAAACCGAAAATCCGCGCAACCTCGTGGCGAGCAGTTTACTTGTTGGATTTCATCCTTTTTGAGTGTATACTGAAGATCAACCGAAATTTAGGTACTTTTCCGTTGTCCGTACCCATGATTTTAAAAAGAAAATTGCATCGTTTCCTGTACCTAATTAAGTCATAATCAGGGTTGAGCTTGGGCTTAGGTGCGCTCGACCTGGGGGGGGGGGGGTCGTATTGGGGGTAAGAGGGGAGGGGTCGTAATCAAGACTTGTTTACAAAATGGAGGGGATGCTACGATTGAGTGAGGTGAAGAAAAACAGCGCGAGACCAGTGAATTTCATTTCACCGGAGAGGAAATGACTGTCATTAATTGCATCTTGGGTAACTCCACTAACGCAGTTTCTGCCAACGGTCACCAAAGAGGCTTGCCGTGGAAGTGGGTAAGATTTTCGTAATCAGCACGCCAAGTTATCTCCACGAGCTCTAAAAATCACTACCAATCACGTTTTCTAGTGTTTCCTAACATCTAGACAGCGTGATTTTCAAGCATGATTAATTTGGTCACAAAAGTAAAAGAAGCCTGCTTTCTTGTGCTCAAGTCGAAGTAGTACTCTTAGTCAGTCTAAGGTAGAAATTGGATCTCTTATCGCTTCAAAAAGTGGATCAAGAAGCGCTGCCAAAATTTCAATCAACGCTTTTTCCATCCTGAGTGCTTTAACTCCACCGATCACCACAAAACCGGAACAAAACCAAGCAAGCTCAAACACCTAGTATAGAATCTTCGAGGTTTTGCTAGCATCACATAAAACTAGGATGGAAAAGATTCTTCGGTGATTAAGTTAACCGGGCCAGGCAACCCCTCAAAAGCTCGGACAGCCTGAGCGTTTGTTACTTTGCGCCTGACCCCCTTGACTTGTCTTCAAAATCCAGGAATCGCTCCATTCCGTTATATTGAGCTCATAGCTTCTTCTCGCTACAGTGAAAATTTGGAGCCAAACACCTCAGCGTTTAAGACATTATGATTTTTGAAATAAACCTATTCAGATTTAAATCAACCGTCAAGCTACGTGTGACTAAAAGTGTAAACTGCTTGTAAAAAAATTGACGTGTCATGTATTACCACGAGTTTGTTGAGCTTGCTTACCTAGCAGTGGCGTACCGAGGGCCCCCCCCCCGAGAATGGGTCGCGAAATTTTTGAAAGTTACTTATAAGGGTTATAAAAATGTGCAAATGACTTGTTTATACTTGTAAATAATTGAAATAATCTTTAAAAATTTTTAAAAATTCAAATTAGCCTTGTAAAAACGCCCCCTTTTTCCAGATTTTAGGGGACCAGCAAAAATTCTGAGAAGTACCCCTAAAAATTTTTTCGGAGTGCGTGGCTAATGCCACGCACCTTCATTCGAAAAAAATTTTTGTCGCCCCCCCCCCCCGAGCGGAAATCCTGGGTACGCCACTGTTACCTGAGTATATAAGTTTGATCTGCTTGTTGATAAAAATCCTACATTTGGAAAGGGTTGTTTTAGTTCTATAAGGTGCGTTGAACAGCTTTTGGACCACTGCAAACGTTGTCATACATCACCGAAAACAATCTTGAGAAAAACATGTCAATGAGGCTATACGTGTCAACTTTTATTATGACACGTGGCAGAGGGACACTCCTTATAGAATCTATAACAAATATCTAAGCTTAAGCACCTATCTCATGGGAGCATTTTGAAAAAAAAGGGACCGGATAACGGAAAAGTACCGAAATTTCTGCTAAACGATAGAAAACTTGACTGTTCGTTTTGATCTTTCATTTGGGTTTTGAGTTCACTCTCTAACAGATACATGTAAGGCAGGGTTCATACTGAGCCGCACAAAGCGGCACAATTCCAGCACAGCGCTCGAACTGTACTGGAACTGTGCTGCATGCGCGGTTCGAGTATTATGGCCGTTTCTGACGGTTTTTCTTCTAGGTTTCTCTCATTTCGGGTCTTATTTCTCCACACCATTTTTCCTTTTGATGAGTGGAACTCCGAGCGCAAAGCGGGGTTGAGGAATAAGCGCGTTCTGCTTTGTGTGTCCGATTATCGTGTTGTTCCACTCGTCCATGTTTTTTCGTTTTATTCTTGCATAAAGATATTCTTTTGTTTCCAGAAGGCCGCTGTATTTTCGCAGGCGTTTTTCTTGAAGGAGAGCGAATTAGTGCAGGAGCACGGAATTCCATTGATCTGTTGGCCACTTTTGAGCTCTTAGCCCCTTTTCGTTTTCATTTCATTGTTTCTTTCGTTCTTTGTTTTACCCCGCTTCCCTTTTTGCTGTGTAGCGCTTCGAACTTTGAGCGGGGTAGAAGAAAGAGCGAAAAAGCAATGAAATGGAAAAAAGAACGCGGCTGAGAGAATACATGAAGCGCAACCGCGTTCATTCTTTTACCCCGCTTTAAGTTCGAAGCGCTACACAACAAGAAGGGAAGCGGGGTAAAACAAAGAACGAAAGAAACAATGTAATGAAAACGAAAAGGAGCTAGGAGCCCAAAAGTGGCCAACAGATTGATGGATTTCCCTGCTCTTCTGCACTATTTTTGCTCTCCTTCAAAAAAAAAATGCCTGCAAAAATATTGCAGCGGCCTCTTGGAAGCAAAAGTTTTATGAAAGAATAAAACGAAAAGACATGAACGAGCGGAACAACACGCATAATCGGACACACAAAGCAGAACGCGCTTATTCCTCAATCCCGCTTTGCGCTCGGAGTTCCACTCATCAAAAGGAAAAACGGGGTGGAGGATAAGGCCCGAAATGAGAGAAACCTAAAAGAAAAACCGTCAGAAACGGTCAAAATACTCCTTTGCTTTGTGCGGCTCAAAATGAGCCCTGCCTAAAAAACGCCAGAGTCGATAGGTTTCTAAGAATGGTCAAAGAAGACTTCGTAAAATTTCGGCAAAATCAAAGGTGCCTTCGTTTTGGAAACTTCTAGAAACCACTCGTGCCTTTCTCTGGGCACGCTCCACCGCGAAGGGGAGGTGAAGCTTACAATATACATTAAGTTAGGGACCCTGTGGTTTTTATTCCATTCCTAATTTATCATAATTTTCTCCAACTCTTTATTCGATTCTCTCAAAAGCTCCGCTTCATTACAAAAATATGTAACGCCAGTATAATTGGTCAAGACCTTTGTCACTTGATAGTTTCCAGTCATACGTCATGCACATGACACGTCAAATCTAATGACGGTCATAATAATTGCTGGCTTTTATTGCTTTCACCCATCAATTTTTTTATTAATTTTTTTTCATATTCTGTCGATGTGCACTTCAGATACAATTGCGTTGAAATGTCTGATTGTCTGATTAGAGCCAGGGTTCGATAGGGGTTCGATTTTCAAACGCTTACCATGCTTATCACATTAGTTTGGATGTAATTGCTCGGATTGTTTGTTGAAATGATGAATTGACATCTACGCAAAAGAAAGAGAAATAAACGTTCATGAGCAATAATTGTAAATGTCAATGATCGGTTTAAGCCTTAAATGTTGTACGCCACATATGAGAAGCCGTATAAAATTTCTAAGAGGGGCGCGAATGATGTGAGAAAGCATAGGGAGCATAGCATAATGAATTTATTTCCGGCTTAACAACTTGTAATAAATCTGAGAGCTTGTTGCATGTTTCTCATTCCTTCTATTAAGTTGGTTCGAAAGTTCTGGGACATTTTCGAACTAAATCGGCTATTTCTCGAAACCTAACGCATGTACATCAGTTAGAGGTACTATTCGATAGAGCAAAGCAAGCTCTACAAGTTAGTGTGCAAAAACTCGTACCAGCTTCGACCCACCGTAAGTTTGAACCCAAAATCTGAGTCGTACTGAAATTCAAAAAATCGCAAAAAATTCATATCCTTTTTCAAACAAATCCTACGGATCTCCAACTTGCTCACAAAAATTGTACACCACATCAGACACTCATATGCACCGTTTCTGTAATTTCTCCTCATCCAGAAATCGAGAAAACGAAAATTTTCATGCTTATATAAAAACGAAGCTGTGCTGTTTTCATTCAAGTAATTGAATAGTACAAACCCTTTGAAGTATAATCGTAAATTTTCAGCTTTCTGTGGGCCCTAGTTGTCGAAAAAGACTGATTTTGGCATGGAACGCCCGAGTGAGGAGAGCTCGATTCGGTAATTTTCGGGAACTAGAGCCTGTACAAAGCTGAAAATTTAGGGTTATACTTCTAAGGGCTTGTACTATTCAATTACATGGGTGAAAACAACACAGCTTCGTTTTCATATAAGCATTAAAATTTTCGTTTTCCCGATTTCTTGATAAGGAAAAATTACAGAAACAATGCATATGAGTGTCTGATGTGGTGTACAATTTTTGTGAGCAAATTGTAGATCCGCAGGATTTGTTTGAACAAGGGAATTTTTCGCGATTTTTTGAATTTCAGTATGACTCAGATTTTGGGTGCAAACTTACGGTGGGTCGAAGCTGGTGCGAGTTTTTGCACACTATCTTGTAGAGCTTGCTTTGCTGTATCGTATAGTACTTCTAACTGATGTACATGCGTCAGGTTTTGAGATATAGCAGATTTAGCTCGAAAATGTCCCAGAACTTTCGAACCAACCTAATAAATTGTCGATTTCCTTACCTTAAACTTTATTAGAAAGAAAATTTCTGAAAGATTTCTGTGATTGTCTGCAGGCCCGCCTTACAGTGAGATAAGTAGGGTATGACGACTCTTCAAGGTTCGTGTTGGTCAAATGTCTCTAGGAAGAGTTTTGATTTCAAACAAATGACACAATTCATTTTGTTTTTTACTCGAGCAGCTTCAAAAACTGCCAAGGCGTTAAGCTTTTATTGTAAAAATTCCAAAATTGCTGATTAACTAGCCATTCTGCCACCACTGTGTTTATCAAAGAGCCACTAGGGGAAAATACAGGGTGTCCCAAAAAATGTATCGAACGTTTGATCTCAAGTATCTCTCTTCCCAAGAAGTCTTTTGCCTTGCTTCAAGTGCCGTTTTGTAGAGCTGGCTTCAGCCTAGATTTGCATTATAGAACGAATCACCCATCTCTCTTCATTACTGTAGGATTACGGTAGAAATTTGAAACATATGGTGTCAATGTGAAAAAAAAGCTGCCGTTTCAAAATTTTTCAAAAAATTGTGAAAACTTGTGTAATAGGGTTTTTATCGACGCTGAGTTCAATACTCAACTACTCACAAGATTACGAAGCTTTCTAAATGGTGTAATCACACTTTTTAGGAACATTGAAAAAATGGCCGCTACCTCTTATCTGGCATAACTCTTCAATGAAGCATCATAATAAGTTGGGAAATTTACAGTTATAATCAGCAACTCTATAGCTTAGTGGAAAAGCTTTCAGGCTGTTTTATTTCCTTTCTAAAGCAAAATATGGCCTTTCATTGCTTAGAACCCTCTTTGAAGTTTCTACCGTAATCCTACAGTAATGAAGAGAAATGAGTGACTCGTTCCATAGTGCAAATCTAAGTTGAAGCCTGCTCTACAGATTGGTGCCTGAAGCAAGAGAAAAGAAGAAGAGAAAAGACTTCTTTAGAAGAGAGATATTAACGATCAAAGATCGATACATTTTTTTGGGACACCCTGTATATTGGTTGTCCGGAAAATAATGTCGCATCGTGTTTTAACATGCAGAATCGCAGGGTACGGTACGCAGGGTACGCACGAAATTGAGTAAGTGGGGTATCAACCGATAAATTAGAGCAAGCTCTACAAAATAAAGCTCGAAACTTCGTGCCAGGCTTGATTTGCGTGAAGTTTGGAGCCAAATTTTATAGGGCAATAAAGATCTGAAAAAACGAAAAAAATCGTATCTCCGTTCAGAGAAGTTCTGAAAACCCTCACTTCTTCACGCATGCACTCACTATACGATACGCTCGTATGCACGTTTTCGCGGTTTTTCCATGGTTGGAAATTGAGAAAACCAAATTTGGCATATTTTTGCCAAAACAATCCTGAGCTTCTCTCACATAGGTGATTCTGTGGTAGGATCCTTTAAGAGTATAACCATGAATTTTCAGCTTTAGACAAATGTTAGTTGTTGAGAAGAATCAAATTGTTTGCGAAAAACCCGAAAAATGCGACATATTTGCACTTTTGACCTCTTTTTATTTCTCGTATTGTAGGCGTGGAAAAATACCACAAACTAAACAGGTGAGTGTCTAGTGTAGAGAGTACACGCCTGTGCAAATTGGAGATCCAAGGACGTCTATGAACAGAGATATGATTTTTCGGATATCTAAAAATTTTTATATTTTGGATTCTAACTTCAGGTGGAGCACGATCTTAGCGGAGATTTGTCAATTATCTTGTAGAGCTTGCTTTGCTCTATCAAATAATACCCCATCCGCTGTTTTTTGTAATCATTTTGTCGCGGTAAGATGCTATACGACATTATTTCCGTACAACCTAATAGAAGGCATAATCTGCTTGTGAATAGACGTAATGCCAAGCACATCTTTCACCATATGGAGATTTGCGATTAGTTGTGCGAACACTCGTTCAACTTACTACGGAGTGTTCCAGAAATCTTATCTTATGCATTCGTTGAGCCTTTGTCCATTCTGTAAAGCTGAATGCAGATTAGAATTTCAATACAAACCAAATTCTTTTTGTTACTATAAGAATATTAGTTGACAGTTTCAAGCCATTACCAAAACTTGCCTCACAGAAACCTTTGAAAAATTTATTTCCCTCACAAAGAGAATTAGAGCTACTTGATTACGAAGTGTTATCCTTCAAAAGCAACAGTGAGTATACTACAGCTAGTGTTTTCGCAAGAGTCTCAGAATCTTGATTAAATTACTTATTGACAACATCACGATGGCGCTTTCTCAAATCCCTCCTCATGTTTTGGACAAAAATATGAGGCGATTACTCATCACAACAACAAGATGCATAGGAACTTCTACCTTATCTCGTAGTGATGAAGAGTAAGCTAAGCTGAAACTTTCGACAAATTAATACCAAAAGCTACTTCAAAATGAGAGGATAATTACAAACACTGTATACGTACATGGCAAAAAACGTATCTTTGATACCTGTGATGTACATGGAGAATACTATAGGCCGTCCGCGCTGCGCACGGAGAGCAACGCTGTTGCGTACACTGAAGGCAGTTCACGACTGGAAGAAGCGCAGAGAAAAACAGGCGGCGAGAGTGCACGAGAAAAGAGGAGTGACGCGCAATACACACCTTGCGCACTCTCCGGGCCCTGCGCGGACGGCCTATAACTATAGTTTGTGAATGATATAAATGAAATCAACTCAAGTTGGCTTAAAGGCAGCGTCCGGGCAAAATTTCGCCTCTCATGTTTCTGCCATTCTGGGGCCTTTCCGTGGCCCTGATTACAGCTGTAAAGTCGAAATTATTCAAAACTCCCAAAAAACCCAATTCTGGGGGACCCTTTCTTCAAAAGGTGGACGAGTTTCGAATTGCTCGTCCCTATCGTCATGTCAGCGGGAGAAGCCGCAACTGCACGGATGCAGTTGCACAGTGTGCAGTGCAACTGCAATGCAACTGCAATGCAACCGCACCCTGCGTAAGCACTCGTCCTCAGGGCTGGTTTGTGATACCAAGGGGCGGCTTGTGATACGTATCACAGGCCCATATCCCCTTTTAGAGGGCACGTCAAAGGATTGGACCAACGCAGATCGGATACTCATGGGCTCCTCTTTACAGCTATGTGGTAATCTGGGTGAATGGATCTTGCCTGGACGCTGCCTTTAATCAAAGTCTTTTAGACCTGAGGGTCAGAAAGCGAACGGAAATTTGAAAAAAATGCGCAAAACTCTTTTGGTTTTTTTTTTTTGAAAAAAAGCGCTTTCCGAACATCCGCGTCATCCAAATTCAGCAATTGTCTAGCATCCGGATTATACTCGCTTCGTACATGGGCTGTCCACCAGTCAACAGTTAGCGGGGATGGGGATCTCGAGCATTGTCCCCCCCCCCAACTCTTCGTGAAATCCATGGAGGTGTTTCAAGTGTCTTATACACGAATCACAAACTGAATGTTGAAGACAAGCAGCATCAGAAGCCCTAGCACAGCGACTGTAAAATAGATTGTAAATTGATAACACAACAGTTCAAAAAGAAAAAGCTGTTACAAATTTCTCAACATATAGCAGTTTCATATAATGGGCTCAATCCTCCATGCATGTTCTCATTTCCTTTATCTCTACCATTTTGCTTTCGCCTCTAAACATTGTACCTTTGAGCACTATCTCCTTTACATCTGAAAAAAGACAAAAGTAAAAAGTTGACCTGAAATTCTTTGATTTGAACATTCGCTTTGATTTCTGAATGTCAATAAAAGATAAATCGCAGAATTATTACAGTATGCATTATATAATATCAGCAAACTCTTCACTCAGTCTATATGTAAATATATTTTGTTTTCAAGAAACGCCAGCCCCGAATCGATGTGAGTACAACTTTCACAATGTTCTCGACCCCGGCGCCTTAGGCCCTGGGCATACCTTACGCAACTTCAGTTGCAACGTGATTTGGCAATACATACTTCAGTTGTTCATGGCTCATCGAAAGGGGTCCGAATGTAAGAATGATAGGGCGTATCAACCTACGAAAATTGTACATGTTGTCCATTTAAGGTCTGCCAGTACTAAATGAAGACATCTGGCAAATTGCCAAATCGCGTGGCTACTAAATTCGCGTGAGGTATGCGTGGGATCTTGAAGGCACCGTCCACCCAAAATCTCGAATTCAATGTTTTTGTCGCCTTCAGGCCTTCTGAAAGCCCTGATTCCGAATATGGAGTCGAAAATCCACGAAACCCTGTTTTGAGAACCCTCTGCAACAAGCGCGGGCGAGATAAAGCATGCAAGTGGGCTGGGCGACCATGGTCGCCCCGCCTATTTTGCTATTTCCGGAGCGGATTTCTCGCTCCAGAATCAGTCTTTTGCGGCGAAGCTTGGGGGTTTGCCTAGTGTGGGAGGCCACACTAGTACGCCATCATAATCTCGTTAACCTCCATTTTGGGTGGACGGTGCCTTTGAGGACCAAGGCATATCTCATCACGCGGTTTCGGTCGCTGCGCAATTCGGCACGCAACGACTCTTCATCATTGGGCGTAAAAGCAGCTTGCTGAGGCAAGACGATCCCTTTGTGACAATATGCAAAAGCTACGCACGTCTGCATATAGGAGCCGTGCAAGGTAAATCGTAACTAGCAAAATGCCAATTCTCGGAGTTTCAGCGACTTGATGGAATCGCTGGAGGTGTGCCTTCGACCACAGGCTGCTTTTTGCGGTAATTTGGAATGCTATTCTATCGATTTATTGGTTTCTAAGTTCTTACAGTGGAAATAATTTCTTATCAACAGCTACCAAGCCATTTTTGCAACTTTCGTAAACGATGAAAACACACTTCATTTCCATCTCGCTGTGAAGAAGATGTGATGTATCCACAAAATTGCTTTGTAGTTATGTGCAGGATCAAGCGTGAATGGCCTTCCATACCTGAGGGTCGTATTCAAGGGTCAGGGATACTGATGTTAGCGATAACATGATATTGCATGATGACAGTGTTGGATAGGCATTATGGAAAACACTCGGCACATCATTCTTTTGGTTCGCCAATGGATACGTAATAGGCATAGTTCAAAAAACCTTGAAAGCGCAAGACCGTTATTTTCGTAGTAAGCATGTCAAACAGCCCTTATAGGCCAAGTTTCGGCGAATTCTGAGGTGCTTTCCAAATTTTGCCCCACTCATGAGATGGTCATTTTCATATATGTTAACTTTGTTTCAAGGATGAATTCATACTTGTTTTTGCACTTGATACGAAAGACTGCTACTTCCTTGATCACATTAGGAATCCGACTTCAAACAATCTCCAAACTATGACACTAAGGGCAAGCCAAAATCTCCTTCGTCTAATTCGCTTTCAATATCTCAGACCAGAGAAAATTAATCAGGCTAAAAACTTTGTGAAAATTACGAGGTTCAGGCTATCGCATATATATATTCTCGCCGCCTTCCCTCCCGATTCAGATAATAGTGCAGACTTATCGTGTTACCGTAACTCGATATACACCCAGTATTTTTCACTTGCATAGGTAAGGAGAAAGACTGTATTCTTTAGAAAAACGATTTAGTTCAAAATTCTTGCTGTAGGAGGAGAAGGTTTAGCAGGGGCACCGATATTAAAATACAGATATATAAAGGCTTTGCAGGTGGTTAATGGGGTGTGATGACACAACCCTAAAAAGGTGTGGCAAGCACAGCTCTTCTGGGGTTGTGCCACACCCCGTTTACTCACCTTCAAAGAGAAATTTAGCGAACAAATTGTATAGAAGTTAGTAGCCAAAATCTCGTAGTTTGTATGAATGATTGGAGCTCAATTTGTCTTCTTTCGCTTGCATAATTGTTGCTGGGAGCACAACACGTAAGTGAAAATTAAGACGATTGAAATTTTTGTTGGCTCCTAATTTCATAGTTTGATGGTTATTTGAAGCATGATTCGTCGTATGGGCAAACAGAGAGTAGTTCTTCGTACTAAGTGCAAAAAGAGACAGCTAATTCACTTTTGAAACCCAGTTGACCATGTTTGAAAATGGTCACTTCACTTGGGTGACCCAGTATTGAGACCGCCGGGGAGAGGATCGCAGCTTAACAGAAAGCTTCATATCCTGAAGCTCCGAACTTCTGGATTTCACGCTGCCTGCCTACCCATAAGTATTCTTACCGTCCTTCACAATGAACATACTGAACAGGAGCGAGGACCTAAACAAGCTGCTCCCAGCTTATTGTGTGATCCCCTGGTGACCCGTCCGACCGTCTTTTCTTCTAATCACCTTTTTTTTCTTGAAAGTTAACGAAAAGCTTCCGAAGTTGTACACATTATCTAATTCATTGGTGCTTAGCATGTTGCTGATAAGAACAAATGATGTATTAGAGTCATGGATTTTGCGATGAACCACAATTCCGATTTCAAAAACTCATTTGTTTTTATCAACAGAATGCTTAGCGCAAAATAATCAGTACAACTTCGGAAGGTTTTCGTTAAGTTCGAAGAAGGAAAAATGATCTTGAAGTGTTGGTTGGCTGTGGGGGATCATCAAGGATTCGTACAAAAAGCTGAAAAATGCTGCCTGTACAGCTTCTCGCTCCTGCTCAACATGTTCATAGTTAAGGATAGTGGGAATACTTACGAAAGGTAAACAGCGTGAAATCTAGATATCTGGCGAGGTCGGATGTGTGAGGGGGGGGGGGAGGAGAAACTAAAGATTAGGGGAAAGAAGGAGAAATTCAATAATTGCGTCCAAACTCGGTCTGTGTTGTTTTAGCATCCAATCCCGCTCTTCGAACGTCCCTCAAAATTTCCGAAACTTTTCTCAAACGTGGCCCCTGCTAGGGTACGTGGCAGAGGCCACGTTTGAGAAAAGTTTCGGGAATTTTGAGGGACGTTCGAAGAGCGGAATTGGATCTTTTTCTAGAATTTCAGGATTCTAGGTCCAAACTGGGAAGCAGCCCATTTTTCGGAGTTTTCTTCATTCAATTTGTTGTCTTCCCTCTCCAAGCGGAAATTTTGGAATTGCCACTGCCAATTGTGAAATACATTCTGAACGGTGCCAGAAACCCAGTTAGTGCAATGTACTCCAAATTTTACTTGCCCTATAACAAAAGAGCAGAGAACTCCATGACAGCAGCGAAAAAACCTCATTTCGCTCTGTATGGCAACCAAAGTACAACAGTACCACATACGGACCAAGTGATTCATAAAAAACCTCAAAATTATAAGATCAAGGAGTCTGAACTTCATAATGCAGTCTAACGCTTTCTAACCCTGCTCGTAACTTCCTTTTCAGCCTGCCCCTGCTGTTGCTTAAAATTCCATTCATGCCAAATGTAGAAGGCACAGATCAAAGTATTTCGAAAGAATACACTAGCAACCATTCTTCCGTCAAAGTCGATGAGATAGTCCGCGCTGCCTCTAGAATTTACGTGTGTTTCTCTTGATCAAATGAAAGTGATCAAGCAGTGGAGATTAAAGCCAGTATCTCACCAAAATTGAGGTCGCGCGAATCCTCCACATATTTCACTGTAGGCCTCCCTCAATAGGTCATTGCAGTCCGACTCGATCTGACTCTCTCTACGCTGAGAAAAATAGTTCAGAGTGATCCGCACAGAGCTATTTGGTCCGCACGGCCAACTTCTCCTGTCCTCACGCGTTTCATCACGTCCTTCCACCTAGCGTCCACCTCCGTGGCATTGTACCTGGCACGATACTAGTTGAATGCCTGATTATGGTGACAAGTCCCGATGTCAGTAGCGAAGATAAGTGTTTATCGCCACAGTTTACAGAATGCTAGTTAGCTGGTGACTTAGAACCTCTAGACTGTGGTAGCATACAACGTGGCAAGTGTAACCAGCGTTCTTTACAAGCTTTGCTACTGTCCCAAACATAGTTGCGATGGGGGACGCAAAGGATCTTACCCCCCCCCCCCTCCCTCACTTTGATCAAAAAGCTGGTGGAGATTCAGCACCTCAGCCGTGAAAGACAACAACCATCATTGCGTGAAAAAAATTATAATAACATTAACAGCAGTTGCACTATTTGCTATTTCGGCGTCTACAATAGGTACTAAAGCGTAAAAAAGTCACCTAAATCTGGGAAATAAAAAACCTGAGAATATCAGCACTGCAAGAAGGAATACAAGAATCGAAAACATTTAAATTTTTTTCGACAGCCTCAATGGTCGATGCCTGTGTTTGGGCATGAATTTCTCAGCTGTGAATGAACAATTTGCGCTGCGTTTTGGGCAGTGCCTTAGCTAAACCGTTTCATCAGTTTTCCAGGCAAAAAACCCATATGCTTAAATTTGCCTGAACAGTGCCTTTAAGATAGGTGGACAGATAGGCAACTTTGCTTAATAGAGAGGCAAGAAAAAGCAGCTAATGTGAGCCCATATCTAGGTTGTCGATGCTTATAAAAGAACTCTTGCTAGGACTGCAAAAATAGCTCACGTGATACACAATGATTAATGCAAACAGTAAAAAAAACAGCAAAGGTTTACGTTAGTAAGATTACGCCTTTTTATTGAATGAAAGAGGATTAAATGCATTTTTTGTCAGCCTAAGCGAATCAATAGATATATCGGTCACATTTTTTCATATCTTACTGAGGGGAAGGTTAAGATAAGAGTCGACCGTCTAAGTTGATTTTCCATATTCTCAGCTTTAGAATATCAAAAAATTGTTTGGGGCTCTCGATTCCTGGCTTCAAAAGATCCTTGCTCCCATAAGAGCAAATACATTAGAGGGGCAAGGTGGAGCAAGTTAATAGTACCTTTCTCCACCTCATTTCCAAAAACTGCCGAGTTTTTCTCGCTCCGCAGTCTATATACCATAAAGCTTAGGAGACGGGTAACGTAGACCATCAACTTTTTTTAGACCTGCTCTACTGAGAGATACGCCGCATTCTATCTACAACTATGTCCATTTTTGACAGCAGATTTCTGCATAAGAGGAAGTGTAACAACCGCTGATTATCTATCTGTAATAAAGCACGAGTCTTCGCCAATAAATATATGCCGTCGACTTTCTCATATAGTTTTCATATTCATTGCGGTAAGAAAGCAGAAAGTGACATACTAAATCAATTGATATCGACCAGATAAAGTCGGATCCTTTTCCAGAAAACCTGGAAAAAATAGGCGGTATTATTCGATTTTTCATGAACTTTGCAGCTTTCGAACGGTATGCAGCTTGTCAAGGCATTTTGTTTCAAGTGCTCACTTAACTCCTTCACCCTACAAAAATGAGAGTAGACTCAGACCCCAATAACCTGGAAAGGGTCGGGCTCCCCCTATCGCGCTTATGATCCCAAATAATGCTAATAATTCACAGAGTGATTCCCGGCTATGTTCCGTCGATGCAGCTGCCCACTGACCTGGTAAGCTGGGGCAAATTGCGAAAGTGTCCTATATCTGGTAAAAATGTCTGATGGCAAACATATGGTTGTTTTCTTCATGGATTCCGACAAACTGCTTAAAAGATGTTGCTAGTTTGTTGTTATTTTAATAACTCAAGATTTAGGTTTTCACATTTTGCAGTTCCCAGCTACCATGACATATTACTTTCTAATATTGCTATTGATCAATTTTCTAAACGGTGCATACGGGAACGCCCAAAGGAGCACAGAAGAGGTAATATGGCCATTTACACATGATAGGTTTGCGTAGAACGAAATAATTTTGGCTTAAGTACAAACATAGCTGCTTAAAGGCAGCGTCCCCTCAAACTGACGGGTACCGGGATTTTTTGCTGTTGCAATGGTAGAACCTCCAGATAGTCTATCAGTCAAGTCTGGAGCGAAAGAACGTCTCTGGAAAGCCCAAAATCCGTTCCGGAAGTCTTCCAGGTCCCGCTCACTTCTTACTCCAATTTGAAGCGAACACAGACACGAAAAGCTTCGAAGAAAGTTCATTTTTGCCATTTTCAAGCGCCGAAAAGCTCAGATATGGCTTCAGCATGGCAGAAGGCCCATCCACTCAAAATGGGGTCTGTGAGATTTTAATGCCTAACGGGAGCGGGTTCCCAACTGCATATTTGCCAAACTCGCGCTGCCAAAAGCTGTTTCCAAAGCGAGAAAATTGCTTTGAAAATCGCACACAGTCGTTGCGGGACCCTCAGTTAAAAGACTACGACATGCCGCCTCCGACGGTGGGAAAGAAGTGCGAGTCCAAGCGCGTGTAAGAATAGCTTGCGCACGCCGCTTTTTAGGGGCAGCATGCTGTGCGCTCGGACTTCCTCTATTTTCATAAATGGGGTGTAAGCAATTTGCCATACCAATTTTCCGCGATTTTTATTACTCAGACAGCAAGAAGATATAGAAAAAACCCTGTACATCGGATCCCGCCTACGGCGCCGGGTGGTAGCAAGAACGATGTCAGGGTTCTTAGGGCGCCTTTTGGATCGGACAAAAACGACACCTCTGCACGGACGACACACCATGGAGACTGCCTCATGCTCTGCACCTACAACGCCAGGACAGTCTCCACAAACGCCGATTTCCACGCTCTTCTCGACGCTGCAGAGCACATCAAGTACCACATCATCGCTCTGCAGGAAACGAAGACCAGGAAGAAGGACGTGCGACAGATGAGTGACGGGACCCTCATCATTCGTGGTGAAAAGGTTCCATCACGAAACGTTAGAGGCGTTGGTTTTGTCGTCCATCTATCTATCGTCCATCTTGTCGATTCGCACGAAATCCTATCACCTCGATTAGCAATCCTACGACTACGATCTCCACGTCAGAATCAGAAGACCATCAGCATCATCAACTGCTACTCGCCAACATAGCAGCTGACGACTCAGAACTAGATGCTTTCTACGAAGACGTAGAGGAGGTCGTCCGCAACGAAAAGTTCTTCTACAAGTAGGCGACTTCAATGCGAAAATCGGGATGCCACTAGAAAAGGAATATAGGATCGGGAAGCTTGGATATGGGCTCCGGAACGAAAACGGCAACCGTCTCATTGGGCTTCTCTCCGCCGCACGACTTTTTCATGGAAATTCCATCTCCATGAGGAAAGAACATCGCCGGTGGACTTGGGAATCGCCCAACGGAACGACTCATGCGGAGATCGACCACATTCTCACCAACCGAAGGTGGAGCTTGCTCGATGTCTCAGTAGTTCCATCCTTCTGCAGTGGCTCCGATCACCGCCTCCTTCGAGCGAAGGTACGATTCAGTCGAAGGCTCGAAAAGAAGGTCTGCCACAGTGCCGCAAAAAGGAAGAATGTCGTTTATGACGGTAACAGGCTGGAGGAGCTCATATCAAATTGTGACTGGCCCATCGAGGAGGACCCAACGTACGACTACGACCTTCTGAAAGGATTGCGAGCCTGCGGAGAGTGCGCCTCAGTGACTTCCGAGAAGAACGTGGAACGCATTTTGAAGACCACCAAGGAAATGCACGAAAGAAGAAGATTCCTGAGGCAGGATCCGAATGCAACCCATCTCGAGCGATTGATAGCCAACGCCAGTTGCAGAACAGCTCTGCAGGAGGATCTCAGGAAGTACAGGCAAGCCAAGATAAAGCAGCAGAAGGAAGACGAAGTCTCAAGAAGTGCCGAAGGGACCTCTGTGAATATCACGTACCGCTTGCTGCACTATTAAACGAAGACGGGACTCCGACTTCTTCCCGATACAAGATGGAATCTATTGCAAAGAACTTCTATATCAACCTCTTCCGCTCATCAACACCCGTGCCGATGCCCGTTGTTCCCACTGGAAAAGTACCACAACGAATTCTACCTGCTGAAATGCGCACAGCGATTCAGACCATGAAGGCATCAACGGCTCCAGGACCAGATCATCTTTCCGTCAAACTTCTGCGAGCCGAAGGACATCGTCCACACGAGGTTCTAGCGTCGCATTTAACATCTTAAGATGACACTAGCCAACTGCTACAAGAACTGTACAACAACGATACAGCTGTTCCATCGCCCCCTGACCATACCAATCGGGAAGGGGTTCGACAAGGCGACACTATTTCGCCGAAGCTGTTCACCGCGGCTTTGCAGTGTGTGATGAAATCATTGGATTGGGACGAGAGAGGCATACGAGTTGATGGGAGATTACTGTCGAACCTTCGTTTTGCGGACAACATCGTTCTCTTTTCGAGCAGTATCACTGAAGCGGAGACGATGCTGAAGGAACTAAACGAAGCAGGGAAGAAGATCGGATTGCGAATCAATCGGAAGAAGACTCAGTTCATGAAGAACGCCCTTTGCGAAGATGCAGAAATGGAATTGGAAGGCACCCCTATCACGGAGACGTCTTCTTACGTGTATCTCGGACGTTCGATGAACATGGAGAACGACTTGAGGGAAGAACTTAACAGGAGAAGAAGAGCAGCCTGGGGGCCTCTGAAGGAAGCCACCGACCAACTGACGGACCCGGCTTCGTGCCCACCCGTTCGACTCAACCGTTCTCTCGGCGCTCTGTTACGCAGCTGAGACTTGGGCTGACACCGCAGCCACTTCGAAAGCTTTAAGGACCACCCACAGAGCGCTCGGGCGCAATCTTCAGAAGATGACCCGACACAAGCAACATCTTCGGACTTCGCAGTGCGGATATGAGAAGAATGTACCGTCTTCGTGACCCAGCGGAATACGTAGCGAAAACAAAACACCGAGGGCCGGTCACATCATGAGAAGAACAGACGACAGATGGACACTAAGAACATCGGAGTGGATTCCTCGCGAAGCAAAACGTCCCCGAGGAAGACCACCAACGAGATGGGCAGACGTGTTCGTGGAACGGATGGACCAGCTGAGAAATCAGCTGGATACGATTTTTGCACCTGGAACTCATGGACGCAGCCACCGACGTCAGCCAAGAAGATCGTGGACGTCAGAAGCGAGGGACAGGGAGAAATGGAAACTTCTGAGCTGGGGCCCGCACGTCACGTGAAGCCGGGCCATTTGAGTATCTAAGTAAGTAAGAAGATTTTTCGCGATAACAGTTTTGCCGAGCCTTCAACGCAACTGTCGTTGAATCTTTTCCAAAGCATGTAATCCTGTGATCTGCAGTCGTTTGAGCAACCAAGAGGTCGACTACTCTGAATGAATAGATGCTGGATAGAGAAAGAAAAGTTGCTTCTGGTCAAGTGCTGATTAAAACGAAGTATGGGGTGATAGTTTTGCTTTTTCAAAACATTCGCTGAAAAAAAGAGTAAGACTGTTTTTCTGAACATTTCACTTGCAGCGCCAGTTGGCAGAGAATATCAATCCTAACAAATATGTGAAAAAGTCGAAGCTTGAATCATCGTTGAATATAAGTGTGCCAGTGAGTTACGATCATATCTTCATTGGTGAAACTAATTTACCACTTTAGTTACACCGTTTACCTTATACTCCTTACTATTTCCACAACGTTCGGATAGGCAACCACGATGCATTTAGATTAGTGATTTCAACGCACTCTTCGTTGCTATGGGTGCCGCATTTGGACTGTACATCGTAAGTCCTGACGAGTTTCCTACAATGAAATTTTTTGTAACTTTTAGAGTCGCGTGTCTCTCGAGATATGGGAATGGGTTTAACCCGCACCTATCGCGGTCTTTTGTCGATTTGAATTCTACGTTCGTGTCAATCGATCCTTTGGGAAACGCCAAAGGCATTCTTGGAAGCGATGAAGTCCAGGTACGACACTGCAAAATTAAAGGTCCTAGTCATCTTTACTGTTAACACCAAGATTCTCAGAAGGACCTTCTAGAAGTCATTCCTTCTTTCTCATTCTACAATCCAATCATATTGAGCACGCAAGACCTTTGCAAGCTAGGTACCATGATTCGAGATATTAGGTTGTCAAAGTTCCCTATTCTTTGAATTTTTGAACTCATACACGTCTTATTCTTAATCATGTTTTGGAGTACTAATAGTAACATCTTTTAGAGCAAAGCAAGCTCTGAAAAATGCTATTCAAACATTTTGCCTAAGTTTGACCCACGCGAAGTCAGAGCAAAAAATTATCTAAACGCTCAAAAATCCAGAAAAAATCATATTCTGTCAAAAAAATTCCTATAAGTCCCTTACTTACTCACGCATACACATGCCACATCAGATATTCATAGCAGCTTTGCGGTATTTTTTTCCAGGTTGGAAATCGATAGAACGAAAACTCCCATGCCTCTGTTTTTTTAGCAACCCTCAAATTCGTGATGTCAGGATAAACAGATATTTCAAGCAGTATTCAGTGCAGAAACTTACCACTGTTTGTAACCATGTCTAATTTTCGCTGCTTTTCTGAAGCCTTGTTTGAGACTTTTGAAGGTGATCCGATGGCCAGCTGATAGCACTCAAGCCTTTTGCAACTAAATGCATTTTTTGTTTTTCTCCAGCCTTCTTATCTCGTGATTGTTTTACCACAAGTCTTAACTCCAAAATAAAAATCCATAGCTTCAAAATAAAAATCCCCAATACATAAGTGCATCAAAAACTGCCAAATCTTTTGATTGTTAAGGTTTTCAAAATTTGATTATTACTATCATTTATCCCATTAAGTAAGTAAGCGATTATCGCTTTATATATATGAAGTATTTGAAAATTAGATACAGTGAGCAGACAAAAACTGAAAAATAAGAGTATTTCGTCGGCAAATGTAAAGTGTATCGCAACGAAAAGGAAGATTTTGAAAAAAAGGGGAAAAGGCTGCAACAAATGTTGCCTGGAATGTTTACCAGTTCATGTGTTGCGAGCTTGGAATTGGCAACACAATTTGTTCAACTTTAGTAGATGTTGTCGCAGCTGAGCCAAGATTGTTACACAACCTTTATTAGGCTTACGTTTCGGCGTCTCCGCCTTCTTCAGAGCCTGTAAAAACGATGATATTTGTAATCTATCCCTTTAAATGCTCTATCTCCACCACATCGGTACAACTCAATAGTCGACAGAGCCAAAAACAACCGAGAGACGCAAAACAGTTAGCGCTTACCTTATAGCCTTGCAGTCAAGAGTAGGCGACCATCCACAGTGAAGCGCCGCTGCTATGATATTGTTATATTCAAATCACTCCCCGCCTTGACCCGACCCCGACCCAGTAGGTCAAAACCCACAAAGGGTCTGGAACTGTGCTAGCTTGTTTGTAACGGCAACGCCTTCTTCCTTTCTATTAATTTTTGGATTTCGCGATGCAATCCAAAAGGCCTCAAGAGTTTTGCGGGCTATTGTTTGGGGTTCGTGCGATAATATTGTGACAGCCGTATCGAACGTAGCGTTTTCATGATTTTCACAATTTGTTCACTCAAAAAATATATTAGGTTGAACACTAAGTTTTGCAACTTTTCTCATAACTTCCCTCTCACTCAACATGGTGCACTCAAATTTTGGCACTGTGTTGGTTATTATGTGTACTACAAGCGCAGCTGCTGTTCTACCAAATTCTGACGTCGCAGTGAGGGTTACGGTAGGTGTATGGTGTGAAGGGGAAAAATTCAAAGTTTGATGGATTTGGCTGAAACTTGGCATAGGGATGTTATCCGACATGCTGATCACGAAAACGATAGTGAAATTGCGTGACAAGGGCTTTTTTCTAGGATTACTGTAGGTGTACGATATGGGGGTCTCACCCTAAACAAGGAAAAACACGTTGATTTAATAAATGAATGTGATACTCGCATTTGGCAAGACAAATAACCTTACTACGTAAAGTCTCGTCGGAATTTGAGCTTCGGACTCTTTACATTGACGGTCGTCCCCAGCAGCTCTTGCGTACATCGACTGGTTCGACTTTGTGAGGACGCCAAATCTCAACATGCCCCTGAATTTTGTTTCTTTCTCAATAGGCCAAAGGAGCCAACCTCTTGCAATAATTTGTAGACGAATCCGGATTACTGCGCATGGTCTAGGCTGCTAAAGGCTTCATTTTAGCTTGAAACCTCAAAAATTCTCAAATTTACTAGTTTTCGAAAAATGCCTGAAACTTTTCTATTTTGTGTTCAAAATTCAGACAATTTGTGCTCGCTTGTAGCTCACATTGCATTCTACATGATGCCAAAGTTTGAGTGCGCCATGTTGAATGAGAGTGAAGTTATGAAACAAGTTGCAAAACTTAGTGTTCAACCTAATATATCAGTAATTTCAAAAGCATGCCAGAGAAAAACAAAAATTTTGTCTGTTAGCAAGAAGCTTGCCCTCAGCTAGGAAAGCACGTTCAAAGGTACCAAGTAAAAAGAAAATCAGCGAAAATTAGGCATGGTAAAAATGAAGTGTAAAAGCTTTAGCGATTATCTCAGCCCTTATTCAGAAACTCGCATCTTGAACTTATCCGTTGATAAGAAGAAGAAATTCATTGTACTGCTTAAAATATCTGTTCTTCGTTCCACGGAAATTGCGTGTTGCTCATAACAAAGGAATAAATGTTCGCACCGACCCAATATATTGAGTCGTCTTAGAAATAATTTCGCTTGCCTTGTACAAGCGGCACATTTTGCGGAACGAAGATTTAATAGAGATCTTGGTAGCATTCATTCAGTGAAGTTTTTAATGCTCTATCAAAAGTTAAGATTGCAGTCCAACAAACCAGCCCGGAGGAAATTACCAGAAACCAAGACACATGGCTTTTACCAAGGTCAGACTTCGCTAATTTTGTACTGATTCCTAGAAGAAGTCCGAATAACGGATAAATAGAGTAAACCCTATAAGATACAGAGAAATTTGTTCTCTTTTCAAACTCGCCATAACTTTTGACGGAATTCTTCAACATCATCGAATTTTAGCAGACCTACATCAAACGTAGTCACATCAAACACCAGTCTGTTTTTGATACTTTCAAAAGTAAATCATATTCAGCATTGATCTCAAAAGACAAAAGTGCGTTAGGCCCGGACAAACTTCACGCGATTTGATCGTCGCGACTGAATCGCGACGAGACAACTGTTACAACATCATTCCATGCCGATCAACTTGCATTTCGGTTGTGATACTTTTCCGGCCCGAAATTTTTGAATGTGAAATAAAAATGAATGGAAATGTTAGCGATTGAGTCGCGACGATCAAATCGCGTGAAGTCTGTCCGGAGCCTTAAGGAATTGAAATAAAATCTTGAATTTTTCATCTACAGCTTGAGGCGCGTTCAAAAACAAGAATTGTGTTGATTTTATTCCCCTAAGACTTTATAGATCAGGAACAATAAACGCTCCGTCAAATAGGAGGCAATGTTTGCATCTAATAACACGAGTTGCGCGCCGGCTGATGTTTTATGATGTTTGTGTTGACCATTTATGGAATTTTATAGCATCAAAAAGTAATTTTGAAGGTTTTGGAAACTAAGGTACGAAAGGGAAAATTTGTTTTGCACTCCTATGGGGTTTGCACTATTTATTCTTTACTTGGGCCTCTTTGAAGATTTAGCAGAAAATCTAGAAAAATAGCGGAATATGACCGCGACAAAAATCACGGGTCGCAGTTTTTGGTAACTTTTCAAAGGCTCATTTATTGAGCTGCGTTATATAGGCTATCATTTGAAAGAGCATGAAAAACTGCATCGAAAGCTATCAGTATCTTTCACAAACCTTTGTTTTGCAAAATGTGGCGCCTTTTCAAAGAAAGCGAAATTACTTACCACACAACCCATTTCTCGGAAACTAGAGTCTGTGAAGAGGTGAAAGTTTAACGTGAACCTCAAAAAGTTTTCATGCTAACTTACGTAAGAACGCATTGCCTTGGCGAAACATAAAATTTTTTTGATTCCTAGATAAAGAAAAAAAGCAACAACGGCACTATGAATGCTTGATGTGAAGTGTATGTGATAGTAAGGGACACGCAGGATTTTACTGAGTAAAAATATAACTTTTTTGATTCGTTCAAACTCTAAAGGTGCATTGAAACCTATCAAGAAACGAAAATGATTTTTCGCGGTAATCGCTGAACGGTTGTGAACGTCTGATGTTGTATGTGTGTGCGTGAGTGTGAGTCTCGCAGGAATTTTTTTGACGAACTTATGATTTTCTTCAATTTTTCGGGGCATCTAAATCTCTAACAATCTTTGAACTTCTCGTTGGTCAGATTTAGTGCAAATGCTTGGAAGCTATCGTGTAGCTCTTGCCTATCGAATGGTACCTCAAAACCCAATCAAATATAAGAATTTTTTCCAGTCACGGTAGTTTCAAGTGTGACAACACTCATGTAACGACCCTTTCACAACATTTTTAATGTTTAGTGGAACAAAAAATATGAAATATCAGCGTTCATCACAAGCTGTGTTACAGTTTGCTTTAGCTTTCAAGAAAGGAAGACAGATTTGAACATGATTCCACAGAAGTTAATGCGCAAAACCAGCGCTTTCGAGGTCTACCGAAACTTTTTTTGGTTTACTGTTCTCCAGCAAACATTCTTAGAAGTTTTCGCTATCAGGAACCACCTCCGCGGCTCGAACGATAGAATAGAGACGTATTCTTTCTGGAAGGTCTTTGCACAAAAAGACAGACCATTGACTCCGTCAGCTTTTTTATCTTCTGATAAAAACCCTCAAACATGCTGACATGGAGTCAGCAGTCATCTGTTAAAAGTGATGATACCAAAGTATTCCATAAATGCGACGATCTGCTCGAAAATTCACTGACATCGTGTCGAAAATGTTTGCAAACTTATTTCAAAGAGATTCCGCTTAATGTGGAATCAACAGCCACATAACTTGTACTAATAACAGGTCGGAGATTCTCGTGGGAGATTTCAAGTTTCAAACCTGACCTTTGGGCTTGCCATGGAAATGGAGACTAACGAGCTTGGCGTAAGCAATTCTTGTAACTTCTCTTCTCATATTCTGAACCTAGATAATTAAAGGAACAGCATAGTGGAATAGTCGGTCTTGGGCTGAATGACGCAGAAGAAGACACCGAAAGTTACATAGAAACTCTCGTAAACAGAGGTTTGCCGGAAATAATTGTTTATTGTACAGGAGTTCCATAAAGCGTCCCCACATGATTGATATCTCTTGCTTTGATGTCTTTCGCTCAATTCTAGGTACTATTATGTAGAGCTGGCTAAAAAAAGATTGGCGCACGAAGCAAATTAACGAACCTGTTCATTACCGCAGGATTAGATAGGAACATTCAGCGTAATGGTGTCCTTCAAAACTGAACGTTTCAGAAAGTTTCCAAGACAGCTGAGAGATTTCATAATGAGATTTTGAGGCATTGTTTTGAGCAAATGAGTGCGCAGATTTTTTGAGGCTTTTCGAATGGTATGACTTTTTTCGATGAATTTCAAAACCACTGGTTTGAGATGTACTTTTCTCGAAATTAAATCGACCGTAAGGTGCAACGCCTATGTATTGACTCAGCGACTTGACTCACCTATTAACAAGAGTTTCGGATTTTTTCGTCTCTTTTTGAAGCAAGATTTGATTTTCACTAGTGGAACATGTTGAAACTAAAGAATGGTCCTTCAAATTCGGCAAAATACACCAGGAAAGAGAGATAATCACAAAAACAGTAAGAACAAAATCTTGGGACACCTTGTATTCCTGATTTTCTGACCCAATTTCGAATAATTTTTTTCAATACCTTTATTTCCAATTTGCTTTCCTTGTTAAAGCTTAGAAATTATTTAAGAGAAAACTTTGCAGAAACTTAGGATTCTTTACTCTTGAAGATTTTCATTATTCAAAGAAGATAAACGATAAAGGAGACAATAAAACAAGAAAAATCTTCTGAAACTATAGGCACAAGAGATGGTTCATCTGTACTATGGCACTATTATTTCAGAAATTATTGAGGAGCCTGTGTTTACTATATGGCTAAATCCTGATACAAGCGCTTCTGACCAAGGATTCCTTACTTACGGATCCAACGACAATGTGCACTGTGGACCAATTTATGATGCTTTACTTATGCATCTTCCCACCTATACGTTCAGTGTGAGTTTTTTTTTTGAGTTCATACGCTCGTACTCATAAAGGTCGCGTCGACCGCTTGCATACCCTAGAAAATTCGAAAAGATCCGCGCTTTTCTAGGGTTCATTCGTATTACGCCACAGGATGCGGCGTCGCTGCTGCAGTCGCCATGAAAATATAAGCTCGCTCGCTGTAAAGGAACACTCTCGGACACGACTGTGCAGCAAATATAGTTACACATCCATAACCGCCAAAGGTGTGCTGCACTGAGCGTATATTTTCGCTGCGACTGCAGCGGCGCACGCCGCAGGACGCGCGTGCTGCCGCGTGCGCCGCTGCAGTCGCAGTGCATCCTGCGGCGTAGTATGAAGGAACCCATAGAAAAAAGGCATGAAGGCAATGTCCGGGCAGATGGAGCATTTAGTCTCGACAGTTTACTGATTGCCTACGCAAACCATAGCTCGATTGCGACTGCAAAATTTAGCTTCTGAAGCGAGAAATTTGCTTCAGAATTCGAAACATATACGCCCTTCGGTTTTCATCGGAGCAGAAAATTGTGGAGACCGGCCGTTGCGACGCTGTCATTGGCTGCAGTGTGCCCCGCCACGATTTCCTGCTTCGGTAACGACCGAGGGGCGCGTATGTTTGATTTTCTTGCTTCTTAAGCAATATTTTGCAGTCGCAACCTTTTGCATGGGCAGTCGGCTTTCAGTAAGCTGCTGAAGGTGGTTGCTTTTGAATTTGCACGGGCACTGCCTATAAATAAACAATCATGGCAATATCAAAATGTGCCATGTTTGACTACATTCCAAGTTGGATTTATGTATTCACTTGGCATCATTCGTCTCCATCCGTTTTGAGATACCCGTCTGCTCTCCTTTGTCTCCTCACTTGATGCGTCCTTAAAACGTAGTAGGACTAGCTTTGAAATTTCCGACAACTAAAAAACGAGATAGAATTTGTAACTTCTTTTCGGTAAATGTGAACAAAAAAGAAGTCAGTTAGCTATTTAGTTTAAGGAAAGGATATATATGCTAAACGGTATAGGAAATATGTGTTAAACGGTACAGCTTGCTAATTATTATGTCTTTTAAGATAAAGTCGCTTAGCATGGGTGATTATAATGCTGGATTGTATTTCAAAGCTGAAGTTGATTTGGGACAAATGCTATATATGCCACCTGCCGTAGCGAGCGCAATAGCACATCATGCAAATGCTCAGGTAATCGTTTCACAAAGGAAACTTATATAGTCGAAGTGGCCTTCTTATATGAGATGTATACTTTATTGGGGGGCATAAAACGCTGATTCCAAGTCTGCCTTAATTATCTGCAGAGCCTTATGGACGAGGAGTCATGAGCATTTATTAGGGCAAAAAATCAGGGGTGCAAGTATAAAAAATCGTAATATTTTTTTCTAGCGCTCTAATGGAGCAGTGATATTATCACTGCACTTTGCTCAATAAAACTTTGAGATAAAAAAATATAATAGGTTGGCACATAAGTTTTGCAACCTTGTCCATAACTTCGTTCTCTAGAATAAGGCGCATCCAAATTTTGGCATTATGTAGACTCGGAAGTGCGCTATAAATCTGCGCAAACCGTTTGATTTTTCGTGGCAAAATGGAAAAAATCTGCGTATTCTCCTAAAAGCAGTCAAAATTGAGGTTTTTTGGTTTTTTCAACAAAAATGAAGACCTACAGAAAGTAAGTCAACCAAATTCAGCTGGAACTGTAGGCAAAATGTTCTCAGAGGGTGGCTACTGAATCCAGCGAAAAAGAATCGTGATTCATTGTTAAATCGAAATCTGGCGATTTCATAAACTCGAACAAATCGAATGCGTCAAAGTAGCTTGGATAATTCATCAATGCCAAAGAGTCAGAATTGTCGGATTTTGGCGAAACTTTGCACGATGGGGTAACTTGACATGCTGAATACGAATATCATATTCAATTGTTGTCAGAGTCAAAAATTAGCCTAGAGATTTTTTGTAATTCAACTTTTTTTGTAGCAAAATAATTTTTTCAAGCAAAATGAATATCGTTTTCGTAATCAGGATGTCGAATAACCCCTTTAGACCAAGTTTCACCCTAATCCGTTTCAATTCCTTTTTCTTTCCCATTCAAAAATTGCCTTACCGTAACTCTCGAACGTGATGTTGGAATACGGCAGGAATGGCTGCTTTCGCTGTTCACACGATACTCATTATAATACCTGAAAATAGAAGCGCCACATCGCAAAACACACGAGTTATAAGAAAAAGTTGCAAAACTTATGTGCCAACCTAATATCTCGGTGCTTTTATCTGAGGATTTTAGCAACTCATTTTATCCTATATGCACATTTGTTTTTTTTGCTCCTAAACCCTCATAACTTCTCGTTCATAAACGCTCCGCAGATAAAAGGGCAGATTCAAAATGAGCGCTTTATACTGTTCTATATCGTGTACATTCCATTAAAAAAGCCACTTTGACTAAACATGCTTCTCTTGTTAATACCATGTACATCAGTGCTCTGATATAATCTTTAGTATGAGCCTGAAAGCAACCTTTATTGGATAAAATGCAGCGCCAAGTTTCCTGACCTTATATTAAATGTTGATCACGCCATTGCAAATGAAACGGTGCGATCGAGTGATCTGATTATCGAAGTGAGTGTTAAGAAGTTTGACTGTAAGAATGTGCTAACATTGTATGGAGATCTTGTAGATGTTCCGTGCTTGGTTGAAAAAGTGAGCATTTATTGCAGGTTGCAAACATCAAGAACTTGTGTGTATTGGCAGTGTCTGGAAGAAACAGGCCCTCCTTTGGCCCAACGCTCACACTTGGAGCACCTTTTCTGCGCAACTACTGCGCTATATTCGATCTAACAAGTCACAATATGAGATTTGCTGAAGCTCTTCCTTATCGGTCCATGAACGCTACAAAGTTTGCTTTGTAGCTTTTGTGCTCAATACAAAAAGTGAGCATTTTTAGTGATGCGACAACGACTACAATGAGAGCGACAACGTTTGGTAACAGCTGCAAACTCGTCTTCCTTAACTTACTTTGCGCCGTACTTCTACTACACTCTTTGTGATTCAAAAAAAATATTTTCAATAAAGATTTTGATATTACACAAGCTCTTTTGAAATTTCAAACTATCTCTCAAACCTCCCAATTCAAAGTAATGCTCGCATTTCAGGCATCTTGCAAAAATCTCCATTTGTTGAGCTATAATAAGATCTGTGAGATAGATTCAGTTTTTAGAAGTTTCCGTCTAAAAAATATTATTCTGCTTCCTGACTCGTTCCTGACCACTAGGTGAACAACAGTACAAAATCAAAGGTGCGGAAAAAATAACATTATCTATCCTGCTGTGGGGGTACAACGTCGAGTGACTCCGCACTTGACTGAAAAGGGCTATTGCTGACTCAATCACAAACAGAATTAGGTGAGCAAGTCAATGTTTTTGAGGGAACAGGTAACAGAATTTTTCATCTATTCGTTGTGCAAGTATCTGTAGTATGGGCAGTGAGTAGGAAAACTGAATTCGCATTCACAATATAAAGTACGACTAATATAGAGGATGCAGATCTTTGATGTATCTGATTTTATGGGCATTATTTTAAACCGTGTATCTCAATATCGTCTTATGCTTGTGCTCATGTATGAGTTCCGTGGCCATCGTGCTATTACTGTTCTGAGTAAGCATGAACTACTTAGCATTACCAGTTATTTTTGAGATAGCATGGACAAATGACTCACAAAACTTTCGAAAAATTTGATTGTGATCGTCGTGTATAAGGTAACATCCATATCTACATATTTCACCCCAGTCTGTCGTAACGTTTTGAAAGCAATTTTTGCATATTTTTGGCCTCGCTATCTGTGTCGGCTTGAACTTCTGAGCTTCTCATTTCAAAGAAACCTTCCAAATGTCAACGACAAAGCGAGACGCTTCACCTTCATTTCGACAAATGCCGAATTGGAGGTGAAGCGCATAGCACAGCTTTCGTTTTTTCGTCTCTAGCCCGGCGCGATTACCTTAACAAATGAACCATATAAGAAACGCGCTTCTGGCTCTCATAATTACAAAAACTAGAAAATAGACACCATAACACGAGCCGCGTCGTCCAGTGCTGCCAAGGTTCTCTAGGCTTAACCTGCACAGTGATGTTATAGGTTCCTCCACCAGGAGTCAGCCGCAAGAAGCTAAGTCCATACACATAGAAAGGTGCGTCTCGCCGCCTCACCTTTTCTGCGGAAGCTGCTGAGAGCGACGCCAAGCACATCTTAATAATGAATTGGCAAAAACGAGAGTCAAAGGGACAAATGCTGCCACCATCGCAGCATACAGGGTGTCCCAAAAAAATGTTAACACTCTTTGATCGTTAATAACTTCGTTGCTTTCACGTCTTTCGCCGAGTTTTAGCCACCATTCTGTAGAGCGAGGTTCAACTTAGATTTGTAGTATGGAGCAAATCATCGATCGCTCTTCATTACTGTAGGATTACGGTGTGAACTTCTAGCATGTGGATCCATTGTGGAATATGCCATCTGACAAAATTTTTTCAGAAATTTGGAAAATCACTAGGATTTTCGTTCACGCTGATTCCACTAAACAACTTTTTACGAGTGTTTTTAGCTTTTTTACGGTATAATCACATTTCTGGCAAGTGCTGGAAATTCAGTTATTACTGTTTACCCGGAATAATCGTGGAAAGAAGCATCACGGTAAAGTGAAAATTTCATATTCGAAATCAGGGGCTTCCATTATCATAGTATAAGAGTTTTTGGTTTGTTTAATTTGTTTCGAGGCAGGATACGGCGTTCAGTGGCCTAAAATCCTTGTCGAAGTTCGTACCGTAATTCTTCAGTAATGAAGAGTGATCGATGATTCGCTCCATACTACTGATCTAAGTTGAACCTCGCTCTACAGAATGGTGGCTAAACTCGGCGAAAGACGTGAAAGCAACGAAGTTATTAATGACCAAAGAGTGTTAACATTTTTTGGGACACCCTGTATATAGAGAAATTGCATTTTACATGGCGAATTGATTTTGTTCAACATAGCAACCTATACTCAAATCTGCAAAAACAGGAAAACAATACACACTGAAGGCAGCGTCGCACCAGACTGGGGTACCTGGCTCAAATAGTAATGTAATAGTAGTCCCTCTAACTAAGCGAAGACAGAAGTTTGCAGCACGAAAGGTGGTCTACGAATCTACAAATTGCCCCTCAAATGGCCGGATCTTACGGTAAGCTTTGACGAGTACGAGATTCATGCAAGATAAAGACGCAGAGTCGTTGCGGGACCCTGCGCTTATGGCTGGGTGCGGCATGCGTGCTCAGGCATTCGGGCCTACCGTAATATCCGGGCCACTTTCGGAGCAAATTTCAGGCTAGACTCCCGTTTTCGTTTCGAACTTTAGCATCGCTTAGGTAGCGGGTCTACTTTAACATCGCCACAATAACCTAAAACCCATCTTTTTGCCGGGACGCTGCCTTTAAGGTCATTGTCATTTGCAAATGGAGAATGGGAAAGTATCAACGGCCTGCTGACGAGCTAACCAAGTCTGAGTTTTAAATATTCTTGAAAATGGGTTCACTGCGATGCATTCCAAGGTTTGCGGAAATTAACCGACAACGTACTAGTGCGGTTGATGACAAGTTTTCAAAATTAATTATATTGAGAGGAGTTATACGGTATTCCTTTTTTTAACTCATGGTCCCTCATTTCTAGTTGTTGTGAACCACATGCAAGACTAGTGCAGGCGGTGGCAAAATACCTTTCAAGGAGACTTGTAGAATAGATGAAAGCTCATCACGGTTATATCTTTGAACGGGCCGCTCCGTCATAGATATATACAAGATCATGAGTGATCAAAGAATGAAATTTGTGGCTTCCTTATTTGCAAAAGCCATGTAACTTGTTCTAGAACGTGATTCATTCCCTTATCATTCAGAGTACTTTGACAGCCATTACATAGTTCTTCATTTCTAAAGCATGTATCTGGGCACTCATCTTATCTGCCTGACAAATGCAATTGACGCTGCTTTTTCCAGTCATATGACAACAATGCAATTAGTAATGTAGATAATTACACTTTTTGTATAGTGTTACAGTGTTACTGCATTAGGCTTCCATTCAAATACAACGTCACAAAAAAGCGTTTGACCCTTAACAACTCTCTTGTCATGAAATCATGACAAAGATCAGGTACTTTTGCAGAGCTTGAATCAGCTTAGATATACGGTATAGAGCAAATCATCGATAGCTCTTCATTGCTGTATGAGTACGGTAAGAACGTCGGACATAGGGTGTCACTGTGAAGAAGCTGACGTTTAAGTTAAATACTTGTCAAGGAGGCTGTGTCTAATACTTAATTTCGCACAAGGTTTTGCAGCTTTCTAAATGATGTAATCAAATTTTTTAGGAACATCGAAAAGGCTGTTACTGTTTGCCTAGCACAGCTTTTTAACTATCAGATAAGGTGCGGACTTTATATTAACACATTCACAACAAGGCCAATTTTTCGAGTACTGCCGTTTAGGACTAGAGCCTTTTTCGCTTCGTAAACTTACGAGCCACTCATGGATCGCACTGTCCGAAATGGTAGTCTTTTTGAAGAAAGTTCAAAACATGTATCCAGGATTTTCCTAGTGGAGTAATCGAAGATCAAAAAAATAATTTCCTTCAGATTTTGGCATTATACGGTGAGGTTACAGTAGCCAGTCTGTACGGAACCAACATCATGGATTTTCATGAAAAATTGCATTTGGGTTTTTTTGGTTTATTTCAGGTGCTGATCACAATCATAGGGTCTACTGTTCAATCCTGTCCTACAGTGGGGCTACGGTAGCAGTACGGGGAATCTAATCTTCGTTATCAAGAAACTAATGTAGGAAGGTGGTATTAGAACTTGAGACCATCATTTTCGTAATCAGTATGCTACCATATATGTAAGACTCGAGCTTCCTGGGATGAGCAATACAAAAATCAATAAAATCAATAAAACCGATAATTTTTTGGTAGGCTAACCAGTTTCCTGCCCGCACCGTATTGTGCATGTACAGTCAGTGTCGATTACGTACTCCCTTCCGCATGGGAACTACGCTTGCGCAACGCAAAGGCCCTGCGTGCGGACCTTCAATCGATGGGGCCAATTTGAAGGCCAAAGCCATACGCGTGCAAACATGGCGCGAAGCTCATTGCGCTTAGGAAAAGATAGCGCGTGATTGCACGGACTGTACACTTGACTTCCAGAAACAGCTCATTCTGCGAGATATTTAAGCTAAAGTCTGCGCCTTATACCTATCTGCAGTATACCTACCGTAACATTACGTTACAGTATCCCGAGCCGGACCACTTTGCTGGAGCTTCGCCTAGGTGTTCCCAATCATTTGCCGGAACCGCGTAGAATTACGTCCTGAACTGCAGAGCAAGAGCTTTAGGAACTTACGACCCACCGGTGGGTCGTATTGCCCGAAATGGCAGAACACGTACGACTCACCGGTGGGTTGTATTGCCGTGAACATTTAAGAAGGAGCAACATTAAGTGCCTAATAAGAGTTTTCAGGTCGTTTGGTTTTCTTTCTGGTGCAAACTATAGCTGTCCATCTCAAAAGCCTTTCTAAAGTTTCTGCTATTCTGTCATCTCACAGCATTGAAGAGGATCAAGAATTCGGTCTGTACTGTAAAAGTTGTGGCCAGATTTACGAAATGTTACCTGAAGCTTCTCCAGAGACTCTACAACAAAAGAGTTGTCAACAATCAAGCGTTTGATACATCTGTTTGGGACACCCTGTATAGTACTGTGGTCACGCGTAATAATGTGCGCACTACACTAACAGTGGAAAAGAGTGCCGATGACTATAGAAAGCGTTTAGAGGTGAATAAATATCAACCTTCATTGTAGCGTTACAAATTTGCAGCATTTGGGTTTGTTCCTCAATCCCCACGGATCCTTGACCCAAAGCCGGAAGTCATGACCGCTCATTAGTTTAGAAGTTGAAAGTAACACCTCAACACCGTTTTCTTATCTGGTTTTCATTTTGGGCAAAAGAACATCTGTTGCTCTATTGTAGAAGGAAAGAGAGAGAGAAGATAGCTTACATCATTTGAGTGACTTCTAATTTTTCCACAATGATCATACCTTCGATAGTCAAGAGACAGAGCCTAGAAAGTGATAGTTGTTTGAGTTCCTGCCCCTATAAAAGTGAAGGTTGTTTCAGAAAAATAGACGAAAATTTACAGATACGAATTAAACCAGGAAAGTTGAAAAATTCATATAAAGCAGAGGTTAGCACATCACCAAATTTGAAACCTTGACTTGCTAGTTTCCTACGCACAGTTGCTCTTCAGGATTGCCGGTTAAGTTGGGTGGCAACAAGAACAAAGTTCTTTTCCAATTAAAAAAGGCGCTGTTTAGCTGTTGCGTTAGTTGGGAGACCGAAAAAAGGAAAACTTGTCAACAGCTGGATTGAACATGTTAAACACGTTTGAAAAGATATGTTGCACATCGACGCCAATCTGGTTTTTGATGCGTCCTTTGAATTTTCACCCCCCGCATAGTCGTTTCGTATCCTGCGACGTTGTCTGGATTCCTCCGCTCATCATTCTGAGCAAGTATCGTCCAAGCTGGAGAAATTTCGTTGCGAAAGCAATGAAGGGGAACAAAATAAAGAAAAACGCATTTTTCAGTAATTTTCACGAAAAAAACCGGCATAACCAAAGAAGCAAGCTTGGCGACGTTGTCTACATCATAGATAAAAACGAGACCTATCGAATACACAAAAAAGCCGAGTGAAAAAAGTTAAATTGAAGAAAAAACAAGAGGTTTTCAAAAACGCAGTTTTTCCCAGATTTCTCGGTTAAATCATAAAAAGGAGTCTTGCGACGTTGTCAGTGTGAAAATAGAGATCAAGAGCTTCAATATGATATATAGATTGTCGTAATTGGGCTTTGAACAACGAAGAAAAGGGTACCAGAGCCAAATTCCCCGCGCCCCGCATTTGAGGTAGCGAGGTAGCGCGCAACGCGCGGAGACGCAGACGAGCAGCGGAGACAGACCAGAGCCGGCGGGGCATATGGCTCTGGTCATTGATCTCCACGGGGTCATAGCGAAACCCTATAACATTATATATCGTTGTAATCCTTATGAGACGGCCAGGAGCACTGACAACGTCGCGGATCTTAACAATCACTCAATAACGAGATAGACCAGCATTTATGTGGCGAATCCCTGCGCAAGATTTGAGCGTAGTTTCTCGTTTTTATTGAACTCCAGCGGCTTTCAAGAACTTCCAATGCTCAATCACAGTCTAGAAAAAGGTTAATTGAGAAATTTTGTCCTAGTTTCTAATTTAATTTTTTATAAAAACTTTCTTTTCAGCAAAAAAGGCCATACAAACGCGAACCTTCGGTTTTTTGAGCTTCTTTAGAATGTCACTACTATATGCCTCATTCATTCATCCCTATATGTTGTCAATAGTTACGTCATAATATCCACGGCTACGCTCCATATGTCTTCTGTACTTCTCTCCAGGTGAAGGTTGTGTTCTATCATGAGGCTCAAAGTGAAGGTTAGCAGAGTACATGGCTCTATGTATCGAAGGTATGACAATGATTATCCCTAAAAAGCTCAACAGTGTCACATAAAGTGCCCATTGATTACGTTAGCAATTGCAAATTAAATAAGCTTGTCCTGGGAATTGTGTATAAGATTTCTAAGGACTTGCATTCATTGTAGCTTGTATGACAACAGTTGTCGTTATAGTCTCTGTCTCAAAGTCATATCTTATCATTCGAAAAAAAAGCAATATTCTTATCACTTCAGTTATTTGACAGAAAGTGACATCAGCTAAAGCGCTTATGAAAAAAATGGAGGCGTTTTCCTACATTCTTAGGCCTCAAAACCATAACTATACAAGAGGTAAATTTTCAGTGCGGAACAAAACTTTTTCTTGAATTTCGCTTGCATTGCATCTAGCTTCATCTTAGAAGCCAAATTTGGTAAGACCAAGTGAGTGGCAAGAACGATTTATAGGAGAATAAAGGCGAACGGCAACTGTATACACCGGCGATAGTGACGGCTCCAGAGCCAAGTTGGGCTGTATAAAAGAGTCTAGATACCAAGTTCTGGAGCCGCCACTAGGCGCCGCCGAGTGCAGTATTATGGCGGTTCCGTGGCTTTTATTGTAGCCTTGGGTGGAATAGCGCCTATGGAGTGAGGTAGCTCCGTTGTGTTATTAGAACACTAGCTTTAGAGCTTTATTGAGTCAGACGACCTGCATGGGTGCAGTAGTAGAATGCTGAGAATAACAGGCGGAGCAAAGTAACTTGGCATGCATCTGGGCAATAAACATACTCATATCACAGCAGGTCATGCTTATGGCATGACCTTCACGGTGCTCAGGCAGGAGTAATGATATGGTTGTGTAAGGAAGGTACCGACAAGTCGGCACACTCCGGCCAGCGGGAGAAGCAAATGAGAAACAGCGAATAGCAGCATATAAACATACACAATTAACGTGAGCAAATATTCCAGTACTTATCAGGATACCGTAGTGGACGTCCATGAGAAGTCAGATGGATGGGGGTGGAATTGTGGCTAATGTGGTCGTGACAGCTGACATGAGGTGGCGAAGAAGTAGACGGTGAAAAGGTAGAACAATGTAGATCATTACAACGAAGCGAATCAGTAGACGAAAACATAGATTTAGGAATATAAAATTGGTTCTTCGTCTTACTGTTCTCGAGTTGTCGCTTTGCATTCTTGTACCTTCTCTTGAGATCGTTCTCCTTGGATTGACTCGCTTCGGGCATAAGCGGTGACGTCAGGCTATCATGTCCATCGCGAGTTGCTGATGTTTTGCCATCCATGGCACCTCCACAAGCCACAACTCCACAGTCTTCAGAATAGTGTTCACGCTTCTCATCCTCGTTGTCTTCTTCTATGGCCGCAGGATTTTCGCTCATCACTGCTACGCTGTCGAACTCTCTTTCCGCGTCAAGTATAAAATGGCGAAGTAAGCTGGATTGCTGTCTTTTGACTACTTGACTTACAGCAAAATTGCCCCTGCATATTTCTGCATGCAGAATCTGATGTTCTACAATACAGGCAAAAACAGCATCAGAAAGCAACTGATAAAAGTCAACCCACTTTTCGAGCTCTTCTAGCTGGAGTATGATTGCTTTTTGCTCGCTTTTAGACTGTTTGAGATAAAATTCTTTGATTTTGTCGACTATTGACTGCAAAATTGTCGATCTTGCTTTGACTTGCGGTAGGCAAGAAAGGAGCATATCAAGAATCAAGATTTTCGAAGCATTTCTTTTGCAGATCTTTTGTGTGCTGCAAACTAAATTTAACATCTTTGAAAGATTCAAATTCTTTGAGTAAATTTGCCAATTTTACTGAGTGAAATGAAATCGCCTCTTTCAAAAATTTTAGAGAAATTTAAAATTTAAAATTTTAGATTGCTATTTTAGCAAAAATGTGGCTGCTTTTGAGCCGTTTCGCTACTTTTTGAGCGAGGATTAGGAATTTTGTCCCTAAATGCGGTGGAGAGTGGCTATCGCTAGGTGCGAAGCAGCGGTTTTGGGCGCTAGGTCCCAAGGTTAGAATAGCTAACCTTTGTGCAGTCGCTGAGGCGAAGCACTGATCGGTTTGGCCGATGCACTATAAATATGGCGGTTCCGTGGCTTTTATTGTAGCCTCGGGTGGAATAGCGCCTATGGAGTGAGGTAGCTCCGTTGTGTTATTAGAACACTAGCTTTAGAGCTTTATTGAGTCAGACGACCTGCATGGGTGCAGTAGAATGCTGAGGATAACAGGCGGAGCAAAGTAACTTGGCATGCATCTGGGCAATAAACATACTCATATCACAGCAGGTCATGCTTATAGCATGACCTTTACGGTGCTCAGGCAGGAGTAATGATATGGTTGTAAGGAAGGTGCCGACAAGTCGGCACAAGTATCAAGGGCCATGAGGTTGACCCCAAACAGGTGCACGGACAATCTGCAACTTGTCCATGACAGTAGTGAATAATACATGTGTACATATTATACAGTCGAGTAGATTTTGCTCAATATAGTGTGCTTGCACTGAAGGTGAAATGCGGTAAAATCTGCGCGTGAACAAATAGTTGCGCCTGTGACGCCGGCAATTGCGCGCGCCGAAGGCTGGCATTACTGGCATGGCTACTTGTTCACGCGCAAATTCAAGCGCATTCCACCTTCAGTGCAAGCAAACTACCTTAAGAGGAAAATCTACTCGAATGTAGAGCAAAGGTCGTTAATACCTATTGTAAACGACACCAAATGAACTTGAGCACAATCAGGTAGAACTTTCATGCCAAACAGACATGCATAGCAGGGACACCAATTTTCCCCCCACTAAAGATGTGGTGTTGTAACCGCTTTCAATTTCATGTTAGATAGCAGAAACTTTTTTTGCTGACCGCAAGACAACGAAAAATGCTTCTCCAAAGCAGTATACTCTTAAAACCTTCTCGTCATCTACAGCGTGCACTCGAGCCATTAATGCCATTTGCGCCTTCATCACACCTACAATTTTGAAAGATAAAAAGTTTGATATGATTTGAAAGAATCTGATCCAATTACATAAAGTACTGCTTTCACGCTGTGAAGAAGATAGCATATCTCAAAATAGGGATCCACAAACAGCTAAGATCACATGATAAAAGTGTTCATCCATGATAATTATAGTAATGAAACTCAAAATTAACTAGTACTAGCTGGTTTTCCCGGTCTAGCCCGGGTCCCGGCTTCAGATGATCTGCTCCAGCCTCCCCCCCTCCGGCCGCCTCCTCTTATCCAGACCAGTAGGCTGCGCTGCAAGGGGGCTTATACCAAAGTAACTCACCTGCTGTAGGCTCGTCTTGAAACCCCGCATCCTTCCTATCGTGAAAGTCGAATGAACTCTACTGCTGTTGTTTACCCGAAATCATGGGATTGACTTGTTAGTGGATGTTGAAAACTCATTCTCATGCCAAAGTCAATAAATCGATAGAGGGGCCCGGTAAATCGTTGCGAAAAGTAGCTCTAAACAACCGCCGGGGCCGAAAACATATGTGTGCGAAGTTTCAGCTCAATCGGTGCAACGGCTGGCGTTTCTATAACGCACTGACAACCTAAGAACATCCTCACAGACATTGAGTTATATACAGGGTGTCCCAAAAAAATGTGAACACTGTTTGATCCTTAATAACTCCGTTGTTTTCATGTCTTTCGCCGAGCTTGAGGCAGCATTCTGTAGAGCGAGGTTCATCTTAGATTTGTGATATGGAGCGAATCATCGATCGCTCTTCACTACTGTAGGATTACGGTATGAACTTCTGGCATGTGGATCTATTGTGAAATATGCGATTTGACAAAATTTTTTTCAAAAAATCTGAAAAATCGTATACTAGGGTTTTTGCGCACGCTGATTTCATAACACAACTTTTTACGAGTGTTTTTAGCTTTTTTGACGGTGTAATCACTTTTTTGACAAATGCTGGAAACTCGGTTATTTAGATTTACCTGGGATAACCTTGGAAAGAAGCGTCACAGTGAAGTGGAAATTTCATATTCGAACTCAGCGGCTTCCATTACCCATGTATAAAAGTTTTTGGCTTGTTTAATCTTGTTCCGAGGCAGAATATGGCTTTCAACGGCTTAAAATCCTTGTCAAAGTTCCTACCGTAATCCTACAGTAATGAAGAGAGATCGACGATTCGCTCCATTTTACAGATCTAAGTTAGACCTCGCTCTATAGAATGGTGCCTCAGGCTCGGCGAAAGACGTTAAAGCAAGGGAGTTATTAACGATCAAACAGTGTTCACATTTTTTTGGGACACCCTGTATATATATATATATATATATATCAGTGGCGGACCGAGGGGGGGCGGGGGGGGGGGGGGGGGGGGGGGGCGCGCGCCCCCCCCCCCCCCGAGAATGGGTCGCGAAATTTTTGAAAATTACTTATATGGGTTGTAAAAATGCGCAAATGACTGGTTTATTCTTGTAAACAATTAAGATAATTTTTAAAAATTTTTAAAAATTCAAATTAGCCTTATAAAAAAAATTTTTTCGGAGGCGTGGCTGACGCCACGCCCCCTTTTTTCAGATTTTAGGGGTTAGGGACCCGCAAAAATTTTGAGAAGCACCCCAAAAAATTTTTCGGGGTGCGTGGCTAACACGCACCTTAGTTTGAAAAAAATTTTTGCCTCGCCCCCCCCCCCGGTCCGGAATCCTGGGACCGCCACTGATATATATATATATATCAGTGGCGGACCGAGGGGGGGCGGGGGGGGGGGGGCGCGCGCCCCCCCCCCCCGAGAATGGATCGCGAAATTTTTGAAACTTGCCTACATGGCTTATAAAAATGTGCAAATGACTTGTTTATTTTTGTAAATAATTAAAATAATTTTTTTTGAAGCACCACAAAAATTTTTTCGGAGTGCGTTAGTTCGAAAAAAATTTTTGCCGCCCCCCCCCTCCCGGTCCGAAATCCTGGGACCGCCACTGATATATATATATATAAAGTAAAAAATCGAAATAAAAAGCGGTCAGTTTTGGATCTACTTGAATCAAGCAAGAGGTCATGCACATGCAGCAACTCAGCAGCTTTGGCGCAGCACATATATCGTTTCCAGTGAAGGAGACAATGTTTTAGTGGCTTGAAGTAGTTCTGGAAAAAAACTGATATATGCATAGGCGTGAATCCCCCTGAAAGCGCCCTTCGGGCACCACCAGTGGCCGTATTCATCAACGAACCCAGTGGGTTCCGGAACCCATTGGGTTAGTGTTTTTGATGAATATCGATTCTACTCCAGGGTAGTGATGAATACGACCACAGTTAGCAACAAATCAAAACAAAGCCATTGCTGACATGCCTCAACGCAGCATCCACTGAGTGGAATTTCAATTGTGACTCAAATAAATTAATTTACAACGAAGAAATATGATAGCTATAACAAAATCGGATTATGAAGTGAGGCTTGAGGCTACTTTTGATTCTTCAGTAAGGAATGAAAGATTTAAGATGAAGATGTAGCGAGTTTCAAAATCACTTTTCAATCTGAACAAGTTTTGGTACGGGACAAAGGAGCTGACTTTATTAGAACAGAAAGAAATTTTCGTTTTTTACAAGACTACTGCTCAACTTTTTCAAAGGCGCACAATATGTGGCAGCGAATGAAGACATGGTAAATAGCATTCCAAAATCTCCATACAAGATGCATCCCTTCATAAATCTTTAACTGGAACTAAGGCACACCTTAAACTTATATAATTCACCGCTTCGTAAGACGCTGCATAACTAAAACACTTGGCCTGTAGCAAACCCCCTTTAATGCATCTCGGCTGAGGCGGACATAAGTTAAACGTAGAAAGCCTCAGTTCGGATTCCATTGAGCTAGATACGGATCGCTTTTTGGAAAATTAATCGTGTGTGTTTTCAAAAACTAGGCAATTGAACAGGATTGGTTGAGCGAGTAAGCGATTTTCATCAAAGGCCTGGTTCGGCGCCGGCTAGCGCCGCATTTTTGCTGTATCGCCGGGCATTCTTGGTAACGACCACCATTGCAAAATTGATGATTACCGCTATCAAGAATTTTGCCTGCATGGATACAACAAAAACACATTTTTTGACGAAATTTTCCAATAAACTAATCAATAAATTCTTGTTTCGAGCAACTTTTCAGAAGAAGTCAGCAAACTTTACAAAAAAAATCTATTTCTTGTTCCACGCCAAAATCAGCGTTCATCGATCCTCTCCTTTTCGGGCCGCGATGTTGTGCAGTTTCGCGTAGATTTTGTCTGCAGTGTTAGGAAAACTGGTGTGTATTCTAAATTACTCAGGAGCAAATTACAAATACCTTCACTGCGTCTTTTCTTTTCCACTCTATTTGCATCATTTTACGTCTCACCTGAACATGAACTGATGAGAGTGGATTAGTTGAATGCGGCATGGCCAACAGTCAGTTCACTTTGCATGCTTATAGCATGGGAAAGTGGGCGGCAATCATCTCGACTGATGGCTTCAGTTTACATCACCTGAACTGATCGAGCTTTACTACGGGCCATTGTTTCGCAGAGGGCGAAGTGGAGGAGATAGAATTGGATAAGTATAGGATGAACCAACGTTCGACTTGAAAGTCGGCAAATCATAAATGAATTTTGAATATATTCACTGTCACATTCAGGTACATCCCATACATACCCCACTTCATTTGCTTGAAAACGGAAAAGGTTTAATTGACGTGTATTTCAATTTTGAAGTGGAATAAGTGGAAGCGGACAGGATGGTGTGTACCCTACTGCTGCAACTCGGGAGTTTACATTTTACTTCTTTACTACCTTGACTTTTCCGAAACAAGCGACCATCAATGATCACTTAGACAATTATCTAACTAGGACACTTTTCGACATTTTCTCGATGGAAGCATTTGTGCGCTCATGGTCTAGATCCATATACATTTTCATCTTTCCTTTTTTACATCTTATCGTACTTTGAAACTAAGTTTTGGGTTACTCCTCTCACCGATTTCTGCTCCTCTCCCCCCCCCCCCCCCTCTCGGCTTCCCGCCCCCAGGCTCGGTGCCATTAAATTGGGCGGCAGTGGCGGACGAAAAATCATGAGTCAAAAAATGTACTGTATTTGTTTGTACTTGTAAACAGTTGAAGTACTTCATTAAGCTTTTTGAAATTCGAAAGCCTCGTAAAATTTTTTCTGAAGTTGTGGCCGCCGCTATGTTGCTTCTTCCAAGGAAAGCTTGTTTGGTCGAAGTGGCCTTTCTAAATGAGATGTATACCATATTAAAGCACATAAGACGCTGATTCCAAACCCGCCTTCCTTATCTGCAGAACCCTTATGGAAGAGGAGTCTTGAGCGTTTCTTGAAGCCAAGAATTGAATGTGTATTTTGAATAAAATGAGCTGCTAGAATCTTACTAGCCCTTAAATAATGCAACCAAGTGCGAATTATTTTTTATTTCAGATTATTTTTTTGAATGAAGTATTTTGATGGCTGTCAGTGCTCCACTGAAGAGCTAGAAAAAGTATTACGGCTATTTTTGTCTTACTTGCACATCCAATTCTCTGCTCTAATTAACGCTCATAAATCCTCGTCCATAAACGATCTGCAGATAAGGAAGGCAGATTTGGAATCAGCATTCTTTGTCCTTCAATATGGTATACATCCCATCTAGAAAGGCCACTTCGACTAAACATGCAAACACACATTCCTTGTTGGTTTTATTTGAAATTTGAATAATCACATGGGAAGATGAGATGCAGCTAAGCACCTCATGTAAAGAAATCTACGTATCTTTCAAAATAGATTTTGCAAACCGAAATTTAGCTTGCCAATCACCTTACACTCTTAATCAGCTTTCTGATGTGTGCTTCCTGTAAAGCGTTTTCAAGGAACACATTAGCAAAAGGTTTTTTCCATGATTCATATGCTGCTACGAATGCTCCACTATTCTCATCTCTACCAATACTATGTTTGCTTGCTCGATGTACTAGCAAATCAGTCACATCATACATTCATTATGAAACTAGGGATTTAGAGCCGCTTTTGCACACATAGTCAATCGAGCTTGAGCTTTTGCGAATGGTAATGGATTAGGTAAAACTCATGTATGAACCTGTTGTTGATCACATCAAGCTTGTTTTGACAATGTGCGCAAAGTGGTTTCGAGTCTCTTAGTCACAGTATAATTGACAGTAACTGCCGCAATTGTGTACGACATACTAACTCCGCTGCGCTGTCAAGCTACAAATGTCACTCTCATCGTTATGAGATAAGGAACGAGCAGTCAGAATTCTGTCAGCCAATCAGTTGTTCGTCATGTTCTCCAATTTCTGCTGGCAAGACTTTCTTCTCGCTTGTAAAAGATGTATCTTGTTCTTTTAATAGAATTCTTGGAGTTTTCACGGCATAAAGCTACTACTTCAATATCCCACAAGCAAAAAAGCTCAGCTTTTCCTTTTTCCAGTACTTAAAACTTATCCTTGTCACTTTCAAAATGTTATTGTACATAGCTGCAGCTAATCGAAAGCTCAAATAGTGGCTTTGCTTGAAGGTAAATCAGGTTTTCACCAGATAGTGTTCAAATCCAAAAACTAAAACGTCTCGACACCCCAAGAAAAAGACGAATTTTCGTTCAATTCCCACATACGCGTATCCTCTTACACTTGACATTTCTCCCATTTGCTTAGTCTTTTCCATGGTTGGAAATCAAGAAACAGTGTTTTCTGTCTGTTTTGTTGAGTTTTTGGGCTGTTCCCGTATAAGCAAATTTATAGTATAAATTTTTGGGAATTCAAGTTTGAACTCCAGTCTACAAGTGCTCTTCGGAGAAAAATCAAATTTAGCGCAAACAACCGACAAAAGGCGACATTCTCGCATTTGGGCTATTTTGATTTATTTGTGTATAATCATGCAAAGTGTAAAAAATACAGGAAATATAATTGAAATGGGGCGCATATGCCTGCGCAAGTAGGATTCGTAGCATTTTTCAGAATGGATATATTAGGCTATTTGGAAAATAATGTAGTACCATTTTCATTTATGCAATATAGTGGCAGAGTGAGCAGGTAAAAAATGTGGCACTACACTACTTGATAGAACAAAGCGAACATTAAAAGATAAAGTTCAAATGCTCGCACCAACTTTGTTTTACATGAAGTTTGAAGCCAAGTATTAAGAGCACTAAGTGCCTGAAAACCGATAAAATCCCCTTCCATAGAATAAGGGGCCTCCGATTGGTCACGCATACACTTTTACATAGACTCAGATATGTACAATTTCGTGGATTTTCTATGGATGGAAGTCGAGAAGTGGAAACTGGCATGCTTCTGCTGAAGTTACTGATATACCTCAAGATTTACAACCACGAATTTTTAGCCTTTCACATAGTTTTCGGAAACTAAATTTAAAAAATTCACAAATTCACATTTTCACAAAATCTCGATATAATGCGACATGCAGTCGAGTAGACCTGCTTGCGGTGGCTACCGAGGGCGGGGGCGGGAGGGGGGGGGGAGAACGGGTCGCGAAATTTTTGAAAGTTACTTACATGGGTTATAAAATTGTGGAGATGACTTGTCTGCCCTTTTAACTAATTAAAAAATTTTCTAAATTTTTAAAAATTCATTTTAGCCTTATAAAAAAATTTTTTCGGGGGCGTGGCGTTAGCCTCTTTCTCTGAATTTTGGGGTTTTAAGCCCGCGAAAATTTTAGGGAGCATGCAAAAAAAATTTTCGGAGTGCGTGGCTGACGCCATGCACCTTCATCGGAAAAAAATTTTTGTGCCCCCCTCCCCGAGCCGTATCTTGGGTACGCCACTGCCTGCTTGATATGGTGTCACTGCCGACGCGGCAACGCTTATGCGTCAACAATTGCCATAGTGTTCCAAGCAAGTGTTTTCAATGCTTTCTTCGTCTTCTTTGCTTTTTTAGGCAAGGAGTTGCTGATGAAGGAGAAAAGGGTAATTTAGAGAGTAGTTTCTATTTCTGAGTAGTTATAACATGAAGCTAACGCTTATTCTCAGCTATCTACGTGTAAGCACGTCGCATCAGTTTTAGTAAATTCTTAGTCATCTCTTCCTTCGTTACTTCTTGCCTCTTTCTTTTTGTGAAGCATTTCTTTGAACGCTAGTAGGGCTTTTGCTGCAGTATTTTCGGCTTTCACTCAAAAAGCATCTAATCGAGCAGTTCGTACGGTAAAGAGAGTAATTCAAACGTAAAAGCTCAATAACGTTCAAAGAAATACTCGATAAGAAAAAAGAGGCATGACAAAGACATAGAAATAGACATGAAACCGACGCGACTTAGCTTCCATATAGATACCTAAGAATGAGCGATGATACAACTACTCAGAAAACAAAAACTTCTCTCTTACTTACCCACTCCTTACCATCAGCGACTAAAAAGCAAACGAAACACTGGAAAGCATTTACGGAAACTTGTCCTGGCAACTGTTGACGCACAAGCATTGTCGCGTTGCATGGCACCATGTTAAGCAAGAAATCTACTCGACTGTCTGTAACTTTCCTAACCCAATCGTAGTCCCTTGATTTTTGGAGCATTTAGGTCTTTACAGACTCCATCAAACTTCGTGTATGACAAATTTTTGCTCTTTTTGGGAAGACATCTTAAAAAACAAAAACATCTTACCCATCTCTTTGCAAAGCTTGTTTGCTATACCAAGGGAATTCGCAAAACCCATTTAAAAAGCGATAACATGATCTATCGGAGAAGAAAAGTAAAAATGTCAATGAATATTGGAGTATGCAAATAGGTGCCTCCACACAATGGTCGATTGCCTCATCGTGGCGTGAGGGTGACTGGATGTCAAACTGCGATGCACAGCCGAGTGTATACTCTGGTAGGGCCTCCCATGTGAAGAAGTTCGACGTTTCCGATTTCGGCCGGATGCTTAGCTAAGAACCGGCCACGCCAGGTCCCCGCCGTCTGGCTTCTTCTTGTTGCGAGGCGGTCCCCTCCCCGCTCCACATCCGGGCCAGCGATCGCCTCGTGGAAATCAAGAGTTGGCCTAGTATGTCTGCTCTTGTAGGATTAACATTTTTATTACTCGATCAGCAAAAAGAAGAGAAATAAACCTTGCACATCGTATCCCGCCTACGGCGACGGGTGGTAGCAAGAACGATGTCAGGGCGCCTTTCGCAATGAACAAAAACGACAAGTCTGCCCGGACGACACGCTATGGAGGCTGCCACATGCTCTGCACCTACAACGCCAGGACAGTCTCCACAAACGCCGACCTTCAAGCTTTTCTCGACGCTGCAGAGAAGTCAAGTACCACGTCATCGCTCTGCAAGAAACGAAGTCCAGGAAGAAGGACGTGCGACAGATGAGTGATGGAACCCTCATCATTCGTGGTGAAAAGGTTCCACAAAACCTTGGAGGCGTTGGCTTCGTTGGCCACCACCCATCTATCGTCCATCTTGTCGATTCGCATGAGATCCTACCACCTCGACTAACCATCCTACGGCTACGACCTCCACGTCAGAAGATCGTCAGCGTCATCAACTTCTACTCACCCACATCAGCACCTGACGATTCAGAACTAGATGCTTTCTACGAAAACCTGGAGCAGGTCGTCCGCAACGAGAAGTCCTTCTACAAGTTCACTGTGGGCAACTTCAACGCGAAGATCGAGATGCCACTAGAAGAGGAACATCTCAGACAATCACAGGCTCTCAGCGGGCCCCACCAAAAGCGTCGTTGCCTTATCGCAGCCACTGTCGCTTCCCGCTGAGAGCTCTGTCGGAGCTTTGTCGGAGCTTGTCGGAGCGGGCTCGCTGCCCGCTGAGCCCGCTCCGACAAGCTTCGGCAAAACTCCGACAAAGCTCTCAGCGGGAAGCGACAGTGAGGCGATGAGGCCACCGCGCTTTTGGTGGGTCTAGGCGGTGGCTTTGTGGCTGCCGGCTGAGAGCATTTGATTGTCTGAGATAGGATCGGAAAGTTTGCATCTCGGCTCCGAAATGAAGACGGCAAGCTTCTCTCCGCCGCACTACTTTTGCATGGAAATTCCATCTTAATGAAAAAGGAACATCGCCGGTGGACCTGGGAATCGCCCAATGAAACGACTCACGCGGAGATCGACCACATTCTCACCAACCGAAGATGGAGCTTGTTTGATGTCTCAGTAGTTCCATCCTTCTGCAGTGGCTCCGATCACAGCCTCCTTCGAGCGACGGTGCGATTTAGTCGAAAGCTGGAAAAGAAGGTCTGCCATAGTACCGCAAGAAGGAAGAATGTCGTTTATGACGGTAAAAGGCTAGAAGAGCTCATATCAAGTTGTGACCGGCCCATCGAGGAGGACCCAACGTACGATTACGACCGGCTTCTGAAAAGATTGCGAGCTCACGGAGAGTGCGCCTCAGTGACTTCTGAGAAAAACTTGGAACGCATTTCGAAGACCACCAAGCAATTGCTCGAAAAAAGAAGACTTCTGAGGCAGAATCCGAATGCAACCCATCTTGAGCGACTGATAGCCAATGCCAGTTGCAGAACAGCTAGGAAGATCTCAGGAAGTACAGGCAAGCCAAGATATTGGAAGCAGTCGAAAGAAGACGAAGTCTTAAGAAGTCCTGAAAGGACCTCTGCGAATATCATGTACCGTTGGTTGCACTATTGAACGAAGACGGGACTCCGACTTCTTCCCGGTATAAGATGAAATCTATCGCGAAGAACTTTTACGCCAACCTCTTATGCTCGTCAACATCCGCGCCGATGCCCGTTGTTCCCACTGGGGAAGTACCACCAAGGATTTTGCCTGCTGAAGTGCGTATCGCGATACAGACGATGAAGACGTCAACGGCTTCAGGACCTGATCATCTTTCCGTCGAACTTCTGCGAGCCGGTGGATACCGTCTACACGAGGTTCCTTCTCGCATTTGACGTCTTACCTTCAGAAGGAGAAGATTCCCAATCAGAAGAGAACGTCGAGAACCGTACTTCTCTTTAAGAATGGCGCACGGGAGGATCTTCGGAACTATCGTCCAATATGCCTGCTGAGTGTGCTCTACAAACTTTTCACGAAGATTATCCTCTCTCGCATATCTAGGACACTAGATGAAGCCCAACCCCAAAAACAAGCTGATTCCGCAAAGGATTCAGTTGCATTTACCACATCCAGACGGTTTCGAGAGTCATAGAAGTCTGCTGGGAGTACCGACCTCCTCTCGTCCTACCCTTCGTTGACTACGAGAAAGCCTTCGACAGCGTCGAAACCAACGCCACTCTGTCAGCGCTAGTCGATCAAGGAGTGGGCCCAGCCTACGTGAGGACACTAGCCAACTGCTACAAGGACTGTACAACAACGATGCAGCTATTCCATCGCCCCCTGATCATTCCAATCGGGAACGGGGTTCGACAAAAAGACACTATTTCGCCGAAGCTGTTCACCGCGACCTTGCAGTGGGTGATGAAGTCATTGGACTGGGACGAGAGAGGCATACGAATTGATGGAAGATTCCTGTCCCCTTCGTTTTGCAAACGACATCGTTCTGTTCTCGAGCGGTATCACTTGAGAGAGACGATGCTGAAGGAACTAAACGAAGTAGGGAAATCGGATTGCGAATAAATCGGATGAAGGCTCAGTTCATGAACGCCCTTTGAGAAGATGCAGAAATGGAACTGGAAGGCACTCCTATCATGAAGACGTCTTCTTATGTGTTTCTCGGACGTTCGATGAACATGGAGAACGACTTGAGGGAGGAAGTTAACAGGAGAAGAAGAGCAGCCTGGGCCGCCTTCGGGCCTCTGAAGGAAGTCACCGACCAACTGACGAACCCGGAGCGTGCCCACCTGTTCGACTCAACCGTTCTTCCGGTGCTCTCTTTTGCAGCTGAGACTTGGGCTTACACAGTAGCCACGTCGAAAGCTTTACCGACCACCCAAAGAGCGCTCGAGCACTCTTCTGAAGATGACCCGATACAAGCAACATCTGGTCGGACTTCGCAGTACGGATATGAGAAAAATGTCCCTCTTAGTGACCCAGCGGTATTGAAAGCGAAACACCGATGGGCCGGTCACATCATGGGAAGAACAAACGACAGATGGACACGAAGAACATCTGTGTGGGTTCCTCGCGAAGAAAAACGTCCCTGAGGAATACCACCAAGGAGGTGCATGGGAGTGTTCGTGGAACGGATGGATCAGCTGAAAAATCAGCTGATACGAGTATCGCACCTGGAACTCGGGGACGCAGCCAGCGACGACAACCAAGTAAATCGTAGATGTCTGAAGCGAGGGACAGGGACAAATGGCAACTTTTATGCTGAGGCCCGCACCCCATGTGAAGACGGGTCATCTAAGTATAAATAGGTGCACCTGCAGGTGTCGACATATATTGCATGAAAATCTCGACATTTTGCTTTATAGAAAAATGTTTAAAACCTATAATACCTTATGGTGTGCTTGATATTAGGTTGAGCCGGAAAATTTGCCGTTTTGATATCGAAAAATTCGTAATTACTCCCTATGCGGACGTATTTGCTTACAAAAATTTCAACAGAAAGAAAACTCATCCCTTTCTAACAAATTCGCGGCTCTTTGACGACGAGGGACTCCAGATATAAATATTGTAATATGAGAACTAGTCTCACTTCCGATTCTGGAAAACAAATTGTCACAGTTCTGAAAGGCCGCAGAAAAATTTCAAAACATGTTTCTTACAGTCTACGTGGACTGCTCTTTTTAACAGTACCAAGAGTGTGCTGATCGAGCTTTTCCATGATTTTCGTGAAATGCAAAAAAATGCAAAAAAAATCATTTTGCCGTTTTTTGCATTCTTCACGAAAATCATAACTTTTCATAGAAAGGTTCAAAGCACAAACTTGGCACTGTTAAAAAGAACAGCTCATGTAGGCTGTAAAAAACAAGTTTTAGAATTTTTCTGCAGCGTTCCAGAATTGTATGTAATAATTTATTTTCAAAAATCGGGAGTCAGAGTAGTTTTCCTATTCAATTTTCTAATTCTAGAGTCCCTTGTCTCAAAGAGCTTCGAGGATAATTTTAGAAAGTAGACGATTTTTCTTTTTGAAGACAAATATTGTGAGCAAATACGTCCACATAGAGAGAAGTTACAAATTTTTTTAAAATGAAAGCGACAAAACTTTCACAACCAAATATAACTCGATATTATCAGTTGAATCCGGAAGTTCGTGCCCTTTTTTAACCTCAAAACTCAGAAAAAACAGTAGACAAAGGCTCTAACAAGGGAAAGATACCCACATTAGTTGGCAATTGAAGATGAGATGTATATCCTTAGAGCGCCTTTGAACGCTGATTCAAAATCTGCTTTCTTTTTCTGCGGAAGAGGTTTTCGAAAAAAGTTATGAGCGTTCGAATGTCCAGATTTGCCATGCACTGAGTGGCTTAAATCAGCGAAACGCTCTAAAACAACATCTATGCGATTTCCACCGGCTTTGTTCCTTCCTTGCAAACAATATACTCAACACAAAAATGATTTTCACTTTCCGATGGTTTTGTACAGCTTTTCGCCAATTTTAGGCCATCTAAACCTTGACAAATTTGGATATTCGAACGGTTTGTGGGCTTCTTCCGGAAACTTATTCCGCAAAAAAGGAAAGCAGATTTGGAGTCAGCGTTCAAAGGCGCGTTTACTGATGTAAATCTCATTTTCAATCTCCGACTAATGTTGGTATCCTTCCCTTGTAAGTCTAAGCCTAAGCCAATGGCATAGAAAGGTGCCTTTTCAGGATTTTATAATAACTAGTTTTCCAAAAGCCTTCAGATTTGCAAAGTCGCAGAGTATACACTTTAAACACTATAAAATCTTCGCAAATTGAAACTCTCAAAAATCGATACGATTAACATTAATTTTAACAAACAAAGCGTTTCTAACGCCTCGAAATATAGGTTTTGGAAATTTTTGGGTGCAGCCTGATATGGACCAAAAACAAAAAAAGGAGAAGAAGCTGCATCGAATGACACTCTAGCTGTTTGCTGTCTGATGTTTTACAAGGTTTGGGATAAAAGTAATCAGATTTACAGCAGCAAAATGATATTCTTGGAAAATTTGAAAAGTTAGCTATCGATGCCAAAAAATTGTATAACATTGCGTTTTGTACAACTAATTGTTATTAAAGCATTTCTAGAAGCCCAGAACGAAAATTGAAAAAATAGCGAAGGTTGGGGTAGGTAAAAACCAGGGTTGAAGATTCCGACGATTTTTCAAGCGATCAAAGGAATCCGAACAAAAACATTACTGCTGGAAAGAGCAAGAAATTGTGCACAGAGCACTTCTCAAAGTATTTGTCTATCCTTATTTTGAATGATTTGCGGATAGTTCTAAAAAACGACACAAACTTTTTGACCCACTACGTACTTGGCACGCTTATCTTGGGTTATGAAATACCAAGACGCGATTCTACGCTTCTGTGCTGAGATAGCGTTTCCTAACTCAGTTTGGAGGAAGGAAAGAGGACATTGATGGGGTTTCCCGACAAATCCAGTGGTACTCTAGGCTTCTCGCCATCTTTATTCCAAATGCCAGTTTTGCGCGAGTTTCAGAACAGGCCGCAGATTTGGGGGAAACAAATGCTCATAATTCATTTCTCAGAAAAAAAATAATGAAAACAAATTTGAGATCAGCATTCGAAGGGCTATCTATTCATATGCATCATTTCTCATATGGTTACTTCAACCAAGGATCCTTCCCTGGTTAGAATATCATCAGGTGTTCTCATACTAAAATTGCAGAAGAATTCCCATAAGTCCTATTTCTTCCATTTATACCGGGAAACATATCTGCTTGAAAATGTTGCTAAGTAAAAATGTGTGGCCTTGTGGGCAGTAGCTGTGCAAAAATGAGCCCTTGCCAATCTGAGATGTTGGACCCCTTAAGAGCCTCGTAATCCCAGTCCCACCTTCTAATTCTGGGCTAAGCCCTGAAGTCGTGTGTCGAATTTCCACCACTGAGGCCCACTCAAGGAAAGTGGGCAGACTAGTGAAGTTTGAAGCGATTTTAGTACATAGCCCAAATAGAAGGCCGGATTGGGGCTAAGGCGTACTTGGGGATTCTACTATCTGACACTACTGAAACCTGACACGGGTTCATTCTGGCAAGCGACTCCCTTTAATGCTCACAATCTTTTTGAAAACCTTTTAGTTTGCCAATGACCAACTGCATTCTCTTCGCCGCCTTACTCACCTTTTTAACATGTGCTGCTTGCAAGGCTGTTCCAAGAGACACATCAGAAGAGGTATGTTTTTCATATATATTACGAGTTTGCTACAAATACTATACTTCCAATTTCTTCTCCTCTACCAGTGCCTACAGAACCTAGTAGGCTGCCACATGCTTGTGATAAAAGTACATTGTCTTGGATTCATTCAGACTACTCGCATTTGGTTCCGGAGCTTGTTTTGGATATCCACGTCAACTAAGAAGATATCCACAAACGGCTCCTGCATGAAGAGCAAGAGATTGTGGAAAATTTCAAAATTTTTTTTTTGCCTATGGCCAATGACGATGAATGAAAAATGGTGTACTAGCAGTGTCTTAGTACAACTCGGCTCAAAACCCTTCATTTAAGACATGGAATGGATTTCCAAACCAGCGTTTTTTTTACGCTTTTATTGGCTCAGACAAGGCACAATGTTCCTGTCTTTGCATTTTTTTTCCGCTCAGCGCCATGTCGCGCAATATGTAATTTCAAGAATGTTATAACTTTCTGAATACTGGAGTCAATTCTAGGTTTTGAGGAATGTGCTAAATTCATCTTCGCTCTTCTCACTCGTTAGCTAAGCGGCTAGTTCTGGAATTTCTTAGTAATCCGCCGCCTTTTATCATCGGAACCTTATTTTTTCGATTACATTTGAAATATGAGATTGAGAACTGATTTCGAGACTTTTGTGCTAGATATGAGATTTTTGAAATAGTGAGCCTCAATTTGCGTGGACTGCTTTTGAAAGCGAACATAGCACTTTGAGTTTTGAACTCCGATATTTTGTAACTATAAACACTCAGTATTGGTAATGTTCGTTGTTCAATTTTCGGAATTTGTATATTTTAGAAATTTCGTAATGTTTGATGGCTTAGTAAATGACACAGCTTTGAAAATTAGTTCTGAAAAATTTTCATACTTATAACCAGCTGTTTATTTCCAATAATTCATAGTTCTAATGTGTGCACTTTGTCTATTGATCACAACCTGCCATAAAGTCCAAAATGAAGTCTCAAAAATTTGCTTGGCATGATGAACTTCTTAGGTTTGAAATTTTAGCGATCATTTGCGTGACTGCGAAAGAAATCGGTTAAGGTCGTAGAAGGTAAAGGATGAAAGAAAAGATATGCCGAATAGTCTATGAAACGTTTGCCAGCCTTTATGCAATGTGTTTTTAAGGATGGCCGCAAAAACTTTCGCGGTTTGTTCTAATACGGATCAAATCTAGCTCGGTGCGCGTCTGCACGGCAACGACTTTCCGTTACGCGCACCTTTGCTATATGTCTCGCCCTCTTGCGCTCCAACTCAAAGTTTGCGAAGAAATTGCCCTATCGATTTTTTGCTTTTTTAGCTCAAAATTGAAATTCTGTGTGAGTTATAGTGATTGCAACTACAATGGACAGCCCACTGCTGACGCAGCCGGAGCTGTCACAAAGCCGCTGCAGATGCCACAGTAATCACGCTCGTCGACTGCAACTCTTGCAGAAAGGTTTTCCCGCACCTCGTTGTGCTGAGTACGATATCTGCCTCAAAGGCATTGTCCAGGTCAACTTGGGGGTATTGGGATCTTAACACAGTGTGAAAGCACGGCTCCTCCTGACTAACGCAACAGTTCAAGTGCGATCGAAAAAGGTGGAATCTGAAGCGAGAAAATCGCTTCGGACGAGTTTGCAAAAAAGGGGGCCTCCATCCCGCCCCCTTGACAGGTTTTGACGTGGACAATACACTAGATCTTGAGCATTCGCCACGTCAAAACTTGTCAAGAGGGCGGGATTGGAGGAACGCCCCCTTTTTTGCAAACTCGACCGAAGCGATTTTCTCGCTTCAGATTCCACCTTTTTCGATCGGACTTGAACAATTGCGTTAGTCAGGAGCTGTGCTTTCACACTGTGTTAAGATCCCATACCCAAAAGTTGACCTGGACAATGCTTTCAAGAATAGCGTCGACTATGTCAAGACGAAGAGCAAAAAAAGTTTAGATGTAGTGAGTATTAGGCAATTCAACAAAGCTACTTAAAGAGAGTTTTTCAGAAGGAAAATGGCTTTTTATTAACCACTTCAACGAAACCGCATTTCAATTTTTGAAGCTTCATGGAGTTGTTGGTAAAGGGTAATACAGAATAGACGGTCATTACATATTGAAATCAAAATTTGACAGAAAAACAATTCGACCACTTATTTTTTCATACTCGTGATTGTTTGTAGATGCAAAAACTGTACAGTCCCCATTTCGACTGCATGGTTTTCAATATGAATTTTCGGGTGAGAGAACTTAGGAACCCGACCCTAATTAGCTCGATCTGGGGTGTACCTGCAGGATACAGTCATGCTCTCTATCTCCTATTGCTCCCAAGGACACGGCGACAATCTAAGCCCCCCCCCCCCTGAAAGTCTTTTTGAAAGCTAGTTAAAGAATGCTGAAATTGTTGAACCTTGGGTTAATGAAACTCGCTCTTAGCCAAAAACTTTCAAAATGATTGTACGAACTTGAATTTAAATTCAAACAAAAGAGAAAAGCCGTGCTGTCATCAAAACTTATCTACTGATTGAAATTGATGGAACACAACATTTTGTTCAAAAATTTAATTAAGTGTCAAATTTAAACAAAACATTGAGAAATTGTTTGAGAATCAAGCTTTCAAAAATAATTTGTTTGAGTGCTAATACATCGAAGGGCAAAAGACTAGGAAATCATTTGAAAAATGACAGCTCAAAAACTTCTCAAAAATATTAGTTCAAAAGTGCTTAAATTCGGGCGAAAAACTAGAAAACCATTCAAGAAATAGTAGTTTAGAAACTTATCAGAAGTAATAGTTTATTTGTGGGCTGAAGTTTGGGCAAAAAACTAGAAAATTTGAGGAATGACAGCTCAAAAACTTCACCACTGATATTGCTGATCAAAGATGATCTGTCAACACAGACGATTCTGATGTGCGAAGAACATCCGGAATATGCTGTAAACAATGACCTCAACCTACGGCAAGAGAAGATTAGAAAAACAGTTTGAGGCGAAATTTTCCTTACAAATAATAGCGTAGTAGCGTGAAGTATGAAAACCACTTATCATTGCTATCAATAATCTAAACTTATTTCTATATCTTTCCTTTCAAGCAACTCTGATTGTTGTAATCACTGAATGTCATCTCTTGAGTGTCTTTTACCCGAATCCACCACACAAATACATTTCCTTGCAACTCTTTAGTTATGATCTAGACGTCATTTCTTAAATGTTTTTTAACCGAATTCAACCACATAAATGAACATTATTTTGAGAAATTTTTGTGCTGTCATTTCTCAAATGATTTCCTGGTCTTTTGACCTTTGATGAAACTAACACTCAACACACAAATATATTATAATTGAAAACTTGATTCTCAAATGATTTCTTAATGTTTTCTTTTGATTTGACACTCAATTAAACTTTTTAACAAAATGTTGTGTTCCATCAATTTCAATAAGTAGATATGTTTTGATGACGGCACTGCTTTTTTTTTCATTTGAATCCAATTTCACCTTCGTACGATAATTTTGAAGGTTTTTGGCTAAGAGCCAGTTGCGGTGACCTGAAGTTCAATTGGAATTTTCAGCAAAACTTGGCTTCCAAACAGGCTTTCAGGGGTTGGGGCTTAGATTGTCGCCATGTCTTCGGGAGCAGCGGAGATAGCGAGCATGGCTGTATCCTGCAGGCACTCCCCGAATCGAGCTAATTAGGCTTAGTAAGTTACCTTCCCTTAAATCTTCTGCTGTTCAAAATATTGGGTTGTCCGGAAAATAATGTCGCATTGCATCCTACCGCGAAAGAGTGATCACGAAAAATAATGAATGGGGTACCATTTGATAGACCAAAGCAAGCTCTACATGATGGCATCCAAACATTTGAGCATTTGATCTACCTGGAGTTTGAAGCCAAAATATGATGAATTTCAAATTATCAAAAAATCGAATCTACCTCCCCAGTATTCCTACGGACCTCGGATTTGCTCGGGCATGTAGTCTTCACATAAAACATTCATGTGCACGTTTTCGGAATTTTTCCATGGCTAGAATACGAGAAACAAAAATAGGTCAAAAGCGCGAGTGTGTCGCGTTTTTCGGGTTTTTAGCGATAAATTGGAATTTTCTCGAAAACTAGCCATTGTAGAAAGCTGAAATTTCGTGGTTATACTTCCAAAGACTTATACTAAACAAACGGCAGTGTCCGGGCAAAAAGTCAATTTTGAGATTTTGTGCTTACCCGGGCCTATTCCCTATGCTGAATCCGAATATCTACATTGGAAAGCGCGAAAACGGCGAAAAGGGGCTCTAAAGCAGGAGTGAAATCAAAAGTGGGCGGGGTCTTCCCCAAGGTGAATTCACGGTCCCGGCTTTCGGAGCGATCTTTTCAATTCCACTAACCGCCCTGACATCTCAACGGACCAAGTGCGAATGCATGACCTGAAGTCGAAAGCGAAAAGATCGCTCCGGGAGCTGGGACCGCGAATTCACCCTGGGGAAGACCCCGCCCACTTTTGATTTAACTCCTGCTTTAGAGCCCTTTTTCGCCGTTTTCGCGCTTTCCGTGTGGATTTTCGGATTCAGCGTAGCGAATAGGCCCAGGTAAACACAAAATCTCAAAATCGAGTTTTTGCCCGGACACTGCCTTTAAGAAAAGCTCAGGGTTGATTTGACGGAAGTAGGCCAAATTTCGCTTTCTCGCTTTCTAGCCAAGAAAATACCACGAAACTGTGCACACGAGTGCCTAATATAAAGAGGGTGTGCGTGAGCAAGTTGGGGGTTCTTAGGATTATTTTGAAAGGAGATATGATTATTTTTCCATTTTCCAGCTCTCATGTGCCTTTTGAAATTGGCTCCAAACTTTATGCAAATCAAACTTGGCGCGATTGCGTGAGCTCCATTTTGTAGTGCTTGCTCTGGTCTAACGGTCGGTCCCCACTTACTTTCTTTCGTGTCCATACTGCCGCGATATCGCATGATGAAGCACAATGCGACATTATTTTCCGGACAACCTAATATATAGACATCGAGTATATCATGCTATCCCTGAGGCTGATATCGCACCTCAGCGCGACGAACTGCGAGAAAACCTCTCGGCTGAAGTTTTAAACGACGAGAAACGCAATTACTGTACCATCTGCAGCGGCTTTGCTGGCAGCACTGGCGGCTGGCTGCGGCAGTAGTGGCTGTCCGGGTACCACTCACGCCCCCCCTACTAACATTGCTGGCACATTCATCTCGACTCAATTCCTGTGAATTCAGGAGAACAATAAACATCTGGGACATTGTTCATGCTTTTTTTATCAATTTCTTCGCAAACTTTGAGTTGGAGCGCACGAGGTCGAGAAATATAGCAAAGGTGAGCGTAACGGAAAGTCGTTGCCATGCAGACGCGCACCAAGCTAGACTTGATCCGTATTAGGACAAACCAAGTTTTTGCGGCCATCCATAAATACACATTGAATAAAGGCAGGCAAACGCTTCATAGACTGTTCGGCATTTTTCTTTCATCCTTTACCTTCTACGACCTTAACCGATTTCTTTCGTAGTCACTTAAATGATCACTAAAATTTCGAACCTAAGAATTTTATCATGCCAATGGCAAATTTTTGAGACCTCACTTTGGACTTTATGGCAGGTATTCATCAATAGACAAAGTGCAACACATTAGAACTATGAATTATTGGAAATAACCAGTTGGTTGTAAGTATGAAATTTTTTCAGAACTCCTAATTTCCGAAGCTGTGTCATTTACTAAGTCATCGAACATTACGAAATTTTTAAAATATATAAATTCTGAATATTGAACAACGAACAGTACCAATACTGAGTGTTTATCGTTCCAAAATATCAAAGCTCAAAACTCAAAGTGCTATGTTCGGTTTCACAAACAATTACGACAATTTCATACACGAAGCCTTTACAGATTGGGAACAAAAAGGCCTTTTGGAGGAGAAAAGCTGCATAGTTAATGCTTTTGAATTATTCTATATTTTATGTTGAAGTTGCTGACCGAGTTTATACTATTCTTGGAATTCGAAATTTTCCATCGAATGAATGAATATCGGAAAGTTCGAAAGTGAAATTTTCGAATAAACGAATATCGATTAAGTTCGAAAATAAAAAATCTCGAAAACGCGTATCGAGTAAATATGAGATCTGAAAATTTTGAATGAATCAATCCCGAATGAAATTGCAAATCAAAAATATCGAATGAATGAATATCGATCATATTCGAACCTTGAAAGTCAAATTTCGCATAAATATTCGAATGATTCATCGAATAGCTGAAGCAACCATATATTAGGTTGTTACATAAGTCTTGTTACACTTAATTTCTTACGACGATAAATCGTAGACTTATTAATCTCAATAGGGCTCCAGGGTACGATTCGATAGAGCAAAGCAAGCTCTACAAGATAGTATGCAAAAATTCGCACCAGCTCCGACCCACCGTAAATTTGCATCCGGAATGTGAGTCGGAAGGCTCAAAAAATTAGGAAAAATTCATATCTTCGTTCAAAAAAACCTACGAAACCCCAACTTGTTTATGAAAATTGCTTTCTATATAAGAAACTCATACGTACCGTTTCTGTATTTTTTCTCACCTGGAAATTGAAAAAACGAAAATTTTCGCGGAGCTATGGTGTTTCTATTCGTGTAGCTGTATACTACAAGCCCTTATAAGTATAACCGTGAATTTTCAACTTTCTGCAAGCTCTGGTTTTCGAAAAATAAAGCATTGAATACCCGAATAAGAAAAGCTAAATTTGGTATTTTTCGAAAACCAGAGCTTGCAGGAAGCGGAAAATTTATGGTTATACTTATAAGGGCTTGTAGTATACAGCTACACGAATAGAAACACCATAGCTCCATTTTGTGAAAACAAGAAAATTTTCGTTTTTTCAATTTCTAGGTAAGAAAAAATACAGCAATGGTACGTATGAGTTTCTGGTATAGTAAGCGATTTTCATAAACAAGTTGGAGTTTCGTAGGATTTTATACGAACGAGGATATGAAGTTTTCCTATTTTTTTTGAGCCTTCAGTGCGACTCACATTCCGAATGCAAACTTACGGTTGGTCGGAGCTGGTGCGATTTGCATACTATCTTGTAGAGCTTGCTTTGCTCCATCGAATGGTACCCTGAAGCCCTACTGAAATTATAAAGTTTGCGATTTATCGTCTTAAGAAATTAAGTGTAACAAAACTTATGTAACAAGCTAATATCAAACTTCTGACATACCCAACTAAAGCCGATTTATTCAAAATCAGCACCCTCACATATCCTACACCAATTCCCAGCTCCGCAGCTCAAGATTTCCAAAAATCAATAAAATCGATAAAGCAAATTTTTATTCATTACCAGCACCCTCACTTACCCCCTCCCCCTGACCAACTCCCAGCCTTATAGCTCAAGATTCTCCAAAAATCGATAACTCGATTAAGTAGATTTTTGGTCAGCCGCCATTTACCTCTGTGTACCAACTCCCAGCCCCTAGATCAAAAATTAATCAGCACCGTTTGATCTTTTTACTACATACAATCGCAATGTTCTTTACTCAAAACCGTCATTCGCGAAAAATCTCTGCAAATAAATTGGAGGCAATTGTGCAATGCAGCTGGCTTATAAAAGAACAAATCTTACTAGTGTGGATCCTTGCGGTTCAAAACCATGAGCAAGTCAAAGAAAGAGAAACAGGCCTGTTAATAAATTTCCTTCCAGTATCTAAACCCTCGTTTTTTGGATTATTCGAGTTTTCGAATTTTATTTGGAATCCAGGTTTTGACTTACGAGTTTTATTACACGAAAATGGAAAAGTCAATATCGAATTTCGAATGGGAATATATTCGGACGTTTTATTCGAATGATCGAATTTTTATTCGATTCGGACCTTACAAGGGAGGTCGAATCAGTCGAAGTGGCCTTTCCAAATGGGTCATATACCATTTTGAAGAGCGTTGAACGCTGATTCCGAATCTGCCTTCATTATCTGCCGAGCGCTTCTGGACGTCGAGTTATAAAATTTTTTTGGAGCGAAAAATGAACTCAGAATTCAAGTAAAATTAACTATTACGGACTTTTCAGCGCCTAAATAGAGCAACATGTAGTATGAGTGTTTTGGACAGAAGGTATCCTTTGTAATGGAGTGCTCTGATAACCATCGGACCATTTGAGCAATTCTGACGAATTTTGCTCTAATTACGCATTAAATTTTTCAACCAAAGGAACGCTCATAACTCGGCGTCCAGAGGCGCTCGGCAGATAAGGAAGACAGATTCGGAATCAGCGTTGCATGCTCTATAAAATAGTATGCATTTCATATGGAAACGCCACTTCGACCAAGTATCCTTCCCTTGTTAGTATAGTTTATACCATTGGAAGGTAACTAGAGAATTTTCTGATAGCCGAAAAAATGCATTGCATCGTACTCCGTACCCTTCCACAGTTATCAAAGCATTTTTAAAAGTTGCAGAAAATTCTGAATTCTGTTTAAGTTGGACAGGAAGAAAACGATGGATTTGAAGTTCGGTCGTTATCTTGAGTGACTACAGTACCATATTCTGACCAGAAGCATGGGTTACTCCAATGAAAAATCGAACAATAAAACTTTTGCTTATTTGTTATACAGGGTGTCCCAAAAGTAAGTACACACTTTTCAATCCTTGATATCTCTCTTCCCATTGTGTCTTTTTCCGCCGTTTAAGTACCATTCTGTAGAGAAGGCTTTACTTTAGTTTTGGAGTGCCGAGCAAATCACCGATTTTTCTTCGTTACTGTAGGATTACTGTAGGAACTTCGACAAGGATTTTAGGCCATTGGAAGGCGTATTTTGTTTCGGAACAAAACCAAACAAGCCAAAATCTTTTATACTATGATAATGGAAGCCGCTGATTTCGAGTATGGAATTTTCACTTAACTGTAATGCTTCTTAGCAAAGTTATCCCAGGTAGATTGTAATAAGTGAATTCCCGGTATTTCTCAAAAATGTGATTAAACCGTCAAAAAAGCTGGAAACACTCGTAAAAAGTTGTTTAGTGGAATCAGCGGGCGCGAAAACCCTAGTACACGATTTTTCAGATTTTTTGAAAAAATTTTGTCAGATGGCATATTTCACAGTGGTTCCCCATGGTGGAAGTTCTTACCGTAATCCTACAGTAATAAAGAGCGATCGGTGAAACGCTTAATACTGTAAATTTAAGTTGAAGCCTCCTCCACAGAATGGTACTTGAAATACGGAAAAAGACCCATTGGGAAGAGAGATATCGACGATTGAAAAGTGTGTACTTACTTTTGGGACACCCTGTATATGTTTTATGATAGGCCGAAGAGAAAGCACAAAGTTGAAGTGACATAATATTAGGTTGTCGGATAATTTATGTACTTTTATTCAATATCTCATGAATCTAAGAAACTTTCAAAAATTGCTATGTTCGAAGAGTGTTGACTGGGTGCAAAGGTCTATCCATCGTTACCGTCAGGTCTTTGCCAAAAACGTCCACTTTACCGGTGGGAGCATGTTTTATGGACATTCTTGTCAACGGGTTAATATTCTTCTAGGTGATCAAAGAGAGAGCTGACGACATGGTGCGAAGTGTGATCCATAATTTTTAGCGAATATAGAGGGATAGCATAGTCATGTCCACGGTCACATGATCTACATGTGTGCCATGTCAGCCACATTTACATTTTAACATGAAGAACAGTTTTTGAAAATTTACAGAAGTTGTTCTCGACCTTTCATCAAATCTTAGGCCGTGCGCACAAAAAGAAATTTCCGACGAATTGATTTTCTGATATATTTTTCACCCCTCGTTTTTGACATCTTGCGGCAACAAAGCGCAGCTATGAAAGAGAAGTGGGAAAATTTGTTCAAAAAAATCTTATGTTTTTTCTCTCCTATACTCAATTAGACGCAGGGAAAAAATCAAAGAAAAGACAATGAGTGTGCATACAAAGTTGTCGTAAACTTGCTGGCTATTTGTGCATTTGTGGCATCCGTCATACTGTTGTGTACGCCCTGTCGTGTCCTACGTAACATATTTGAAGATTCTAGAGATCTTGAGAGTGTAACAGATCTTCCAAAATTTTTCCGAGTTCTGCAAAGAAAGTGTAAAAGAAATTATCCGACAATCTAATACATACTTACGTTTATCGTCTTTATAAATTTTTACGCTTTTTTGGAATGTTGAAAAGGCACGCAGGACGTGATGAAGAAGATTGCAGGTATACCAATTAAATAGATATTTCTGCATCTAATTTCGCTATTTTGGTAATGGAAAGAGGAAGCTGTTTGAAAATGGGAAGCCAAGAAAGGGATAAAGGGAGGAGGGAGTGTTACCATAATAAACAGACAGAAACCTCATACCTTATGATCACCGCTCCCACTACAATGATAATAACCAAAACAAATAACTCTGCTTAGAGCAACTTAAATACGATGCTTCCCGCACATCTCTAACTCAGGCAATCGCAAATGACTTCTGGGGAAATTGGACTTCTAAAACTTTCAGTGCGGACGCCCCTATTGGGCCCTAGACCCCGCCCTACCTGGCCCCGCCTACTTAGCGTTTCACTAGGAGTGTTCCCCGGGAGTTCTAGAACTTCAGTTTCCCCAGGAAGTCGTTTGCGATTAAATGAGAGCGTAAGGCCTCAGGCAAAACGCTTGTTTCTTCTCGCAATTAACATCTTTATCTCGTGGAAAACTGCAAGAGAATATTCTAGAAATCCCTCAAATTAGATCCTTGTGAACAATACACCTTTGGTGGGTCGTCCTTTTATCCCAATTAAGCAGGTAATGAAATATCGGAATGCGAGGCAAGCTTTGATTATTAAATAGAGTACAAGCTTCTTTGTTATGATGATGTCGAAGACGAAGGTAAAGAGATGGAATTTTTGAGAAGTGCGAAATTCTAGGGAATGTAAGTGACACATCACCCTTTGTGCGAAGGCTATTCAACAACAGTTCCTAAAAAGGACGACGTGACGCGTGTTATTTCAAACGAGTCATTGCTTGATTCTTATCAAATAGTGCTACATCAAAATTGAAGATCTTTAGATCAAGTAGATCGTGAAATGTATAAACAAAGTTGGTGTATATGTTTTTTCAGCTCAAACTAACGACAAATAATAGTATTGATGGATCACATAGTCGAAAGGAAAAGAACTCGTCGAGTTTTAGTATAGAAGTAAGTTAGTAAATTTAAATAGCGTTCTTAATCCAGTCTAAAGGCATTGTTTTAGTTGGAAGAACGTTATGGAAAATACGTACACATGATAGTCTAACGGTCATGTATACTTTCTACCGGTTTCAACACGCTCATCCATGTTATGGATACCGCATAGAAACTGCTCCTCGTATGTCATTGAGTTACCAAGATAGTACTGACCGTACAACTCATATATTTCACTTGGTCTTTATTGAAGCATCGCGTGCTATGGCAGACGGATGGTAGACGATATTCCTCCAACTTTTGTCCCATTAAATGCAACGTTCGAGTCAATTGACCCCTTAGCGAATGCTACAGGAATACTTGGAAGCGACAAGATCCAGGTTTGTCACCTTAAGATAGTTGCATTAGGCATTCATCATAAAGCTATAGGGCATTATTGATATAAAACAGAACTATACTTCATTTTTTTTTTGATTCGCAAGTAATCTTTGGCTTTGGCCATACTTTGCCCGTGTTGCCGTTGTTACCAGTGTTACCGGTGTTGCCGAAGTTTCCAGTGTTACTCGTGTTACTCGTGTTGCCGATGTTTCCAGTGTTACTCGTGTTACCACCTTTATTGCTGTTGATTCTCGAAATGATCGCCAGTACAGTTTCATTCTTGAACGCAGTCTCACTGAGTGGTGAGTATACAGGACATGAGGCGATCATACTGCAATAATAATATCATGCTAGGAACCTGCTTCAAAAAAGTTCTTTTTCTTTTTTCTTTTAGTTTTTCTTAGTTTCAGTTTCAAAAGTTTTTCTTTTCAAAGAAGGGAATGTGCTCCCTTCTCGGTCGCGAAAATGATGACACGTCCGAGGACAAGGTTTCTTGAAGTTCGATCAAGGCGTCCAAAACGTTAGCCAGTACTTTAGAGCTCATTGTGCTACAAATCAAACAATATGATTATATTTATGTCATAAAAACTTTTTGAAGCAAGTGTTCTAGCATGGTATTATTATTGCAGTATGATCGCCTCAGGTCCTGTATACTCACCACTCAGTGAGACTGCGTTCAAGAATGAAACTGTACTGGCGATCATTTCGAGAATCAACAGCAATAAAGGTGGTAACACGAGTAACACTGGAAACATCGGCAACCCGAGTAACACGAGTAACGCTGGAAACATCGGCAACACCGGCAACACGGGCAAAGTATGGCCAAAGCCTTTCATTGTTCAATTTGAACACGATGGACAATAACATGTTGCCATACTATTTTCAGTTGCTTCTCAGGAGGAGTGACAAAATCTTGTTTGATTTTTTTTTCTGTCCGTACATTTAAGCGGCAACAAGTACTAAGTTATTAAATACGATCTTGAATTTTCCTTTTGAGTCATGCTCTAAAACTTCTTGTAGGCATAGGCTAATCTACTGCATGTTCAACTGATACGTATTTACTTGACCATGGTCAAAGATACAAAAAACATGGAACAATTCTTCTCTTCTTCTCCGCAGTTAAAGTTGTGGTCATGTTTTACGTGTTTTGGACGCACTCACTGAACTCACTAAATCACTGCTTGCTCTGAATTAAGTCCTAGAGCCAATAAAAAAGTATATCCAATTTCCGTTTCGATCCTTTCACTATACGGAAAATAAACTGAGATACAGCAATCCGGTCATCCAGTTGCAAGTGTATGGCAGAACCTTGTGAGTTGATGAACCAAAATCTGTGTATCCAGAGTACGATTACGATGTGGTGCAGATATGTATGGCATTGCCAAACCACGTAGCGTGAGATATGCCCAAGGCCTAACGACAAAGCGCAACATATTCAATGACAGCGACTATAAGCCTACTTTAAAGGTTTTTAGGCTTCTTGATTTCTTTTACAGGCGAAACACGGCCCTCAGTCAAACCCACTCTAAAATTTCTTCGCAGTAGTGCGATAATAAAGATTGATCGATGATTTAGTCCATAATTCAAAACTGATAATTTGAAGCTAGCCTTACAGAGTTATACCTACGATCGGCAAGAGATTGTAGAGGAGAGTTGTCAACGATCGAACAATGTATCGAGTCACCCTCCTGTGTGTGGTTGCGAAGTTGATCAATAAGCTTCGTATTTACCTAGCATCGTGAAAACATGCTTATATACGAGAGGCACAGTTAGCCCGCGCGAAATCTCAAACCAAGACTTTGGGCAATCTCTTGCTCGTAACCTCTGTCAGGGCCCGGCATGAGCATGGCGAACACCAGTGAAAGAATTTTGCCTCTGCCAGCCATTTTTACAATTTTTACTTGATGGCGCGGAGCATGGTGGTTCATTTAGAGCGCGCTTAAGGCCGAAATCCTTGTAATTTGGATCCGGAAATGGGAGAGGAAGAATAACCGAAATGTCACTATGTAGTAAAGTCACTATGTAGTAAAGTTCAGGTGCTAGAGTCATCAGTAAGGACAAATATCTTTACTAGCAAGCGCTTTCGAAAATTTACCACTGCAACTTTGATACTATCTGATGGGTAGAGGACACTACGTCGCCAAAAGAGGCGGACCCAAACGGATGTTTCAACAAACCGCGCCTTCGAGACTGGCTCATGCTATCCGTCCGCGTGAGTGCCTAATGACGACCTAATGTCTTCTACCCCGACCTGGATCTTGTAGATGGGAAATATTATTTCACATTTAGGTTGGTAGAAAGGATATAAGTCATTTTGTGATACCAAATGTGACTTTTGGACTCGCCTTAGATATGCAGACTACAGAACTGGACGTAAGCATTTTTTTGTTTTGCTTTGAATTTTGAAGCCATATATCTGCAGGGTGTACAATCTGGAGTACTTGGCCTTGGATTGAATAATGTAGGAACAAACAGCGAACCTTTCATCAGGAGCATCTTCGACCAAGGTTATCTCAGAGTTGGATAAGGTTATAACGCACAGAAAGTAATGCAGTTTTTGCTCCGTTCCACGAAAGGGGTAAACATGCTTTACGCTCAGTGCTAGCGAGCAAATGATTATTACATTAGAATTGTTTGCAAGCCTCCAACGCAGTACAAAATCCGTAAGGAGCTGATTTAAGCTCCAAAAAGGGGGTAGAGAACTATAGGTCGCCGAAAACGGGCGTCCCCCACGGTCATTTGCAACAAATGCGCACCCTTGCACGTGCACGGTGCGTGCGTTTTTGCAAAAAGTCCGCGTAGGACCCTTCTACTTCGGCGAGATGTAGTCAGTCCTCTGACCAAAAAAGGGCATATGCATCCTCATCATTAGCGACTCTTAAGCGCAAGCTCGGATTTACTATCAGAAACGATCGTTTATATTATGAAAATAACAACAGATGTAGATGTGTTTGCATCAACATGCTTGCTGCAGCAATACCAAATAAGAGCATGTATAGCCGCAACATAAAGTAGTTGTATGTGTCATTTGAAACCTCCGCTAATCATTCAATCAATTTTAGGTATTATTGGAAGCGAATTATTTAGTATATGGTGCAATCCTAAACCTGATTGGGGAAGTTCTATAACGTACGGGTTGGACCCCAATGATGATAGGTGTGAACCACTTCCACGCGATGTCCGTCCATTTTTTGGCTCTTCGTATGTTTTCGAAGTGAGTACTTGAAATCTAGTGTAAATTTGTGATGAGGCACCAGGAAAGCTACACTGCCGATCTACTTCTTAGCCACGAAACTGGTCATGTATACATTTATACTTATCTTCGAGGTCAATTAGTTAGTTCTTTAATGATAGAATTCTTCTATAACTTAATTCGCTTTGTTCTAAAATTTACTATATTGGCTAGGTTCAGAGGTCCCGCTCAAAAAATATATTCTGTAAACTACACTGCACTACAAAGTGTACTAGAAATTGACCTCTTTTTGGAAAAGGTTCAAATACATCTAGATGCAGAACAGAGTATGAAAATAACAAATCCATTTTCGATCTTCACAAGACCAAATGTGATAGATTTGTTTCTCACACACCTTATCTAAAAAGGTAAATGTTTATTTGTACGCATGTGTCTGTATGTCTGTATGTATGTATGTTTCGAATACAAAATTTCATTCTAAACCGATATGGAGGGAGTATTCTACCCTACAAATACAACAACCTTTTCAAAAAATACTCATTATTTTTTATAGATTTCATTGAATTTTTGCAAACTTTACGCTACGGGGCTGGCAGCTGACATAGGGGGAGGGGGGAGGGGAGGAGCGGAACTGATTGAGTATGGTAATCAGGACCCGGCACGCGTTGGTTTCGAGCATTTTTGGAAACGAAATCCCCTATGAATTTGCGAAAATTAACGGAGTTCCTTCTCACGTAAGGAAGGCTGTAGGGAAACCCTTGTTCAATCAACATAGCAAAATATACGATAAAAAAGTGACAAAAGCGAGTTTTGAGGCACCTAATATAACGAAAAGCAAAAAAATATTTTGAGTCGATATACTATAAGTCTTAAGTATGGTACCATTTTAGTGTTCGGAACATTGAAAACCTCTTAGGTCAACCAAACCTGTGACCTCAACAATCCAGCGATGCATTTTTCGCCACACAGTTCAAAGGAGACCGCATGTGATTGGAGCGCGATATCTATCATTGCTTTGGTTTGCACTATTGGCTCAAAAAGAGGAGAAGCAGTGGTTTTATTCGCTCTCTTCGCTGTATGATAGATTTTGGAGAGTGTTCTTCATCCATATCAAAAAGGTCCAAAACTTATGTGAACTCTCCGATATTTATGCTCCGAACCAACCCAGTTGGTTTGGTCTTGGTCTGAAACCAACAAATTCGGGAACGGGTATTAGGACACATAATTTTTTGAAACTTTTCGTCATGTGTTGTTTGGAGCAATATTGTATATACATAGCCCAAATTCGGCGTTGTGTTCATTCGGCATGTGATTGTTTGTGCGCTGTAAACAAGCCATTTGTTCGTTTGGGTCTTACGTTTAAAATTGCGCGCTTGCCAAAGAACACGTTCAACCCGTAAAACCCAACATGTTTGTCGTTTTTATTCGTTGCTTTGCCCAGGACCTTATAAAAACGATATCCCCGTTGCTTATAACTTCAAAAACGAAGTCCAGTTTGACCTCGAACCATCTGTGCCGGGCCCTGATGGTAACTGCGGGTATGATAACCGTTTTTGAAAATATCGATTCTATTGCTGTTTTGGCGAACTTTAAGCGGTATATGTTGAAAGGCACGCCCTTTATTGCCAGCCAGCCGGATACAGATATGACCGTTGCAAAAGTAATGCGCCTTTCTCAAATAAACACCAAATCTCGTGAAACAGAGACTTCTAAGAGGTCTTGGCATCGATGCAGTAGTTCGTTCTCTTTCTGGTTTCAAACTCATTGTGTGGCACTGTCGATGAACTCTCGTAAATTTATCAAGTTTTGCGAATAGCGGGTGTTGGCGAATCGCTGATATCTGCGCTGCCTTCAGCTGCTCGTGGCTGCTGCGCTGGGTACGCTTTCGGTGCAAGAAGGAAGTAGCTTTGATCAAGTTTTGTTATTCCTAAATCTCCATGCTGAATCCCCGAAGAAGTCTAGAGAGCGAATAGATAGGGCAAACCCAATCTATCAGGTTGTCCCATAAGTTTTTTCATATTCGAACTTTCAAACTAACATTTCTCAAAAAATAAGGCATCTACAAGGTTGCAAATTTGTGGAAGTATTCTTGAGTGAACAAGCTATATAATCACATATTTACGAGGAGGTAGACCCATTACAGGCAAAGTTTGAAAATTGAGCGCATTATTTTTTTCTCAACTTCTAGTCGCCAGAAAAATGCGCCAAATGTATATATAAGTAGCTGATGGGGAGATTATATGCGTGAGTGAGTGGGAACTTTGCAGAACGTTTTTAAGCTGAGATACGATTATTTTCGTTTTTTCGGAATTTTGGATTTTTTTCCATTTTGTCTTGAAACTCGACGCGGATCAAGCCTGTCACGAAATTTTGGGAGCCATATTGTAGAGCTTGCTGGTTTTTCGAATGGTGCCCCGCTTCCTATTGGAAATTCAAGAAGGGCAGAATTATGCTGGTGAGAAGTCAGATATGAAAAGACTTATGGGACAACCTAATATATTAGGTCGTTTCAAAAGTAATTTCGCTTTTTTCAAACGGGCGCCACATTTGATGGAACAAAGGTTTCTAAGAGATCTTGGAAGCATTCGATGCAGAATTTTATTCTCTTTCTAATGGTTATGAAATTGTTGCAAAACAATCATTGAGCTTTCGGAAAATATCCAAAATCTGCGACTCATGCTTTTTGAGGTGGTCAAGTTTCACAATTTTTTAAAACTTTCATATCGATCCTCAGAAGGAGCTCAAGTAACGATTCGATAGAGCAAACCTTATAATAAAGTACTACTTTTTTCTCCTTTCCATAGCTTGTCATACCTTTTTAACAGAATTTCAACTGATGCTACCGATTTCCATACTTGGACAGCTAAATCCTCGTAGAACATCAACAGAAGAGCAGCTCGCACACTATTCGATGCAGCATTTTCTCCTCTTTCTAACGGGTGTTTTTTGTTTCCGATTCGTTTAGTTTCCGGGGAAAAATCATCATAACTCATTTTTTTAGCGAGCCCCAGGCTATACCCGAAAAACTCGAAATTTGATATTTCGAATCCGTAAACCTTCAATTGCTTCGTAAAATTAACGCTAACTATAGTACCATCTTGGTAGTCTCAAATTCCGAAAAATTATGATGTTTGATGCGATTGTGGCTGAGGTGGGCCTGCCAAAATCCGATGGTTCTGTTAAAGAATCTTTTAAAAAATTACGGCGAGCTACGAGAAAGAAAAAAAAGTCGAACTGTATTCTATGAGGTGTACTCTATCGAATCGTTACTTGAACTTCTTCTGAGGATGGATATGAAAGTTTCGAGAAATCGTGAAACTTGACCATCTCAAAAAGCATGGGTCGCAGATTTTGGTTATTTTCTGAAAGTTCATTGAACGTTTTGCAACAAATTCATAACCGTTAGAAAGACAATGAAATTCTGCATCGAATGCTTCCATGATCTCTTAGAAACCCTTAATCCATCAAATGTGGTGCCTGTTTGAAAAAGCGAAATTACTTTTGAAACGACCTAATATTAGGTCGTTCCGAAAGTTCTTGCGCACCATTTTCAAAAAATCATAACTTCCGATTTTTCCGACCGTTTATATAGATTTCATTTTTGTATGAAGAGTAAGTCATGGTCTTTGTAGCGACATCTTAGCTGCTTACTAATGAACATTTCTTGCATAGATAGGAGCGGTAGAAGAAAATCAGTCAAAACTTTAATTTTCTGTGTAGGTATAAAAAATCGGAAACTTGCAACAAAAATCGGAACAGTTGGTATTGTAGGTTCTTTTACCAGCTCTTTCTAACAGTGCAAAGTTTGCGCCGATTGAGCGTTTTTATGAAAAGTTACGATTTCCCTAAAAATGCCAAAATAAATCAAATTCTCCCTTTTGTATTGCTTGCTCGAAAATCATATTTTTGATAAGACGCTCAATCGGCGCAAACTTTGCACTGTTGGGAAGAGCTAGCGAAAAAACCTACAATACCGATTGCTCCGATTTTTGTTGCAAGTCCCATTTTTTATGACCCTACACGAAAAATTCAAATTTTGAGTGATTTTGGTTTCAAGCTTCTATCTCCTTCATTTGTACACATTAACGAACGGTTCAAGTACATTTGCAAAGAGCATGAGTTCTTCTCTCAAGCAAAATTTTGTTCGTACAAATTTATTGAGAATTTAAAGAGTTATGAATTTTTGGAAATCGTGCGCAAGAACTTTCGGAGCGACCTAATATATATTAGGTTGGCACGAAAGTTCTTGCGTAATTCAAACAAAATTCAATAACTTTTCAAAGACTAAACCTAAATTCACAATCTTGTATGATAAAAATATTAGAAGTCTTACGCTTCATGATGGATGTTTAAGCATAAGATTCCATGAGGTAGACATCAAGAACGAAGCTCTCGAATACGGGGCTTCAAATTTTTGCGATTTTGAGTTTGGTGCCAGAAAATCGCAGAGTGCCGCTAGCTAGCCGAAAAAAATCTGTGGAATTTACTTACACAGCAAATGTCCATACGTTGTTTTAGCAGGCTTTGATCTCGCATGGAAACGCGAAAACAAAAAATTTGTGAAAATTCTCATTTCACAGGACAAATCCCCTTATCGCTCTAACTTTTCCACAGAAACACAGTTTGCAACCAGAAATTGGACGTAGTGCCTATTTAGAGCCTTGCGACGTTTTCTCGGTTGTAAAAAAGTGTTTTCGCCGGAAAACTGCGGACATGAGGGGATTTTTTCCGCAAAATGGCTTATTTCACGAATTTTTTGTTTTTGCTTCACCATGCAAGATCAAAGCCTTCCAAAGTAATATATAGACTTTTGTTGTGTAAGTAAATTCTACAGATTTTTTTCGGCTAGCTAGCGGCACTCTGCGATTTTCTGGCACCAAACTCAAAATCGCAAATTTTGGAGCCCCATATTCGAGAGCTTCGTTCTTGATGTCCAGCTCACGGAATCTTATGCTTAAACATCCATCATGAAGCGTAAGACTTCTAATATTTTCAGCATACAAGCTTGTGAATTTAGGTTGAGTTTTTGAAAAGTTATTGAATTTTGTTTGAATTACGCAAGAACTTTCGTGCCAACCTAATATATATATATACAGGGTGTCCCAAAAGTAAGTATCGAACGTTTGATCGTTAATATCTCTCTTCCCAAGAAATCTTTTGCCTTGCTTCAGGTACCGTTTTGTAGAGCTGGCTTCAACTTAGATTTGCACTATAGAACGAATCACTCATCTCTCTTCATTACTGTAGGATTACGGTAGAAACTTGAAACATATGGCGTTAATGTGAAAAAAGCTGCCGTTTCAAAATTTTTCAAAAAATCATGAAAACTTGTGTAATAGGGTTTTTATGGACGCTGAGTTCAATAATTAACTATTCACAAGATTACGAAGCTTTCCAAACCGTGCAATCCCACTTTTTAGGAACATTGAAAAAATGGCCGCTACTTCTTACCTGGCATAACTCTTCAATGAAGCATCATAATAAGTTGGGAACTTTACAGTTATAATCAGCAACTCTAATTAGCCTAGTGTAAAAGTTTTAAGGCTGTTTTGTTTCCTTTCTGGGGCAAAATATGGCCTTTCATTGCTTAAAACCCTCCTTGAAGTTTCTACCGTAATCCTACAGTAATGAAGAGAAATGAGTGATTCCTTCTATACTGCAAATCTAAGTTGAAGCCAGCTCTACAAAACGGTACCTGAAGCAAGGCAAAAGACTTCTTGGGAAGAGAGTTATTAACGATCAAACGTTCGATACTTACTTTTGGGACACCCTGTATATATGTATATGTATATATATATTAGGTTGTCAAGAAAATAATGTCCGTTTTTATTTGCTTGCTTTAACAAAGCAACCAGACTCAACCCAACAAAGGGTGTGGGGTACTGTTCGATAGAGCAAAGCAAGCTCTACAAGATGGCACTCATGTCTTTGCGCCGTGCTTGATCCACGGAGAGTTCGAACTCAAAATCTAAAAATTTCCAAATGCCCAAAGAATCGAAAAAAAATCAGATCTTCGTCCAAATAATTTCTACGGACCTCCCACTCGCTCACATCAATACTATTTATATCTGATATCCACATGTGCGATTGCCGTATTTTTTCCTTGACTAGAAACTGAGAAAACGAAAATTTCCCTGATTTTCTCAAAGCAATGCTGAGCCGTTTTTGCATATGTAGTTCTATACTACAAGCCTAGGTAAGCATAACTGTAGGTTTTCAGCCTATTTCGAGCGGTACTTTTCGAGAAATGTCGATTTTAGCACTGAAACTGAAACGAAAAAATCCGAACTCGTTATTTTTCGAAAACTACCGCTTGGAATGGGCTGAAAATCTACACTTATACTTACCTAGGCTTGTAGTATAGAACTACATATGCAAAAACGGCTCAGCAATGCTTTGAGAAAATCAGGGAAATTTTCGTTTTCTCAGTTTCTAGTCAAGGAAAAAATACGGCAATCGCACATATGGATATCAGATATCGATACCATTGATGTGAGCGAGTGGGAGGTCCGTAGAAATTATTTGGACGAAGATCTGATTTTTTTCAATTTTTTGGGCATTTGGAAATCGTTAGATTTTGAGTTCGAACTCTCCGTGGATCGAGCATGGCGCAAAGACATGAGTGCCATCTTGTAGAGCTTGCTTTGCTCTATCGGACAGTACCCCTTACCCTTTGTTGGGTTGAGTCTGGTTGCTTTGTTAAAGCAAGCAAATAAAAACGGACATTATTTTCTTGACAACCTGATATATATATACAGGGTGTCCCAAAAAATGTGAACACTGTTTGATCGTTAATAACTCCGTTGCTTTTATGTCTTCCGCCGAGCTTGAAGCACCATTCTTTAGAGCGAGGTTCAACTTAGATTTGCGGCATGGAGCGAATCACCGATCGCTCCCATTACTGTAGGATTACGGTATGAACTTCTGGCATGTGGATCTATTGTGAAATATGCCATTTGACAAAATTTTTTTTTAAAAATCTGAGAAATCGTGTACTAAGGATTGCGCGCACGCTGATTCCATAACGCACCTTTTTACGGGTGTTTTTAGCTTTTTTGACGGTGTAATCACATTTTTGACAAATGCTGAAAATTCGGTTATTAAGGTTTACCTGGGATAACCTTAAAAAAAAGCGTCACAGTGAAGTGGAAATTTCATATTCGAACTCAGCGGCTTCCATTACCCATGTATAAAAGTTTTTGGCCTGTTTGGTTTTGTTCCGAGGCAGATTATGGCTTTCAACGGCTTAAAATCCTTGTCAAAGTTCCTACCGTAATCCTACAGTAATGAAGAGCAATCGTCGACTCGCTCCATATTGTAGATCTAAGTTAGGCCTCGCTCTATAGAATGGTGCCTCAAGCTCGGCGGAAGACATAAAAGCAAGGGAGTTATTAACGATCAAACAGTGTTCACATTTTTTTGGGAGACTCTGTATATATCAGTGGCGGTCCCAGGATTTTGGACCGGGGGGGGGCGGCAAAAAATTTTTTCAAACTAAGGTGCGTGGCGTTAGCCACGCACCGCGAAAAAATGTTTGGGGTGCTTCTCAAAATTTTTGCGGGTCCCTAACCCCTAAAATCTGGAAAAAGTCCCTAAAAAGAAACCCCCCCCTCCGCCTCGGTCCGCCACTGATATATTAGGTTGTCCCAAAAGTTCTTGCGCCGGATTTTCAAAAAATCATAACTTCCCTGCCACTCAATGGATTTTCTTGATTTCAATTTCATTTGAAAGAGGAAACCTTTCTCTTTACAGGAATACCTTTGCCATGAATTGGTATTAGAAAGTTCCAGAGCTAGAGGCAATTGAACGAAATCAGTCAAGATTGGCATTTTTCAAGCTGGATCACGAAAAATTCTGAAAGTATTTTTATTTGATAGAGAAAATTCTGCACATTACAGTGGTACCTTTTTCATGAATTAAAACCGAGTAGGTCGAGAGTTAAAAGCAAATAAAGAGAATTTCTTCACTTTTGAAATTTTTGAGCATGCTCAAAAAAGCTTGAAAATGTCACAGAAAAGGCGAAAAAGCCATAAGCATGGGTTTTGCGACCTTCCCTTTTTAGCTGAGTGAGTTTCGAGCTGATCGAGAGCAATTTTGATTTTCGTGAAAAACGCAGACCCGAAAATCCGAAAAAAAGCGAAAATCAAAATTGCCCCCGATTGGCACGATTTTCGCTCAGCTAGAAAGGGAAGGTCGCAAAAACCATGCTTATGGCTTTTTCGCCTTTTCTGTGACGTTTTCAAGCTTTTTTGAGCATGCTCAAAAATTGCAAAAGTGAAGAAATTCTCTTTATTTGCTTCTAACTCTCGATCTACTCGGTTTTTATTCATGAAAAAGGTACCACTGTAATGTGCAGAATTTTCTCTATCAAATAAAAATACTTTCAGAATTTTTCGTGATTCAGCTTGAAAAATGCCAATCTTGACTGATTTCGTTCAATTGCCTCTAGCTCTGGAACTTCCTAATACCAATTCATGACAAAGGTACTTCTGTAAAGAGAAAGGTTTCCTCTTTCAAATGAAATTGAATTCAAGAAATCCATTGAGTGGCAGGGAAGTTAAGATTTTTTGAAATTCCGGCGCAAGAACTTTTGGGACAACCTAATATATCAGGTGGGTCACAAAGTTCGTTCGCCAGATTTTTAAAAAACCATAACTTCCTTCCTTCTTGGTGGAATTTCTTAATTTTACTTCTCCTTGAAAGAGAAAACCTTTCTCTTTACAGCAGTACCTTTGTCATGAAATGTTGCGAGAAACTTCGAAAGTTAGAAGCAGTTGAATGAAATTAGTCAAGATCGGCACTTTTCAAGCTGAATCACGAAAAATTCTGGGAATATTTTCATTCGATAGAGAAAATTATGCTCTTTATTACAGCACCTTTTCTACGAATTAAAACGGAGAAGATCGAGAGTTATAAGCAAATAAAGAGAATTACTTCAATTTTGCAATTTTTGAGCATGTCCAAAATGGCCCAAAAACGTCACAAAAAAGGCGAGAAAGCTATGAACATGGGTTTTGTGACCTTCTCTTTCTAGCTGTGTGAAAATAGTAAGAATCGAGTGCGATTTTAACTTTCGTGAAAAACAGAGGCCCAAAAATCCGGAAATATTACGAAAATCAAAATTGCTCTCGATTGGTACAATTTTCACTCACCTAGAAAGAGAAGGTCACAAAACCCATGTTCGTAGCTTTCTCGCCTTTTGTGACGTTTTCGGGCCATTTTGGACATGCTCAAAAATTGCAAAATTGAAGTAATTCTCTTTATTTGCTTATAACTCTCTATCTTCTCCGTTTTAATTCGTGGAAAAGGTGCTGTAGTAAAGAGAATAATTTTCTCTATCGAATGAAAACACTTCCAGAATTTTTCGTGATTCAACTTGAAAAGTGCCGATCTTGACTGATTTCATTCAACTGCTTCTAACTCTCGAATTTTCTCACCGCATTTCATGACAAAGGTACTGCTGTAAAGAGAAAGGTTTTCTCTTTCAAGCAGAAATGAAATTAAGAAATTTCATCGAGAAGGAAGGAAGTTATGATTTTTTAAAAATCTGGCGAACGAACTTTGTGACCCACCTAATATATACAGAGTGTCCCAAAAAAATGTGAACACTGTTTGATCGTTAATAACTCCGTTGCTTTCATGTCTTTCGCCGAGCTTGAGGCACCATTCTGTGGAGCGAGGTTCAACTTAGATTTGTAGTATGGAGCGAATCACCGGTCGGTGTTCGTTACTGTAGGATTATGGTATGAACTTCTAGCATGTGGATCTACTGTGAAATATGCCATTTGACGAAATTTTTTTCAAAAAATCTAAAAAATCGTGTACTGGGGTTTTCGCGCACGCTGATTCCATTACACAACTTTTGTAAGTGCTTCCAGCTTTTTTGACGATGTATTCACCCTCCTGAGAAATGCTGGAAATCCATTTATCACGATTTACCTGAGATAACCTTGGAAAGAAGCATCACAGTAAAGTGGAATTTTCATATTCGAAATCAGCGGCTTCCATTACCATAGTATAAAAGTTTTTGGCTTGTTTGGTTTTGTTCCGGGGAGAATATGGCCTTCAATGGACTAAAATCCTTGTCGAAATTCCTACCGTAATCCTACAGTAATAAAAAGTGATCGACGACTCGCTCCATACTGTATATCTAAGTTAAACCTCGGTTTATAAAATGGTGCCTCAAGCTCGGCCAAAGACATGAAAGCAACGGAGTTATTAACAATCAAACAGTGTTCACATTTTTTTGGGACACCTTGTATATATATATTAGGTCGTTCCGAAAGTAATGTCGCTTTTTTCAAATGAACGCCACATTTCGTGGAACTAAGATTTTCAAGAGCTCTTGGAATCAGTCGATGCAGAATTTCATCCTCTTTCTAATGGTTGTAATCTCATTGCATAATATTCAATGAGCTCTCAAAAAATTACTAAACCTGCGACTTATGCTTTTTGTCATGGTCAAGTTCGGCTATTTTTCTTAATTTTTGTACTGATTCCCCGAAGATGTACAAGTAGCAGATAAATAGAGCAAACCCTATAGGATACAAAACAATTTTTTTCTTTTCCTTAGCTTGCGTCTTGGAGCTTGTAGAACCAATTTTTCAGTGCTATCAAATCCCATATTTGGTCAACTCAGACCTCACAGAACAACAACCGGCAAGCGACTCGGGTGTCATTCGATGCAGCTTTTTCTCCTCTTTCCACCAGTTTTTTTTATTTCTGATTCATTGAGTTTTCCGGGACAAAATCATCATAATTCAGGTTTTCCAGGGCGCCCCAGGTTGTACCCGGAATTTTCGAAAGTTGCTAATCTGAAGCGGTAAATGCTCACATGCTTTGTAAAATTAGTGTTAAACCATAATCCACCTTTGTAGGTTTCAGAATCCGAAAGTTTATTGGTGTTTGATGCATATGTGTTTGAGACAAGCCTGCAAAAATTTGGTGACTTCATTGAAAAATCTCTACAAAAATTATGACGAGATACGGAGAGCAGAAATAAATAGCACCGTTTCCTATAGGGTTTGCTCTATCCATCCACTACTTGGACTCCTTCCGGGAATTATTACAAAAAATTAGAAAAATTGTGAAACTTGACCTTCCCAAAAAGCATGGGTTGGAGATTTTAGTAATTTTTCAAAAGCTCATCGAGTATTCTGCAGTGAAATTATAGCCATTGGAAAGAGGATGAAATGCTGCATCGAATGCTACCAAGATCTCCTAGAAGCGTTGCTTCCACGAAATGTAGCGTTCAATTGAAAAAAGCGACATTACTTTCGGAACGACCTAATATATATTAGGTCGTTCCGAAAGTAATGTCGCTTTTTTCAAATGAACGCCACATTTTATGGAATCAAGATTTTCAAGAGATCTTGCAAGCATTCGATGCAGCATTTCATCCTCTTTCTAGTGGTTGTAATTTCATTGCATAATTCTCATTGAGCTTGCGAAAAATTAACAAAATCTGCAACTCATGCTTTTTGCCATGGTCAAGTTCGGCTATTTTTCTAAATTTTTGTACCCATTCTCCGAAGAAGCACAAGTACAGGTAGATAGAGCAAACTCTATAGGACACAGAGTAAGTTTTTTCTTTTTCTTAGCTTGCTATTCAGTGTTTCTGGAATCAATTTTTCAATGCCATGGAATTCCATATTTCGTCAGCTCAAACCTCACACAACAACAACCGGCAAGCAACTTGGGTGTCATTCAAAGCAGCTTTTTCTCCTCTTTTTGATAATTGTTTTTGGTTTCCTATTCATCAAGTTTCCCGAGATAAAAGCATCATAATTTAGGGTTTCCAGGGCGCCCTAGGCTGTACCCGAAATTTTCGAAAGTTGGTAATCTGAAGCGGTAAACGCTCATTTGCTTTGTAAAATTAGTGACAAACCATAATCCATCTTTGTGAGTTTCAAAATCCGGCGATTTCTTGGTGTTTGATGCATTTGTGTCTGAGACGAGCCTGCTAAAATTCCATCAAAAAATCTATACAGAAATTATGACGAGCTCTGGAAAGTAGAAAAAAGTTGTGCTGTTTCCTGTAGGGTTTGCTCTATCCATCCATTACTTGGACTCCTTCCGAGGGCTGCTATAAGAATTTTAAAAAAATTTTGAGACTTGGCCTTTTCAAGCGTGGGTCGCAAATTTTGATAATTTTTCGAGAGGTTATTGGATTTTGTGCCGTGATTGTATAACCATTAGAAAGAGAATGAAATGATGCATCAAATGCTACCAGAATATCTTGCACATCTTTGTTCCACGAGATGTGGCTTACGTTTGAAAAAAGCGACATTACTTTCGGAACGACCTAATATATATATATATTAGGTTGAACCGAAAGTTCTGTCGCACCATTTTCAAAAAATCATAACTTCTTTCGGTCACGACGATTTTGCGCAATTCAAATTTTACCTGAAAGCGTAAAGCATGTGGTTCCTATAAGTTCCCTAGTGAGTTTCCGACATGCTCAGGTGGCAGAGATAAAAATGAAAGAACGAGATCATCCGAAATTCGGAATTTTTAAGCAAGAATTCTAGAAATTCAGAAACAGTGCGATAAAATCCAGAAAAGCCATTATCCTAATTTTTCTTACATTTGATTACTAACTGAGTCAAGTTTGTGCTGATCGAGGTCTTCTTGCAGAACTTATGAATTTTTGAAAAAAAAAGCCAAAAAATCCATTTCTTAAGAATTCTTAGGGAAATGATTTTTCGGCATTATTTTTCAAAAAATCATAACTTTTGAAAGAAGGGCTCGATCAGCACAAACTTGACTCAGATATTAATCAAATGTAAGAAAAATTAGGATAATGGCTTTTCTGGATTTTATCGCACTGTTTCTGAATTTCTAGAATTCTTGCTTAAAAATTCCGAATTTCGGATGATCTCGTTCTTTCATTTTTATCTCTGCCACCTGAGCATGTCGGAAGCTCCCTAGGGAACTCTTAGGAACTACATGCCTTACGCTTTCAGACAAAATTTGAATGGCGCAAAATCGTCGTAAACGAAAGAAGTTATGATTTTTTGAAAATGGTGCGACAGAACTTTCGGTTCAACCTAATATATTTATTTATTTATAATACACGAAAGTGTGCCAAAAATAGAAACCAAAAGAACACAAAACACTCGGGCTTGGATCACATTGTCCCCTGCTGGATGATCAGGTCGCTCTCCATCTCCAAGAAGTGAGTGGGGCTCCACTGAGATCCTTTTCCCTTACCCGAACGCATGGGGATGTAATAAATTATCAGAGCCTGGCTGACCAGCTTAACCCAAGGCGGACGAATCCGTCAGGGACCCTGGGCGAGCGAGAAGGGGGGATCTCAAGGCAGAGGGCTCACTAGTCTTCGATCTTCTCAAACGGCTACCCAAGCAAAGAGAACATTCTGAGCCCTTGGAAAGATTGATATACTGTAAAAAGCTTGTTAACATGTAAAAAATCAATCAAAAACATCAAATTCTTTCAAAAACTAGCTAACACCTCTTTACTAACTGTTTTGACACGCTTGGCTCAATCTCCAAACTGAGCATACAGAGTTGACAGAATCAATCGCTTATCTGCGTACGAAAGGTCGCTCGAAGTGATAAGAGGGGGCATCGACCAGCTAGCTCGAGGACACCCGCAACTCACTACACATGCAAAAAAGACCACACTGCCTGTGAAAGGAAAGTCCACGAATTTCTTTGATTGCTCAATTTTTTGAAGAAAATTGCTCGAAAGTCACAAAAAGAGTGCAGCAAACATACGAATTGCCTTCGAAGCAAGAGAATTTGTGCGGAAATTGCCGAAGATCTTGTAAATCTTAGTGTTCAGAAGTCAACTATTCCCAAAGTCTGCATAACATCTATGGTGGCCAGCTTTTTGCGAAATTCTAATGAATTTCTGCAGGAAGTTATATCACTCGGAAGCTGACTAAGCCACCTTGCTGTGCGGCAAGCGAAAGAGTTAAAGGTTTTCGAACAAATCCTGTTCCCTAATTTGCGGTATCCCATTGAAAAACCTCCTGTTCGGTTTCCGCAAGGTCTGAAGACCCAGAATTTACTCGGTCTCAGTCTGGTTTCCAAACGAATGATGCGAAAGCAGAATACTAAATCATTGCATATTCTTCTGTATCTCAGATTACGTAGACCTAAAGCGGATAGTCTCAAGCCATACGCAGGCAAAGCTTGAGGGTAATCAGAGTTTGGATAGCATCTGTAAAAGACAATTCTAGTAAATGCTTTTTGGACTTTTTCTAGCTTTTCAATATGCTTTTTCAAAAAAGGATTCCAAACGGGCGAAGCGTATTCAAGAAGAGGTAAGACATACGTCTTATACAAGCGCACCAGGAGTTTTGCATCATTGCTGTGAATGTTCCTCAGAATAACAAAAAGAACGGTCAGAGCTTTTTTAGTGACTGATTCATATTGTAGAGAAAAATTGAGTTGATCGTCGACAAGCACACCAAGATCCCTAGTAACGTTACACTGCTCAAGAACTATCCCGTCACACACGTAAGTTTGTGGTGGACAATCTCCCAGATGCATGACTTTCGATTTAAGAGCATTTACGAAGGCCCCACTCTTTTGACCAAAGCACCATCTTCTCTATGGAGTGAGAAATTGCCTCGTGTGCTATGTATTTTTCTGTTTCTTGATAGCAAAAGTATAATTTTATGTCGTCTGCAAGAACTTAAATTTTGATATCAGGGTGAGTCTTCAAGAAGGACGGTAGTTCTGCAGTGTAAGTGAGAAAAAGGAGGGGCGACAGTATTCCGCCCTGAGGCACTCCACTATTGCAAGGGAAGCGGCTTGAAAAACTAGACCCAACACGGATAGTCATACCTCGATCTTGTAGGTAAGATGTTATCCAAGAAAGCAGTTGACCACGCACACCATAATTTTCAAGTTTAAAGAGCAACTTGGTATGGGAGACTCTGTCGAATGCTTTAGAAAGATCGAAAAACACAATATCCACCGATTTACCGTGATTAATTGCATTGATCCAGTCAAAGACTGAGTCTGAGAGCAAAGCAGTAGTGGATCCCCCAGGAAGAAAGCAGTGCTGGGCTAAAGGAAAGATGTTGTTTCTTTCTAACCATTCACAAAGAGTCTCTTTTATGAGCGTCTCAAGAACTTTTCCAACAGGTGCAGTGATGCTGATAGGACTGAAATTAAAAAGGACATTATTGTGGATCACTCTTAGGTATGGCTGTTACAAGAGCTTCTTTCCAAACTTTTGGTACTTCTCCAAATAGAAGAGACGCATTGAATATGAAAAGTAAGGGGAATGACAAGGCATGAGCACATCTACGTAGTACAATTTGTGGGATTCCGTCATATGCGAGAGTTGTTGTTGCTTTGAGTTTTCTCAAAATGTCATAGACCTTCGAAGGTTCGATATATATGTTTGGACAACAAGAATCTACGCGAACATAAGTGTCATAGAAAAGAGCTTCATTATGTCGACTGCTTGAGAGATTGTTCGTGAAAAAACAAGCGAAGTAATTCTCCAATGCTTCAGCTTTGTCCTTTTCGCTTATAAGCAATTTCCCTTGCTCATCTATTAGGTTACTAATCTTTTGTTGTCCTTTGGTGATACTTCTAAGAAACCAATAAAGCTCCCTGAAGTTGTATCTAGAAAGACGTCGCTCCCGATTTGCGAAGAATTTTTTGATATGATGGCTGATATCTTTACAAACTTTCTTGTATAGAGCATCGTGCAGCGGGTCATTCAACTGCGAGAAAAGTCGAGACTTTTGTTCCAACAAGTTTTGAATATGAGCAGGATATTTCTGTATATGCAACGGCGAAAAACGAAAGGGAACGTGCTGAGAAAATATCAGATAAAGTTTCTTGCAGAAACGCTTGTAAAGATCTTCAACGGATTCGTAGTTTTCAAAAACATTGCTCCAAGTGATTCCTTCAAGAGCTTTACTGATTTCTAAGAAGTTTGCATTACGAAAATCTGGATATGGAATAAAAGCAGTTTTACAAACAATGAATTTAACGTTGAATCCAACCACATTATGGTCCGAAGAACCAAAAGGTGGGAGAGGCTTTACGTTTTCAATTACGTTATGGGAAGAAAATATCAAATCAATGGCTGCCCCTCCCCTAGTTGGAAAGATTACGTTCTGCTGAAGACCAAAATCATACAGAAAGGAAAGCCAGTTTCTACTGCTAGAGGAAGACAAAATGTCGATGTTGAAATCTCCCAAAACGATAGTCGGTAATGGAAGAGAACACAAATCTTGGATAGCGTATGATAGAGAAGAATCATCGCGAGAGTTCGAAGAAGGGGGACGATATACAATAATAAACCGTAAAGGAGAGAGACAAGATGGGGACCAGATGTTAAGGCAGAGAATTTCCCACTTACGATCATTGGCAGCGCAAACTTTCTCCACGGCAAAATCTTCCTTGATCAAACAACATGCGCCACCACCCTTACCCCGCTTCCGGTCAGTGCGATACAAAGAATATGGAAGATTTGCGATAATTTCCGAGTCAAGAATTTTTGAACTAAACCATGTCTCCGTAATGCACAAAACATCTGGTAGATTGGTAACTAAAAATGCCTGTAGAAGATGTACTTTGTTGACTAAACTGCGAGAATTAAAAAGAAAGCATTTGAGAAGTCCAGAAGTTCCAGGCACATCTAGGCGTTTCCCTGTACCCGACGTTGAGGGAGCTCTGAAATATGATGGAGCTCGCCTCTATATACGACCCACTCCCTTGTAGGCTTCCCTTTGTTTCTTTCTCTGGCCACCTGTCTTAACTCAAATTCTTTGGTACGCTCCGAAGAAGTCATACTTCTACGGACAAACACGTTCCGTAGGTCGGAGTTCCGAAGAAGATGAGAGTTAGACAGTGCCTGGATCCAGAAACGCCGGGAGGGGAAGACGATCTTAACCAATCTTGGTTTATTCCGATCGTATTTGCCCATGCGGTAGATCTCTGTAGGCCAGCAGTCTACCTGTAAGGCCTCTAAAACTTTGGATACACCTTCTTCAAGCTCAGCCTTCCGCTCCAAAAGTGGCTTATCGGGCTCAGACTGTTCAAGTCCAGCTAAGACAATGCTTCGGCTTTTTTTCTCGGCCTCGACATCCGGAGGAATCTTAGCTTTCAATGCTAGGAGCATCTTTTCAATTACTGGATCGGAATTCCTCTCCAAAATTGAATGTATCAGCTCTGTCGCAGAAAGATTGCTAAGATTGTCGTCATCGGCACTACCATCAACCAAGTCACCTCTAGCAACTTGAGTTTGAGAAGCAGAAACAGTCTTTCTGGAGTTAGAAGTCAGAAGTGGTCTGAGTATTTGACCTACCGGAGCGGGAAGGCATGAGTGTCGTGAGGTTATCGATTGAGGCAAACCCAGAAAAATTCGAAAACTCGATTTGTGTCAGATTAAAGACTCGAGAAAGAAAGAGTTGCTGTGAGCAGTGAGAAAAGCTATTGAATCAAGAATCTATGGAATGGAAGTTCAAGCAGAATATACAAGAAAGTAAGAAAACGAAATTGTATACAGAGCAGTGTTAAACGCAGCCGCCCACCGTCACGGTATGAAAAAGAAATATATATTAGGTTGGCCCGAAAGTTCTGTCGTTTCATTTTTGAAAATTTGTGACTTTGCGCCATCCCAACGGATTTGCATCTTTTTAATTTTATTTGAAAGCGTAAGTCTTCCTCTTTCGAAGACTTTCTTTCCTAGCTTTTAATACACACTGACTGCAGAGATAAAAATAGAAAAGGAAGACCATATAAACTTTGCTCATTTTATGTTAGGTCACCAAAAATCCGGAAAGCTGCGAAAAAATCTGAAATCGTCAGCACATATGTTTTTTAGCCTACTCTTTGCAACTGCGAAGAGTTTGTGCTGTTTGGACGTCTCTATGAGAAGTTATGATTTTCGCAAAAATTGACAAATCAATTAATTTTGGCGTTTTCCATAGTAAACTCGATATTCATAACTTCTCACAGAGACGTCCAAACACACGAACTTTTCACAGATGCAAAGGGTAGGCCAAAAAACATATGTACTGAGGATCTCAGATTTTTCTGCAGCATTCCAGATTTTTGGTGATCTAACTTAAAATGGTCAAAGCCTATGTGCTCTTAGTTTTCCATTTTTATCTCCGCAATCAACGTGAAACGGAAGCTCCGCAAAAGAGCGTTTGAAAGCGAAGGACTTATTCTTTCTAATAAAATTGCAAGCAAGCAAATCCGTTGAAAAAGCGCAAAGTTACAAATTTTTGAAAATGAAACGACATTACTTTCGGGACAACCTAATATACAGGGTGTCCCAAAAAAATGTTAACACTGTTTGATCGTTAATAACTCGCTTGATTTCATGTCTTTCGGCGAGCTTGAGGCACCATTCTATAGAGCGAGGTTCAACTTAGATTTGCAGTATGAAGCGAATCACCGTTTGCTCTTCGTTACGGTAGGATTACGGTAGGAAATTTCAGCATGTGGAAACGTCGTGAAATATGCCCTCTGACAAAAAATTCTTCAAAAAATCTGAAAAATCGAGTACCAGGGTTTTTGCGCGCACTGATTTTACTACACAATTTTTTACGAGTGTTTTCAGCTTTTTTGACGATGTAATCACATTTTTGACACATGCTGGGAAGTCAGTTATTACACTTTACTTAGCATAACTTTGAAAAAAAGTATCATAATAAAATGGAAACTTCATATTTGAAATTAGCGGCTTTCATTACCATAGTACAAGAGATTTTGGCTTGTTTGGCTCTGTCTCGAAGCAGAAAATGGCCTTTGAGGCCTAAAATCCTTGTCAAAATTTCTACCGTAATTCTACAGTAACGAAGAGTGATTGGTGATTCGCTCCATACTGTAAATCTAAGTTTATCCTCGCTCTACAAAATGGTACTTAAAGCTCGGCGAAAGACTTGAAAGCAAGGGAGTTATTAGCGATCAAACAGTGTTAACATTTTTTTGGGACACCCTGTATATATTAGGTTGGACCGAAAGTTCGTTCACACCATTTTCAAAAATTCATAACTTGTTGGATTCTCAACGGTTTTCCTTGATGTCATTTTTGTATGAAAGAATAGGTCATGCTCTTTATAATGACATCTTAATTGCTTGCTAATGATCATCCGTTGCATAGATAGGAGCGATAGAAGAAAATTAGTCAAAATTCGAATTTTCTGTGTAGGGTCATAAAAAATCGGAAACTTTCGACAAAAATCGGAGCAGTCAGTATTGTAGGTTCTTTCACCAGCTCTTTCTAACAGTGCCAAGTTTGCGCCGATTGAGCGTCTCTATGAAAAGTTATGATTTCCCTGAAAAATGCCAAAATAAATCAAATTCGCTATTTTGGCAATTTTCAGGAAAATCATAACTTTCCATAGAGACGCTCAATCGGCGCAAACTTTGTACTGTTAGAAAGAGCTGGTGAAAGAACCAACAATAGTGACTGCTCCGATTTTTGTCGCAAGTTTCCGATTTTTTATGAGCCTACACAGAAAATTCAAATTTTCACTAATTTTCTTCTATCGCTCATATCTATGCAACAGACGATCACTAGCAAGCAGCTAAGATGAATTTATAAAGAAAATAAGTTACTCTTTCATGTAAAAATTAAAGCAGTTAAATTAATTGAAAAAATCAGAAGTTATGAATTTTTGAATTTGCTGCGAAAGAACTTTTGCACCAATCTAATATATTAGGTTGATGCAAAAGAAATGGCCGATTTGCGAATTCTCACTTTGATGTGCTATAACTTTCTAAAAGATCCACGTTTCTTGATGCGGTAAAAACCATCAGAAGCAGCAAATCTTTCGCAATACAGTGCATACTAATTTATACTCAAACCATAAACGGGAAGAGAAATACGGACTAAAAGACAAAAAAGGTTCCTCTGCGGGAACCTTGTTTTTGACAGTTCATAACTTCCTTCAAAGTTTCTTAGTATGAATGATAAGTAGCCTATCTCGTAGCCGCAAGCCAGTAGTACAAAATGCAATAAAAAGAATCCGGACTAAAAAGTTTGCGAGAAAGAAAAAATTGGAATTTAAAATTTCTCAGTTTTTTCGACATTTTTTCACTGTGCCTCAAAGTCCGGAATATAGAAATTTCTGGTTTTCTACGTACTGAACAGCTGGATGTTTTTGCAAAAACTGTTAATAAGTGTCCTAGCCCTACGCTTACAGAATTGAGCAAAGCTTCGGCGACGGACTTCCTCAGAAGAAAATTATGGGTCATAAAATGACCGCAACAGCTATTCATGTTTGGGCGCCGATATCTCAGTCTGGATAACTTCAAAGAATGCAGTTAAATACATATAATGTAGACATTTCCATTACATGCAATAGCGATATTTTCGAAGAAATCCCATTTATACTCGCTTGAATTCTGGCCGGAAAAGTGAATGCAATGAAATTCTGAATTTGGATGCGGTTATTTGAAGCTCAGTAACTTTATAAGAGATGAGGATGAGAGCCCGATTCAAGCACCGTTGGATAGAGCATGAAAAGAGCTTTGCGACAATATACTACATCCCTTGTAAAGAAGAACAATTGATGGAAAAAAGTTGCCCTGAAGAAAGGCTTGGAAAATCGGCCATTTCTTTTGCATCAACCTAATATATTAGGTCGTTCCGAAAGTTCTTTCCATTTATTCAGCTTATTATAAAAACACGTGGAACAGAGATAGAGAAACGCTTTAGGCACTTTTCGACGCACCTTTTCTTCCTCTTGTCTTACTCGTGTGCCGCTTGCTTTTGTGGTCGATGAGATAATGGCCGAAATTTCGAAACTATGGTTTTTACAATGTCCAAGTTTGGCAATTTTTCACTATCTTCTTTTTTAACTTTTGGAATAGCTCTGATAGCAGTCGGATAGAGTAAACAAAGTGCAATGCAATACAATATTTTGGCAATTTCGCCTGGCTTCTCAGTATTTTTGAGATAACTTTTCCAGAACTCTTCACTTTTTCGAAGTCACAAAACACACAAGCGCTTCGAACATTAACAAATTTTCGGATTTCAAAACTTTCAAAAGTTGCTTATTATTGTACACTATTTTTGCAAATTAACTGAGCGTTTACCGCTTCGAAATATTAGATTTCGCACTTCACGAGTACATCATGAGGTAGGCTCAAAATTATAAATTATGGAAATTTTATGCCATGGACACTACAAACTGGAGAGAAAAAAAAACTCATCGGAAAGAGGAGAAAAAGCTGCATCGAGTGACACCTTAGTTGTCCCTCGTCTTATGTTCTGTGCCTCCTGGCATCTCCAAAAGTGGAATTTGATAGCATCAGAAAAATAATTCCAAAATAATTTTAAGGCTAGCTATGCATGCCGAAAAATCGCATTAATTTGCACTTTGTTTACTCTATCCGACTGCTATCAAAGCTTTTTCGAAAGTGCAAGATGAAGATGGTGAAAAATCACCAAATCTGGACATGGTAAAAACCATGGGTACGAAATTTCGGGAATTATCTCAGAAACCACCAAAGATAGCGGCACGGGAATAGGACAACTGAAAAGAGGAAGAAAAGCTGCGTCGAATAATGCCTGAAGCGTTTCCCTATCTTCCTTCCTCGTGTTTTTATGACAGGTTGAAAAAACGGAAAGAACTTTTGGAACGACCTAATATACAGGGTGTCCCAAAAGTAAGTACACACTTTTCAATCGTCAATATCTCTCTTCCCAATGGGTCTCTTTTGGCCAATCAAGTGCCATTGTGTAGAGGAGGCTCCAACTTAGGTTCACAATATCGATCGAATCACCGGTCGCTCTTCGTTACTGTAGGATTACGGTAAGAATTTCCAGCACGTGGAACCATTGTGAAATATGCCACCTCACAAAATTTTTTCAAAAAAGTTGAAAAAATGTGTACTAAGATTTTCGCGCACGCTGATTCCACTACACAACTTTTTACGAGTTTTCAGCTTTTTTTGAAGGTGTAATCACATTTCAAATTGATACTGGGAATTCGGTTATTATGGTTTATTTGGGATAACTTTGGAAAGAATCATCACAGTAAAGCGGAAATTTCATACTCGAAATCAGCGGCTTCCATTACCATAGTATAAGAGTTTTTGGCTTGTTTGGTTTTGTTCCGAGGCAAAATATGGCTTAAAATGGCTCAAAATCCTTGTCGAAGTTCTTACAGTAATCCTACAGTAATGAAGAGCGATCGTTGATTCGCTCGATACTGTAGATCTAAGTTGAAGCCTCCTCTACAAAATGGTACTTGAATGGCGGAAAGAGACACAATGGGAAGAGAGATATTAACGATGGAAAAGTGTGTACTTACTTTTGGGACACCCTGTATATATTAGGTTGAACCGAAAGTTCTGTCGCACCATTTTCAAAAAATCATAACTTCTTCCGGTCGCGACGATTTTGCACAATTCAAATTTTTTCTGAAAGCGTAAAGCTTTAGTTTCCAAAAGCTCCCTAGGGAGTTTCCGACATGCTCAGGTGGCAGAGATAAAAATGAAAGCACGAGATCATCCGAAATTTGGAATTTTTAAGCAAGAATTCTAGAAATTCAGAAACAGTGCGATAAAATCCAGAAAAGCCATTATCCGAATTTTCCTTACATTTGATTACTAACTGAGTCAAATTTGTGCTGATCGAGGTCTTCTTTCAGAACTTATGAATTTTTGAAAAAAAATGCCAAAAAATCCATTTCTTAAGAATTCTTAGGAAATTGATTTTTCGGCATTATTTTTCAAAAAATCATAACTTCTGGAAGAAGACCTCGATCAGCACAAACTTGACTCAGATAGTAATCAAATGTAAGAAAACTTAGGATAATGGCTTTTCTGGATTTTATCGCACTGTTTCTGAATTTCTAGAATTCTTGCTTAAAAATTCCGAATTTCGGATGGTCTCGTTCTTTCATTTTTATCTCTGTCACCTGAGCATGTCGGAAACTTCACAGGGAGCACTTGGAAACTATATGCTTTACGCTTTCAGACAAAATTTGAGTCGCGCAGAATCGTCGTGACCGCAAGAAGTTATGAATTTTTGAAAGTGGTGCGACAGAACTTTCGGTTCAACCTAAATATCAGTGGCGGACTGAAGGAGGGGGTGCGGGGGCCTCCCCCCTTCCCCCCGAAAATTGGTTATAAGTATGCGCAAACGGCTTGTTTATTTGTTTAAGCAATTAAATTAATTTTCAATTTCAAAAAATTCAATTTAGTTTTGTAAAAAAAATTTTTTCGGGGGGGGGGGGCTGACGTCTCGCCCCCTTTTTTAGATTTTAGGGGTCATGGGCTTGAAAAATTTTTTAGAAGCACCCCAAAATTTTTCCGGAGTGCCATCTTTGTCGGGACGCAGCTATTACCCAACAGCTGCCCGCGAGGAGGTTGGCCTTAGATAACGAACCTCTGGCAGTGACGTCCGCCCGCCGTCAGAAGACGGCTCCCTCTTCCCCCTTTTCCTTTCCCCTTTTGTATATAACTTGCATAATAAATGTTTTAGTAATACTAACGTAACACCGCTACATATCAGGTGAAGGCCTCATGAACCTTTATCCTGACCACAATGCCTTATTATCACATGACCCAATCCACTTGTCGCTCAATTAATTCATGTAAAATACAACTTCAGAATTACAAATATCATCTAAACCGCCTAATGTTTTGTTAACTATGTAATTTTCGCTAATTCATGTAAAATATAACTTCAGAATTACAAATGTCATCTAGTACCGCCTAACATTTTTGTTGACTATGTAATTTTCGCTCGCCAAGCTGTTTTTATTATCATGTTCTACAACAAAAAGCCGTTTTCTTCACCCGATTTCCACCTACTACTCTTCAAAAACCAGTCACGTCATCACACTCCTAGAATCTCCACCTAAAAGTATTTCCATCCGTCAGTTTCCGAAAGCGTGCCTTATCACCCATGCAACTACATGTCACTGCCAATTCCAAACAGTCCCCAACGTCACATCCTTCATTTTTTTGTATATCTCTCAGCTTGAGGACAAGCTTACTTAGTACCCCCAGGATGAGGTGAAGGTCGTTGGTTGGTTATCCAGCTCGCCTAAACCAAGGTCCCTACTCGATCGATAAATCTGAAGATAATGGTACCAAAGTCGAAGTTTTTAATGGTCACGCCGTATCACGTGTACTTCTAACACACGTGACTCGGAAGACGTTCAACAAAAGCCAGACAAGCTCGAGGACGAGCTTTCTGAAGGAATGGAGATGTCGGGACGCAGCTATTACCCAACAGCTGCCCGCGATGGAGGTTGGCCTTAGATAACGAACCTCTGGCAGTGACGTCCGCCCGCCGTCAGGAGACGGTTCCCTCTTCCCCCTTTCCCTTTCCCCTTTTGTATATAACTTGCATAATAAATGTTATAGTGATACTAATGTAACACCGCTTCATATCAGGTGAAGGCGTCATGAACCTTTATCCTGGCATCTTAGTTTGAAAAGAAAATTTTTGGCCTTCCTCCCCCCCCCCCGGTCCAAAATCCTGGGACCGCCACTGATATCTATTAGGTCGGTCCAAAAGTTCTTACGCATAATTTTCAAAAAATCATAACTTCCTTGCCGTTCGATAGATTCTCTCAATATTATTTTTATTTGAAAGAGGAATCCATGCTTTTACAGCTATACCTCCGCTATGAATTAATCCGAGAAAGTTCAAGGTTAGGAGCAATTGAATGAAATCAGTCAAGATTGGCATTTTTCGAGCTGGATCACAAAAAATTCTGGAAATGCCTCTATTTGAAGGAGAAAATTCTGCGCATTACTGTAGTACCCTTCCCGCGAGTTACTATGAGATGGTTCGAAAGTTAGAAGCCAATGAAGAGAATTACTTCAGTTTTGCAGTTTTTCAGCATGCTCAAAAAAGCTATAAACATAGCAGCAGAATCCGAAACAGTCACAAACATAAGTTGTATGAGCTCCTCTTTTCAGCTGAGTGAGTTTCGAGCTGATCGGGAGCAATTTTAATTTTCGTAAAAAATGCGGGCACGGAAACCCAAAAAATACACGAAAACTAAAGTTGCAAAACTAAAGTTATTCTCTTCATTGGCCTGCTAACTTTCGAACTATCTCACAGAGATTCGCGGGAAGGGTACTGCAGTAGTGCGCAAAATTTTCTCTTTCAAATAAGAGCACTCCCAGAATTTTTCGTGATCCAGCTCGAAAAATGCCGATCTTGGCTGATTTCATTCAATTGCTCCTAACTCTTGAGTTTTTTCGAATTAAATCATAGCAGAGGTATAACTGTAAAAGCATGGATTCCTCTTTCAAATAAAAATAATTTTGAGAGAATATATCGAACGGCAAGGAAGTTATGATTTTTTGAAAATGATGCGCAAGAACTTTCGGACCGACCTAGATAATATTAGGTGGGTCCGAAACTTTTGTCACTTTTTTTCAATCCATCGGCAAGCACGCTAGAATAAAGATAAACAAAAGCTTCAAAATGTATCCGATGCAGAATTTCTTCATCTTTCCAGCTGCTAAACTCCCATTCTGTTTCGTTGCGAAAGTGACGAGATATTTGCTGGAAATTACAACCACTCGTTTTTACCATGTCCAACATTGCCTAGTTTTCAAAATTTTTGTATGAGACCTTTGGAGGAGCCCTAATGACCAGCGGATAGCGCAAGTCTTTTGCCGAAAGAAGCAA